>CM065693.1:7373321-7383321 GCA_017654935.2 Phymorhynchus buccinoides
TCGGCCCTGCCACAAATGTTAACATCTGGCAAAAAACAGTTGGCCCAATCTTGTCACAACGCCCTCTGGGCAGAAACAGATGGCTGATTGGATGTTCAAATGAACAACAACAACACAAACTTCTACATCTTTCAAACTTGGCTGGTATCCCAATCAAATGTAGAATACCACTGACCACAACCGAAGGAGTGATCAACGGGATACCCACCTCGGTGGACCCACAGACCCTCCTAGCATACATAAACCAAGGCGAAAGAATAGTCAGACTAAAACTGAAAAACGGTTCCCCTTCCAGGGCCGTCAAAATCACTTTCAATAGTCCTACTCTGCCAGCAACTGTGACAATAGACACTCAGGAATTCCGTGTCAGCCCCTATGTCGCACCCGTTAAAAGGTGTTCCAATTGCGGCAGATTTGGTCACACCACCAATCAGTGCCTAAACAAAGCTCCAACATGCAATAGTTGCGCTCAGACAGGTCACCTCACAAACGCTTGCACATCAAACACCAGACAGTGCATCAACTGCTCTGGTAACCACTCCACCGCATTCCAGGGATGCCCACAGTTTCAGATTAGGCTAGAAGCAAACAACATCAGGGCAGTGTCATTCCTTCAGTACAGCGAAGCAATCAAAAGAGCTAAACTAAACATCTCAGAAAGGGAAAACAAAAAGCAGGTAGAGGCCACTTCTAGACAGACATCCCCAGTGCCTTCTCCCCCACCCCCCCTTCCAGCTACTTACGCACAAATAGTCTCGTCAGACAAAACCATCCAATCTGACACTCAAAAACAAACAGTCAACAGGGAAACCCCTTCACTCTCTAAACAAACCACAAAAGCAACTCTGACAACTCCTGAAACCTTTGAGGTCAAAATCATCCAATTAATAGCCAAAGAAGTCAAAACACAAGTTCAAATAGCCATCAGCAACGTCATCCCTTCCATCATCAGTGGCATCCACAACGTCCCAACTAGCTCTCAAACTACAAGCACCAACCCTAGTAACACCTCTCATCTAGTCACACCTTCAGTACCTACAGTCCTTCCCAGACACTCCGACAATCTCTCTCCCACCCCTCCTCGCCGCAGCACCCCTGAATCTAACACTTCTCAACTCAAAGTGAACAGAGCCCCGTCTCCATCTGGGGCCATAACACCCCCTCCAACAACAAGCTCCAGATTCATACAGCCATCAAAACCCTGTTCCAGCTTCTAAACCCCTCAACAGACTTCACTCACGTACTAACTAGCGACAAATTAGATGCAGTAGTCCAGCTACTGACCATCCCAGACAAATCATCTTAGTCACCGCAAACATGGATCAAAACCGCATCACCTCTCACACAGACCTCAAAGTTCTACAATGGAACGCTAGATCCTTAAATAAACAACTACACTATCTACTAAACTTTCTGGTTAACTCCGATTGTAGGTACCAGGTCTTACTAATTCAATCCCCAAATTGCCAAATTAACAATCTCCCAGAGATAGAGGGATACTATTACCCCCCCGAAAGTAATACTAATAGCTCAGGAAAGGTTTACACAGTTACTTACATACATAAAACAATACAGTATACAGCGGCCCCTTCGCCAATCTCAAATGTTCCTTCTAAACTTTACTCTAATAACGTACAAATAAATTTAGATGATCGTATTGCTAACTTCTTAAATGTTTACTATGTATATGGGTATTTCCAAGTACCCGAGTTAAACTGGCTAACACAGTTAAATTCTAAAGAATCCTGGTTTATTGCAGGAGACTTTAACTCCCATAACCCAGCTTGGGATAAGGGCTCCTCATCTTGCAATGGTGAAGGTAGACTTCTTCTCGAACACATTAACCAATCTAATGTAGTTTTGCTAAATGATGGTACTTTTACCAGATTTCCAGACAACCCCAGCCACTCTACTTCAGCCATTGATCTTACTCTGGTCAGCCCAGACCTGTTAAACAACCATAGTTGGTTGGTCCATGAGGACCCACTTGGTTCAGATCACTGCCCAGTCTTAACTCAACTAACAGCCTATGCAGAACAATCTGAGATCAATAATGCTAAACAATTTAACTACGACAAAGCAGACTGGGCTAAATTTCAGGAATTAATGTCCAAATACCCAATCGAAGAAGTACAGGACAACAATATTGAAAAATACTATCAAAACATTAGACATTCTATTCTTGATAGTTGTAACCAGTCCATTCCAATGTATAAGGCTAACCAAACACCTAACACTAAAAACAAAGGCTGGTGGAATGAAGCCTGCGCATTTGCAGTACAATCTAAACACTCGGCATGTACTCAGTGTAAAAAACATCCAGGTAAAGATAACCTAATACTAAAAAAGAAGGCTAAAAGACACAGTGACAAAACGTGTGCAGCAGCTAAATTAGATTACTTCAAAAGGTCAACAAATATTATTAACTACAAGGACTTAGCAGTAGCTTGGAGAATGGTAAAGAAAATTAAAGCTAAATGTAAAAGACCAGAAACAAAAATTATGAATGGAGACCATTTAACTAAAACTAATCAAGAGAAAGCAGATGTTCTAGCTCAAACATTTGCACGTGTTAGTCAAACAAAATTTTTACCCAAAGAAGAACAAGAGAAGCGTAAACATCCCCCAGTTTTACCCAAGTCATCAAACAATTTCTGTACTATTAATGCACCAATTAAACAGGTGGAACTTACTTCCGCAATTCGAAATATTAAAAAAGCCAAAAAAGCCATGGGCGTAGATCCCATTTCATACGTTATAATTCAAAAACTTCCCCCTTCTTTCCTTACCATTTCACATCACTTTTACAACTTATGTTGGGAAAAGGGAGAAATCCCTCAGGCTTGGAGAGAAGCACAAGTGGTTGCTATCCTCAAGGATGGCAAGCCTAGTAGAGACCCTAAAAGTTACCGCCCAATTTCACTTACTCCTCATTTAGGTAAAGTATATGAAAGAATCACCAAGAACCGGTTAGAGGACTATTTACAAAAACATAACATCTTACCAAAGTATCAAGCAGGCTTCCGTAAACATCGTAGCTGCACTGAACATATAGTTAAACTCACTTCCCACGTCAGAAAGGCTTTGGCTAAAGGGAAAAAAACGCTTGCTACCTTTTTTGATATAAAAGCAGCTTATGACTCCGTTTGGTGCGTTAAATTACTTCTTAAGCTAAATAAAATAGGAATACAAGGAAATATGCTAAACTTTATACAGGCCTTTTTAACTAACCGCTCATTAGCGGTCAAAGTGGGACAGCATGTATCATCCAAACATCAAATAGACATGGGGGTACCCCAGGGTAGTATCATTGCCCCCATACTGTTTAATATAATTATTCATGAAATTCCTAAACTTCCATTTAAACACTGCAACATCTCAATGTATGCAGATGATATTGCCATCTGGTCTAACCCGAGAAAAGGAAATACTAAAACACAAGTTAATAAACTACTAAAACAACACCAACATAACACAGATGTCATAACAGCTTTCATGCTTATACACGGTTTTTATCTCTCTCCAGAAAAATGTCAATTTATGATCTTTTCAAACTCAAGAGACAAAATTGAGCAGTACAAAATTTATATTTATGATGAAGTCAAACTACCAGTTCAACAAGTCCAATTTTTAGGAATAGTCCTCACTTCCAACCTAAAATGGAATAAACACATAGACCACCTAATTACTAAAAGTTCTAAAGCCCTTAATTTTATAAAAGTCATCTCAAAAGAAAACTGGGCTAAAGACCCAAAGTTCTTAATATATCTGGTTCAATCCTTAGTTAGGAGCAGGCTTACCTATGGTAGGAAAGCGTTTTACTCGCTTCCAGACTCTCAACTTAAAAAACTAGCCACGATAGAACTTAGAGCTATAAAGATAGCGTTGGGAATTCCTTTCTTCGCTGTCAGTAAACACGTCTATAGGGACATCGACTGGATCCCCTTAGATCACCTGATTAAACTTAATTGTGCTAAATTTATGGTTCGCTTTCGGGCAACCAAAGTGTTAAGTGACGAGGAATTCCTCGATACGCTTAGCTCCGCAAACCAATTTACAGAGACCCAACAACGAAAGTTAAAATCGAACTCTATACACATCTATGAATTCTCTAAAGATCTAATAGATCAAGCTGACCTTAACTTACAGGATGTAGTCCCTCGTCCTCAACACGGAATTCCTAATTGGGAATGGGAACCACCAAACATAGATATTAGTTTAACCATGTACTCTAAAGATAAGGACACTAACTGCTTAACAGTAGCAGCTAAAGAAAAAATTTACTTTACTCGCCATCTAGTACAAATTTATACTGACGGATCCAAACTGTCTCCTACTAAAATAGGTTGTTCCTTCACAATTCCCTCTATTAAAGTAACTAAATCCTTCAAACTTAATTCTTACTTATCCATTTACAGCGCAGAATTATGGGCTATTTTTAAAGCCCTAGATTATGTAAACGATTTCCCTCAACTCAACACTAACATTATTCTTTTTTCTGATTCTCTGTCCTCATTACAAGGTATTCAAAATCCCCAAAATAACAGACTCGAGATTATACAAGAAATCCTTTTTTTGGTTCACCAGCTAAACGTTAAAGGTTCTGACGTAACACTCGCTTGGATCCCATCTCATTGTGGAATCAGTGGTAATGAGAAAGCTGATCAGGCAGCAAAGAAAGCGGCAGATAACTCCAAGTAACCCACCTCTGACATAAGCCTTTCTATAAACGAATTCAATTCTATACTCAAGGAAAAAACTTATAATAACTGGAAAATAGAATTAGAACAATATGCAACTATCCATAACTGGGACCCTAAGCCAGTCAAAAAAGGACTTTTTATACAAGTACCCTACCATCTATCTTCTCTAATTTTCCGCCTACGCACTAATTCGTATTTCTGTAAATACAAAAAGCATCCTTGTAAATGTAGTCTTCTTCTAAATTTGGAACACCTGTTTTCTGAGTGTTCCTATACACAACATGATTTCCATGATTTAATCGAAAGTCTTTCAAAGGTTAAAAAAGTATTCAACTATCAAACAATAATAAATCAAAGTGATGATAATTGGGCTTTATTAGCCATGTTCGCTCAAAAATTACAAAGCTTATCCATTGGATACCTCTTTTAAAAGAAAAATCATATTATATTAAAAGTTATATTAAAGAATATTTACCTAATTTTGCTGCCAAGCGAAATCTCTAACTTACATTAAAATTACTATATGAAATTATCCATTTCCAAACCCCAATTGTGTATGAATGTAGAAACCAGTTTTATTAGTTGTTGAAAAGAAAACCAAAAACAAAACAAACAAAATAATTTCATGAAAACAAAAATATAAAATAAAATAAAAAAAATTAAAAAAAAGAAGAAGGAGGGAGCAAGCCAGCTTGCGTAAACGCTCACTCTCTTGGCCCAAAAAAACCCGGACTCCTTTGGTAAATTATATACAAAAGTCTTATCTTAAAATATTAAAGAAAAGTTATTCAAATGTCCCACATGACCCTCAGTTGGTTGAGAGGACGTAAAACAAATTCAGCTGGGTGCTTTTTATTGAGTTCGTGAGTTTTCGGAGATGATTGTCTTTCTGGGCCTTAACTTTTGGTCGCTAGTTGTACTTTCCGTCTTTCTTTCTTTCTCTCTTTGTGTCTTTCCGACGTTCTTTCCGTTAGCTTCATGTATACTAGTCCTACATTCTGTCCTATTAGCCTAAAGGTGCACGTTAATGTCACGATGCTCCGCTTGATAGGCGGTCTGCAGAAGTTGTCCCTTTTTGTCCGTCACCGAAGGTGAACGGACTTTGCGATGGGCTGGTTTGTATTTTTGTTGTTGGTTTTTTTTGTTTGTTCTGTCTGTCCCAAGGATATCTCCCGAACCGCTTGACTGAATCGCGTCAAATTTTGTGTGAAGGTGTGCCTCCTTATAGGAAGAGATCGGCGCCAACCATTTTGCCGTCGTGACCTTGACCTTGACGTACGACCTTGAAAACCGAAAATCTATTTTTAGCCATATCTCGGGCACCGATCAACATAGGATGTTGAAACTTGGTATGAAGGTGGTTTGGCTTATGCCCGTTCTGATGATGGCATACCGATCAAGGTCAAGATCAAGGTAAAAAAAGATCGCTGGTCTTTCTTTTACTTTTCTTCTTCCTTTCTTCCTTTAGATCGTCCTATATTCTACACTTTCAAAGTTGTGCATAGATGTCACGATGTTCCGCTTTAACCCTTTCACCGCCAGCCATATTTCTGCCAAAACTTTCAAAGAAGTTTACCTTGGTAGAGAACAAAATCCATCTGCAGTATTGGGGATTCTTCTGTGACAGATATAAAATAAGGTATACACTTACTTCCCAAAACTGAGACAATGGGGTCTTTGGATAATAGACCCCGATGTGATGCCTTATAGTGACATAGGTGTTAAATCAATGTGGTGCTAAAATGCGACTTTGGCGGTGAAGGGGTTAAAGAGTATGATGCATTCATTATTTCTTTAGTTTTCTTTGTTTTTTTAATTTCTTCTTTTACAGGTATTAACTTTTCTCTCTCCCATTATTTCATTCAAGGTGTTATTCATAATTATGTTAATGTATTTAGTTATTCAATCATTCATATTTGTTAGGATATGATTCATTAATTAATTAAATAATTTATTCTTTCATTCTTTCTTTCTTTTTTCATTCACCTTGTTTGAATTTGGTTTATTAGGGGAAGACGGGGTAAAAGCGCATGGGCGGGTAAGAAGCCCACCCCAATTATCTCATGAAATAAAGAACATCAACCCTAACCCTAAAATTATACCAACTTTGAAGGACATTGGTCAAAAGGAAAAACCCTAACCCTAACCCTAACCCTAACATTATATAGTGTACATTATCTTCTATGAATAGGATCAGGGATTCATGCTTTTGGTCATGAAACTTCATGCCTTGACCATCCCTCATACCAACTTTGAGGGACATTGGTCAAAAGGAAAAACCCTAACCCTAACCCTAACCCTAAAATTTTATAGTGTACATTATCTTCTATGAATAGGATCAGGGATTCATGCTTTTGGTCATGAAACTTCATGCCTTGACCATCCCTCATACCAACTTTGAAGGACATTGGTCAAAAGGAAAACCCCTAACCCTACCCCTACCCCTAACCCTAACCCTAACCCTAACATTATATAGTGTACATTATCTTCTATGAATAGGATCAGGGATTCATGCTTTTGGCCATGAAACTTCATGCCTTGACCATCCCTCATACCAACTTTGAGGGACATTGGTCAAAAGGAAAAACCCTAACCCTAACCCTAAACCTAAAATTTTATAGTGTACATTATCTTCTATGAATAGGATCAGGGATTCATGCTTTTGGTCATGAAACTTCATGCCTTGACCATCCCTCATACCAACTTTGAGGAACATTGGTCAAAAGGAAAAACCCTAACCCTAACCCTAACCCTAACCCTAAAATTATACCAACTTTGAAGGACATTGGTCAAAAGGAAAAACCCTAACCCTAACCCTAACCCTAAAATTATATAGTGTACATTATCTTCTATGAAAAGGATCAGGGATTCATGCTTTTGGTCATGAAACTTCATGCCTTGACCATCCCTCATACCAACTTTGAAGGACATTGGTCAAAAGGGGGGGGGGGGTTACATGCTTCATTTTATGTTGTGGGGGGGGGGGGAGCTACATGCTTCATTTTATGTGTGTGTGTGTGTGTGTGGGGGGGGGGGGGGTTACATGCTTCATTTTTTATGTTGTTGGGGGGGGGGGTGTTACATGCTTCATTTTATGTTGTTGTTTGGGGGGGGGGGGGGTTACATGCTTCATTTTATGTTGTTGTTGTGGTGGTGGGGGGGGGGGGGGGTACATGCTTCATTTTATGTTGTTGTTGGGGGAGGGTGGGGGGGTTACATGCATCATTTTATGTTGTTGTTGGGGGGGTTACATGCTACAATGGTACGTTGTTGGGGGTGGGTGGGGTGTACATGCTTCATTTTATGTTGTAGGGGGGGGGGGGGGGGTTACATGCTTCATTTTATGTTGTAGGGGGGGGGGGGTTACATGCTTCATTTTATGTTGTTGGGGGGGTTACATGCTACAATGGTACGTTTTGGGGGGGGGGGGGTACATGCTTCATTTTATGTTGGTGGGGGGTGGGGTGGGGGTTACATGCTTCATTTTATGTTGTTGTGGGGGGGGGGGGGGTTACATGCTTCATTTTATGTTGTTTGGGGGGGGGGGGTTAAATGCTTATGTTGTTGGGGGGGGGGGGGGGGTACATGCTTCATTTTATGTTGTTGTGCTGGAAAAGAAGCAATTGGTTTCTTAATTATTGTCGAGTCCCATTCCTGCCTTAAAAAAATCCAGATAACTTTATTTTCTTCCGAATTGCACGACAGTGCTCAATGACGGTATATATACACAACACGTTATGCATAAAAGTCTTATCATTGTGATGTTGCTTGATTCGGTTTTGTTTATCAGTTTTATAAACGAAGGTGTTGTTCATTTCCTGTACCTCTATATTGCGTGTGAAATTAGCAATGGTCGTTTTGCATGCCCCAATAACGGGTTAATAAAATAAATAAGTATTTTAGTTCTAGTCTGGACTGGAGGGAGAGGGAGGAGAGAGATAGTTGAATTGAATGGATTTTATTTATAGAGGGTAATAGAATAATCAAATATTAATATAGGGGAAGACGGGGTAAAAAGCGCATGGGCGGGTAAGAAGCCCACCCCAATTATCTCATGAAATGAAGCAAATTTCAGTCTCATTTTGCCCATGAGACGAGCGTTTATGTCTAGCATTCGTCTCATGGGCAAATTTGACTGAAATTTTCTTTATTTCATGAGATAATTGGGGTGGGCTTCTTACCCGCCCATGCGCTTTTTACCCCGTCTTCCCCTAATGCTTGTTTACATCCAGCGCAAAAAGCATGCAAAACAGCCATACATAGTAACATAAAAAATAAAATCGAACCTAATCGTATGTACTCTCTCTCTCTCTGAGTCTCTCTCTCTCTCTCTCTCGTCCCCCTCCGATACATCCCCCTCCCGTACTCTCTCTCTCTCTCTCTCTCTCTCTCTCTCTCTCTCTCTCTCTCTCTCTCTCTCTCTCTCTCACAGGTGAAGCGGCGCATATCGCGCGCGTTTATAAATCGATTCGCGTCCAGTTTGGCACACAGATAGTCACTGTCCCCAGTCATCTTCCATCCAAATTCGAAGGCAATCCGTCTAGAAATACTGGAGATACGGGCGCTGAGAGGCCGGTGGATACGCGTTTCGCGCATTTGCCAAACCGCTCAAATGACACGGCCGCCTCGGTTGCCGTTGCCATCGCCCCGTTAGGGCTGATAGCAAATTTGAAGCGATTCGGTCTAAAAACGGCGGAGCTATAAGGCCCGTTCTGTGTTTCACACGGACGGACGGACGGACGGACAGTTACCTTTTAATATAATGTTTCCGTTTGAAAGAAGAAGGAGGAGGTCAGTGGGGTGGGGTGTAAGGAAGAAGGGTGGAGTGGGGCTGGTGGTTGGGACGTGACAGTGAAGTTAGGGAGGGGGAAGGGGAATAGAAACTCGAGAGGTGGGGTGGGGTGTACCTTTTCCTGTATGCACATTCTGTGCGCGCGTTTGTGTTTGTGTGTGTGCGTGCGCGCGTTTGTGTGCGCGCATATATGTGTGCGTGTGTGTGTGTATGTTTCTGTATGTGCGCGTGTATACTCGTATGCTTGTGTGTTGTGTGTGTGTGGGGGGGGGGGGTGGGGGTGGGGGGGTGTGGGGGGGGGGGGGGGTGGAGGGTGGGTGCACGCGCGCGCGTGTGTATGAGCGGTAGTACGATTCATGGGCTTTGGGGTCAATGTGGTGTAAAGGGAAATAACCGCTCAAAAAGGCATTCTTACAGTCGAGGTTTTGTCCCTTTGATCATTCTGCTTAATGTTATGAAGTTCTTGGCATCTTTCTGCCTTACCGTTCCATTCTCCTGCCCATTT
>CM065693.1:7388321-7390821 GCA_017654935.2 Phymorhynchus buccinoides
CCTTACATTCCTCTGTACATTATTTACATTCATCAGTACATTCCTTACATTCCTCAGTACACACAAAAACGGTGGCAAAAAAAAAAAAAAAAAAAAAAGCAAGGAGAGAGAACGACGTAATGGGAGTTCACGACTCTGGCTATTATAATCCTCTTGGTAGATTAAGGGCTTGCTACACTACATACGAATCGGATCTGAATGCGATGCGATTTTGACGATGTGAGTCACGATTCACGTGAAATTCGTGTACTGGGTCTACGTTAGTGTAGTGAACGAAAATTGCGGAAATGTTTTTAGTCGGAAGTATTTCACGTGAGTCATGACTCACGTGACCCAATCGCACCGCATCCCCATGCATAAGGACACATGTACATTTAGAAAAACTTCCGTGCAAAAACTCATCCGCAATTCGAGAAAAAGGTAATCTGGTAGTAAGAAATATGAAAGAATGTTTTCATTACCCACCGAAACTCACACGCAATCCTATCCGCTTATTTGTTACATAAATGAATGAGGTTTCCGTACAGAACTTGGGGATTGCGGATCTAACGTGCACATGCCCTAAGACTTTGAGATTGAGAGTCGTAACCGTGAGAGGGAGTGTCTCTGTGGGTTGTGTGTGCACGCATGTGTGTGTGTGTGTGTGTGTTTGTGTGTGTGTGTTTGTGTCTGTGTGTTGGTCTGTCTGCGTGGGTACGTTGTGTATGAGGGTGTTTATGTATGTGTTGGTGTATGTGGTCAGTCCGTGCGGCTCAGTTGATATGTGCTTACTGAATGGGGGATGAACGAGTCGGTGTTGTTAAATGTGTGTGTATGTGTGTTAGAGAGAGAGAGAGAGAGAGAGAGAGAGAGAGAGAGAGAGAGAGAGAGAGAGAGAGAGAGAGAGAGAGAGAGAGAGTTGCTTTGTATGTATGCGTTGTTGCTGGTTGGTGTCATTCTTCAATGCTGTTTTTGTTGTCTATTTGTTGATGAAAAATTGATTGTAAAGCGCTTTGGGCTCATCTGAGGTAAAGCGCTATATAAATGTACAATTATTATTATTATTATTATTATTATTATTATTATTATTATTACTACTATGCTACATCTTCGTTCCAATGCACGGAGATCAGACCACCCCTTCTACCGTTTCCCTTATTCCCAACAGCTGTCGGCAAGCCTGCAACGCGCATCCAGGGAGGTAATTTGTGTCAATCGCTCTCTGGTCTGAGTTGCATTGATTCCCCTGCCATGCGACCCGCCATAACCCCCACCCTCCTCCTCCCCTAATCCCCACCTCTCCACCCACCCACCCTTTTTCTGTTCCGCTAGCACACACCCTTTCCCCCTCCACTCCCCCACTCCATTTAGCTAAGCCCTGAAAGCTTTCTTTTGCCTCATTGGAAAGCTCTTTTGTTTCTTTCAGAACGTTATATAGTTTTGGTGTGGTTTGTTTTGTTGTTGCCCATTTTCCCTCTGAGAGGCCTCTTTTGTCTAACACCCGTTCGGCATAATACCGATGTTGCTTTTGTCTCATTTGTTTCTTCTTCTTCTCCATCGCCTATTTTCCTCCTCCTCCTTTTCTCTGTCTGTCTGTCTGTCTCTCCTCTCTCTCTCTCCCTCTCCGTGTTCTTTTCTTCTTCCCCCCCCCCCCCCTTTCCTTTTCTCTCCCAGTCTGTCCCTGCCTGTTGCATACGCACACGCGTGTATTCATGACTGACTGACTGACTGAATTGAATGAATTAATCTCAATCTCTCTCTCTCTCTCTCTCTCTCTCTCTCTCTCTCTCTCTCTCTCTCTCTCTCTCTCTCTCTCTCTCTCTCTCTCTCTCTCTCTCTCTATCTATCTCTCTATCTCTCTCTCTCTCTCTCTCTCTCTCTCTCTCTCTCTCTCTCTCTCTCTCTATCTATCTCTCTATCTCTCATCTCTCTCTCTCTCTCTCTCTCTCTCTCTCTCTCTCTCTCTCTCTCTCTCTCTCTCTCTCTCTCTCCATCTATCGCTCTCCATCTCTCTCTCTCTCTCTCTCTCTCTCTCTCTCTCTCTCTCTCTCTCTCCATCTCTCTCTCTCATCTCTCTCTCTCTCTCTCTCTCCTCTCTCTCTCTCTCTCTCTCTCTCTCTCTCTCTCTCTCTCTCTCTCCATCTATCTCTCTATCTCTCTTTCTCTCTCTCTCTCTCTCTCTCTCTCTCTCTCCATCTATCGCTCTCCATCTCTCTCTCTCTCCATCTATCGCTCTCCATCTCTCTCTCTCCTCTATCTCTCTCCATCTATCGCTCTCCATCTCCTCTCTCTCTCTCTCTCTCTCTCTCTCTCTCTCTCTCTCTCTCTCTCTCTCTCTCTCTCTCTCTCTCTCTCTCTCTCTCTCTCTCGGATTAAGCGAGCTATGGATCGCAAAGGAATTGCCAACTTAAGCAACACAATAGGACACCTCAACAAAGGTGTACAGCTCATAAACACAAGCCATTTAAAGACCCACCACGTCACGTGTCACAATCACGTTTTTATCGTGTTTTCTCTCTTA
>CM065693.1:7400821-7405821 GCA_017654935.2 Phymorhynchus buccinoides
TACATTCGTCCGAGACATCACGCTACACTCCCACCAAATACTGCCAAGCACCCTGCCATGTGTGTGTCTATTTTCAGAGCTAATTGCTTTGATGTTTGTTTTTTTATTAAACGACAAGACGCGCACATTTCGAAAAAATAGTCCTATCTTCAGAAAAAGAACCCATGTAGGGTCGTTTAGATGCAGACTTACAAAGAAACAAAAAAACCAAGAACGTGAGGGAGAAACACACCCATAACTATTAGCGCTATAATGTGTTAATAGTCTATGTTGAATTAAAATGGAGAATGCCTTACATTTGTGGCAATGAAGCATTTCGCATTGTGGCTAACATATTATTTTTCCCATTCACTTGGAATTTGCTCTTACATTTCAACCCTATGACAACCCTATCGGATTCCGGTACGCTAGCAGTGGGTGTGTTTGCACCCATACTTTTAGTTTTTGCTTCATATTTTCAAAACCGTTCATTGAATCTTGCTGCAATTGTGTGACGTTCTCAATGAAATATTCGAGCATGTGCACTCCAAAAATCAAGCATTTGTGAGGGGAAAAAAAAGCGAGTAAATAAACAAACAAACTCGTCGTTTCAAATCTATTCTCGCAATGCACCCTGCCATGTCGGCACAGACAGGCGAACAACAAAAGTGATATTTTGTATGCTAGTATGCGTTTTCCGACCATGGACTTCCTAGATAGCAGAAGGGCAGGGGGGGGGTCAAGATACTACTTCTGTCGGGCTGGCGATAATGTGTTTACAGTGCAGATGCCTTGCCCAGGGGCAACAACCCCACTGCTCTCGGCCAAAGGGATTTGATTCACACAGCTTGGCGTTGAGGAAGGTCCCCAAAGGCCAACCCATCCCTAAGGCTGCAGCACCAGAGCCAGTACAAATGCCCCCCTCTTTAGAGAGTCACAGTCTTCCACAAGAGACTAAAATGTACTATGATGTTTCAATCACTGTAGGAAATCATCTATTGTACCAGCTCTCATGTTACTGTTGGGCCCCTACTACTACAGCTGATGTCAACCAGTAATAAAAGCCATTTGAGTAAAGGGCAAAATGGGTGATTGACAATAGACAATTAGTTCCAATGACTGTACAGACAAAATAGACATAGAGCTAGTGGGTTGGACCTTTTTTACGTGCATTGAAATTTTAGTTTTTGGAGCAACATATCTGCATAAAAACAAAACAACAAATATAGAATTTGAATATTGTTGCTAGTTTTGGTGTTGTGATCATTTGAAGTTTAGGTAAAGGTCAAGATGTGCCACCCACCCCCTGCATTTCTCGGTTAATTGTATTTTTTTTTTTTTTTTTTTCTTTTTTTTTTCTTTTTTTCTTTTTTTTTCCGTTTTTGCCTTTCTTACAATACATAAAGCTTTATTTTATTAACCTTTTTTGCTAATTATCTTTTTGGAATACTAACCCATCCCTAACCCTAACCCTAACCCTAAACCTAACCATAAACCTAACCCTACCCTATAAGACGGAAAAACGCAACGAACCACAACTTTTACAAATCGCGGTGTACTGCAGTACATAATGGGGGATAGGGTTAGGTTTAGGGCTAGGGTTAGGGATAGGGTTAGGGTTAGTATTCCAAAACGTTTATTAGCTAAAAAGGTTCCTAAAATACAGCTTTATCTTTGGTAAGAAAGGCAAAAACAAAATAATACAATTAACCGAGAAATGCAGGGGAGGGGTGGCACAGGTCTATCGCTTTATTGTTTTAATATATAAGGCACATCATCAAGATTCTGTTTGTTTTGTTAAAGTCTGATAAGATGAGAGAGTTGTGTCTCTTGCTTCGCTCGGTATAATGTTGTTGTTGTTGTTGCTTTGTTCTAAAAATATTAACTCAAAAGAATTATCTAAAAGGGGTTTATTCCTCTTCTTCTTCATCGATCGCGCAGATGCGTCATGCTGCCATTATGTGATAGCTAATAAATAGCAGGAAGCTTAGAATTCAGCATCTTTTGAAATAGTTTTGGCCCAGCATGTCCGTCCCTTCGGCTGGAGAAATACTTTGTAAGAATGTCTTTTCTTTGTTTATATTAAAGGTAGGAGAATGGACCGTTTAAGTCAGAAAGATAGTATATTGACAGTAAGCAAATGGGAAAAGGCGGCAGGCGTCCAAAGAGAGTGGATGCATTAGAGAAAATTATAAAGCACAGAAATGCCCAGAAGGTTTGGAACTATTGGTCCGAAATAACACACACACAAAAAAGTTCGACACACACACACACAACACACCACACACAGCACCCACACACACACACACACACACACACACACACACACACACACACCACACACACACACACACAACACACACACAAGCACCCGCCACACACACACACACAATGGCTATAGGTTGTCCTGTTGGGGAACCTCTCTAACGCCAACTAACTACTGCCCTCCTTGGCCGAGAGAGTGGGGACGTACACTTGGCAAGGCTTCTCCACTGCAAAACAACATTTTAGCTCCAAACCCCGCTGCTAAATAGCAAAGCTGCTTGCGCCCTCTATAACCGTCTGGTTGTCATTGTCGGAAACGACAGACAGGTATTATGCATGCTTAAACGCGGGGTTTGTTTGTGTCTGTGTTGTTTCTGTCTCTCTGTCTGTCTGTCTATCTCTGTGTCTGTTTGTTTATTTTCCTTTCTTTCTTTTTCTGGTCTCTCTTTTCCTTTTTCCCCCCAATCAACACACGGCCCAATGAATGCAAACGCGCACCTGTTTATTTGTTTATTTATTTACCCCCTTCCCTGTTTAGAAAACAAACAAACGAACGAAGGGGTTTCGCTATACCGGGTTGCTCAATGAAATAATAGGGAGTCACGTTGCGGCCTAACTTCCCAACGATAACAGACACACCAGATTGTATTAAAGAGAGGCAGCATACATATAGTAAAAAGGCAAAGTTGTGTGTGTCTGTGTGTGTGTGTGTGAAACACAACAAAACGGGGCCTTATAACTCCGCCGTTTTTTCGACCGAATCGCTTCAAATTTGCTGTGAGCCCTAACGGGGTGATGGCAACGGCAACCGAGGCAGCCGTGTCAATTGCACGGTTCGGCAAATGCGCGAAAAACGCGTATCCGCCGGCCTCTCGGCACCCGTATCTCTGGAATGTCTGGGCCGATTGCCTTCACATTTGGCAGGTAGATGAACGGGGATGGTGACTATTCGATGTACCAAATTGGAAGCGAATAAGTGCGCGATAAGTGCCGCTTCGGACGAGAGAGTAGAGGAGAGAGAGAGAGAGAGAGAGAGAGAGTATTGGTAATTTTAAATTGGATGGGGTGTAACTGTAAAATGGATTATGGTTACTGAAGACACTTTCCTCTCCTGTGTCTCCTCTCTCTCTCTCTCTCTCTCTCTCCTCTCTCTTCTCTCTCTGCTCTCTTCCTCTCTCTCCACACACACACACCCACCCAACCGAACACACACCCGTACACACACACACACAACACACACACACACACACACCAGACTCTCTTTCTCTCTCATACTCTGTGTTTCTTCACCTCTCTCTCTCCTCTCTCATGTCTCTCTTCTTCTCTTCATTCATCTCTCTTCTCTCTCTCTCTCGGGTTCGCTCATCTCTCTCTCTCTCTCTCTCTCTCTCTCTCTCGCTCTCACTTTCTCTCTCTCTCTCTCTTCTCTCTCTCCTCTCTCTCCTCGTCCTCTCTCATTCTCTCTCTTTCTCTCTCTCACACACACACACTCTCTCTCTCTTCCTCTCTCTCTCCTCTCTCTCTCTCTACTCATCTCTCTCTCTCTCTCTCTCTTCAGCCTATCAACCATTTGCAGTGGTGGTTGTTCACAGGAGGGAGGGAGAGGGGGTGGAGGAGCGGTGGAGGGAACAAGTTGCCATAGAGATTAATGTTTGTACCTGTCTGTCCGTCTCTCTATATGTCTGTCTGTCATTTTGGCTCTCTATACGCCCGTCTGTCTGTCTCTGTCTCTGCCACACTACATACGAATAGCTATCAATGCGATGCGATTGTGACGATTTGAGTCATGACTCACTTGAAATTCATGTATTGGGTCTACTTGAGTATAGTGAGCGAAAACATGGCAGATTTATTTTTTGCACGGAAGTATTCCACGTGAATCATGACTCACAGTGAACCAATCGCATCGCGCACACCGGCCCCCGCATACGACGATTTGTACGCGTGTATGGCACCGACTTTAATGGCCTGCTACACTACATACGGGTGTATCCCATAAGCGCGCGTTTTACCTACTCTCCTAAAAAGCGCGCGTCCAATAAATGAAGCTAGAAAGAGCGCAATGTTTTTGTTCAATCAAGCGCGCATCTTTTGGAACCTAGAGAAAGATCGAGGATGTCAAAAAAAAAGAGCGTTTGTTTTGTAATTTTAGCGTTGTAAAATGTGATGTCCCTAAACCCTAAACCCTATCCCTAACCCTATCCCTACCCTATAACCCTATCCCTAACCTACCCTAACCCTATCCTAACCCTATAAACCCCCTAACCCTACCTAAACTCATCCCTAACCCTATCCCTAACCCTATCCCTAACCCTATCCCTAACCCTATCCCTAAAACCCTAACCCTAACCCTAAACCTATTCCTAACCCTATCCCTATATCCCTAACCCTAACCCAATCCCTAACCCTATATCCCTAGCCCTAACCCTATCCCTAACCCTTATCCCTAACCCTATCCCAACCTATCCTAACCCTATCCCTACCCTACCCCTAACCCTATCCCTAACCCTATCCTAACCCCTATCCCTAACCCTAACCCCATCCCTAACCCTATCCCTAACCCCATATCCCTAACCCTATCTATCCCTAATCCCTAACCTATCCCTAACTAACCCTATCCTTCTAACCCTATCCCTAACCCTATCCCTAACCCTATTCTATCCATAACCCTATAACCTATCCCTAAACCCTATGCACCCTAACTTTCTGTTACCTATCCCTAACCCTACCCTATCCCTAACCCTATCCCTAACCCA
>CM065693.1:7420821-7423321 GCA_017654935.2 Phymorhynchus buccinoides
GTGAAACCCGTGATTTTGGCACGAGATCTGGTGGGTCTTTAACGATCGTGGAACATTCCCATGGGACACCGTTGAAAGATATCTGGCTACAAGCAAGCCGATAGTTTCTCCTTTTCAGCAGCACGATGCGATCTGCCATGCTCTTGTCAGTTCACACAGGATTCAAGCGTGCTGCTGGTGAATGGCACGGGCCCATGCATCAAAGTTTGAACATCCTATCTGGGTGGGAGAGGGGGGGGGGTGGGGGTGGGGGGGGGGGGGGGGGGGGACAGGGGGGGGGGGGGGGTAGGGTGTGGTGGGGGGGGCGTGGGGGGTGTTAGTTGGCTGACAAGAAACCTCTTGACAAATGGCTTCGATGGCTGATATAATGTGCCCTTCCTTCTTCTTCTTCTTCTTCTTCTTCTTTTTCTGCGTTCCCAGGCTATATGGTCATAATGGGTAAGGTACGTATGTGTCCGGTTTTCAGTTTTCACTGATCTCCCCGCTGCGTACAGCTGACACATTCCGATTTTGGAGGATCTCACAGATTTGAAGATGGGTTATTTTGGGAGAAAAACAAAAGGCAGGAGAATGGGCCAATAAGTCAGAAAGATAAGTAGATGATAGAAAGCAAAGGGAAAAGGCAGAGTCAAACAGAGTGAAAGACAAGAGGAAGCTACAAGCACAGAACTTCCAGAAGGTGGTGGAACTTTTTTTTTTTGAGGCTGCTCTTTAAAATGATGTTTCGGTTTGAATTTGGGGGCATTTGTATGGGAGTGAGACCTGGTCAAAACGAGATTTCTGTCCAGCTATGAGAGGAAAAACACGTGAAACCCGTGATTTTGACACGTGATCTGGTGGGTCTTTAATAGCGAGTTAAAAGACGGGTTAATGATTGATTGATTGATTGAATTTAAAGTCTGTTCACACAATGGTGATATTAGACTATTAAAAAAACAAAAAAATCAAACAAATTAGTATGTGTGCGTGAGCGCGCGCGTGTGTATGTGTGTGCGTGCGTGTGTATGTATGTGAATATGAGTGCGTGTGTATGAGTAAGTGTAACTATGCATATGATTTTATGTCTGTGAATGTGGAAGGAAAACTTTTTTGAAAGATAACAAAAACAAAACAATTAACAAAGAAAACAAAATGAAAGTGAAGTAAATCATGAACTATAGTAATATTGCAATTCCAGAGCTGGATAAGACTAGCAATTTTGATCATGTCATGACTGTAAACTACGTCTTTTAAAGTTCCAATTTGTGCAACTTGTATCCCAGATAGTTTGTATAACAATGATAATAATGGACATTCTAAAATAATGTGTTGGACTGATATTGGGTGACCACAAGCGCATTCTACATCTTTAGTAAATTTGGTCCTCCACGAGTTTAATCGAATTTTGTAGATACGGCTAGATAAAGATCTTGAACATAATAATATCTTAGATTTTGAAGGAAGCTTTTCATTATAAAATTATATACTATTTTCTAACATTGAATTTGTTTCGTGTTTTTCTAGTTTTATTGAACAATCTGAAGATTTTCTATTAGCACCTTCTTTCGCTAATTTATCAGCTAGTTCATTCCCAACGATACCACAGTGCGATGGAATCCAGCAACATTCTACGTTAATTCCGTTAGACATAATAGAATGTATTAGATATTTTACATCAAAAATTAAATCTCTTCTGGTGTTTGCATTCCAATTTTTCAAACTATAAAGAACAGATTATAATAGTTCTTATGTGTAGGGTTACGTCCCAGGGTCCATTTCCCCATTTCAAGTTATTTGATATCAAAACCTAAATCAAATTTCACCCCACCCACTCCTTCCCCGACACTCTCTCTCTCTCTCATTCTCCATCTCTCTCTCTTTGATCTTCTTCTCTCTCTCTCTCTCTCCTCTCTCTCTCTCCCTCTCTCTCTCTCTCTTCTCTCTCTCTCTCTCTCTCTCTCTCATATCCCCTCTCTCTCGTCTCTCTCTCTCTCCTCTCTCTCTCAGGTCTCTCTCTCTCTTTCTCTCTCTCCTCTCCTGCTCCCTCTCTCTCTCTCTCTCTCTCTCTTTCCTCGTCTCTCTCTCTATCTCTCTCTCTCTCTCTCTCTCTCTCTCTCTCTCTCTCTCTCTCTCAAGCTAGCAATAATAAACTAGGTCTAAATTATGAAAACAAATCTATCACTAGTCCATTGAGACCTCTTCACACTCTGCACACACACACAACAATAAGATGTGTGTGGTTTTCTCTGCAAATAAACAAAAATGCCAATGGGGAAAATATGACACATAAGTACTCTTATTCCGATACGCCGGCATGATATATGACAGGGAAAATAGTTCTGTGTGGACTGGTGTGGCCTCACATACTGACCCCCTTTCTGATTTCTAGCCACGGACTGCCCTAAGACGGCGCATATTTCAAGTGGGGAAAAAACATCAACATATAAAATAAGTGTGGTGTGGGTGGGTCTTATTATTGATCACTTTGGGCTATCATTTCGTGAAGGTCAAGACATGTTCA
>CM065693.1:7438321-7443321 GCA_017654935.2 Phymorhynchus buccinoides
ATCTTTTCTGTACCTAAGTAAGTCTAATGGAAATATTTGACTCAAAGATGGCTGGTGGTGAAACGGTTAATTTTATGTTTTCCAGGGGTAGGTGTCACTGTCCGGAATTTGGACACCAGGGGGCCTAAAGCTGGACATGTTAGGTGTGTTTTTTAAAGTAGAATAACTTTTGCTTTTTGGGATATTATGAGACCAAAATTGGCAAAAATAGAGAACATTGTATTCTCTACTCAGTTTGTGTTGCTTTATTTATTGTGAAGCTTTTGACAGATTTATTTCCATCCGTATATTTGGCGACCTTACTCTACCTTGCATGAAACGCCAAAGACGCTAAGAAAAGTTAGCACCAAAATAAAAATATCTGAAGCTATCCGTAAAGATGGTGAAATGGTGAAACTAAAAATAAAAACATAATTGAGGGTAAGTTTGTAAGATTTATACGGATACAATTAACCAATCGGACACTCTCGTGTCTCTCTGTGTCTCTGTCTCTCTCTGTCTCTCTGCCCCCCCCCCCCCCTATCTCTCTCTCTCTGTCGGTCACTCTCCCTCGATCTTTTGCTCGCTCTCTCATGTCTCTCTGTGTCTCTCTATGTCTCTCTCTGTCTCCCCTCCCCCCCCCCCTCTCTCTCTCTATCTATCTATCTCTCTCTCTCTCTTTTTTCTCTCTCTCTCCCTCGATCTTTTGCTCTCTCTCTCATGTCTCT
This sequence comes from Phymorhynchus buccinoides, assembly GCA_017654935.2. Lineage (NCBI taxonomy): Eukaryota > Metazoa > Mollusca > Gastropoda > Neogastropoda > Raphitomidae > Phymorhynchus > Phymorhynchus buccinoides. The sequence goes on from CM065693.1 coordinate 7,439,029, forward strand.
CTGTGTCTCTCTGACCCCCCCCCCCCTCGTCTCTCTCTCTCTCTCTCTCTCTCTCTCTTTCTCTCTTCTCTCTCTCTCTCTCTCTCTTTCTCTTTTTCTCTCTCCCTCGATCTTTTGCTCTCTCTCTCATGTCTCTCTCTGTCTCTCTATGTCTCTCTCTGTCTCCCCTCCCTCCCTCTCTCTCTCTCTATCTATCTATCTATCTCTCTCTCTTTTTCTCTCTCTCCTCGATCTTTTGCTCTCTCTCTCATGTCTCTCTGTGTCTCTCTGACCCCCCCCCCCCCCCTTCTCTCTCTCGCACTCTCTCTCTCTCTCTCTCTTTCTCTCTCTCTCTCTCTCTCTCTCTCTCTCTCTCTCTCTCTCTCTCTCTTTTCTCTCTCTCTCTCTCTCTCTCTCTCTCTCTCTCTCTCTCTCTCTCTCTCTCTCTCTCTCTCTCTCTCTCTCTCTCTCTCTCTCTCTCTCTCTCTCTCTCTCTGTCTCTCTCTCTCTCGATCTCTCTTCTCTCTCTCTCTCTCTCTCTCTCTCTCTCTCTCTCTCTCTCTCTCTCTCTCCCTCTCTCTCTCTCACTCTCCCTCTCTTCTCTCTCTCTCTCTCTCTCTCTCTCTCTCTCTCTCTCTCTCTCTCTCTCTCTCTCTCTCTCTCTCTCTCTCTCTCTCTCTCTCAACATCTCTCAGACACTATGATCATCTCCAGGGGGAAATTACGGTGGACTGAACACAGTACCAGACTAAAGAGGACCATTCACCTAAATACCCAGAAAATGATGGCCACAAACGGTTTCCTTATATCGCAGAATCATCCGTCTGTAGACGAAGTATGTACCAAGAAACTGAAATAGTATATGTTAATAGAGGAAGGATAATGTTTACAGAGAAAATGTATTCCGACAGACTGAAATATGTTCTTGTTTGGAAGAAGAATTTCTCTGTGTATGTACGAAATAGCTTTCAGCAGAATAAAATATCTGTTTACCGACGACCTACCTTCGTTCAGAAGAAAAGTCAATCTATAGAAACTATTGATAGATGAAATAAACTTATGCGGGGTATTCGCGCAGTATGTTTTGCTGTAATGTCTTTTTTCCAGATGATGACTGTGTACATAAAAGCATCTGCATGTTAATGGGCTGCTACACTACATACGATTCGCTGTCAATGCGATGCGATTGTGACGATCCGAGTCATGATTCACGTAAGATTCATGGCCTATTTGTGTATACAGAGCGAAGAATAGTAGAATTATTTTTTTAGACGGAAGTATTTCACGCGAACCATGACTCGTATCGTCACGATCGCATCGCATTGACAGCGAATCGTATGCAGTGTAGCAGGTCCTTAAAGACCCACCAGATCACGTGTCAAAATCACGGGTTTCATGTGTTTTCCCTCTTATAGCTGGTAAGAAAGCTTGTTTTGACCAGGTCTCACTCCCAAACAAATCCCCCAAATTCAAAACGAAACATCAGTTTAAAGGGCAGCCTCAATTTGAAGTTGGGGACGTGTATATGTGGGTCACAGCTACCCAGACAAAAACAAGGGACTTAATCGTGGTGCGTCAGTGTGCCTTAAAGGAAGCATCTGTTTACAGAGGAACATCTGTCACCAGAACTATTTTAGGATTGTCTCTACAGCTCCATGTACTTAATAATCTTTCTAACATGAACTTTGTTAACAGAAACATATCGATTTATTGAGGACAACTCCTGTAATCGTTTTACGGAGAGAAAAAAAGCCCTGTTTACAAACGACATAAGTAAGCACAGAGAATAATTTACTAAAGAAATGGTTGTTTACTGATCTCCTTACTCAGAAATGTCTGTTAACAAAGGGAAAAGCATCTTTCGACAGAGAAAAATATTTAGTTGCAGAGGAAATTCCCTCTACGAGAGGAAATTACGGAAATGTGATATTCAAAAGGACATATTCTATTACGGGAAAAAACTATTTTAGACAAGAACTGCTCATCTACGAATGAAATTCCCCTTTACATAAATAAATGCGCTTTTGGGGACATATAATCATTTCTTTTAAGATTAGATACCTATTTCTAGTGAAAATATCTTGTATGTCGGAGTGATCTACTAGCAAAGAAAGTATCTGTGTTTAAGATACATGACTGAAGAAATGATTTATGAATGTGGTCAGCATCTGTTTGTAAAATGAATGCTTGTTTGTCTGATTATCGCTCGCAATGTTTCTTTTTTTCTTCGACACTTAGGCCGGGTTCACATTAGACGCGTACGTTCCGTACGGAAAACCCTAAGTAAGTGGAAGAAAGAAGGATAAAAGTTTACGCATATAGGGGACATTCGGACACGTGCGCAAATCTTTTCCCTTCTTTGCTTCACTTATTTATGGATTGCGCACGGGTTTCCGCATGGAATATCCGCTCATGTGTGTACACGGCCTTAGAAATAAAGACTCAGTTGATGCACTTTTAAATATCCATTAACGTTTCTCATTAAAACATGTTTTCAATTCCCTTGTCAGTTTCGTGACGCGGGTCCTCATTTGGACGCTATTTTTGTATTTTGCTTTTTCCACTTGTTACGTGATTGTCCGTTCTCATCTCTGTCATTATCCGTCACAAAGAAAGCACAGAGACAGATAGTCACGGAGAGAGAAACAGAAAGGCCTTTCAATAAACCCAGGCGGCTTGTATTATTGGTTGACACCAGGGCCTGTAAATACACTGGCTCTGGTTGACACTAACCTAAAGTTAGGGCTAATGTGAAAGTGAGATAAATCATAATACTTTTATTAATTTATATAGTGCAGTGCAATAATCCATTGAAAAGACGTGTCATGTTTTTACTTGCTAAGGTTTTCATTTATAAATGAATTTTTTTAACAAAAGTATTTTAACGTAAAAGTTTTGTTTTTTTAGATTTGTTTTCCCTTGTTTCAATACGTGGTAATATTTAACATGGTGACAGCCCTGACATGGCCTTAGTTGTCGACGGGGCTATCATTTTAATCTTAATCTTAATCCATTGAAAATATTCTATGCGCTTCACAATGAATATAGGAAGACGACGTAAGGCGGCAATAAAAACAAATCATCCACATTTATTACGGGTAACAAAAGCACCAACAGAACATCACTAAATGAAGAGTACTCCGTAGTCACTCATATTTACATGTTACATGACTTCAAGGGCTATGCACATACACGCCAAAAAACGAGATAGAAGACAAGCAAGAGCGTGATTATTAGGTTTTTTATTGTACTGGAAAATCGTTAAATCTTTTCTAAATGACTATGAGTTTGAAACTTGGAGAGGTCGCATTATTGAAGAATTTATGTTTCATGTTTTTTACCCTGGTTTAAAGACTCCAGAGATCATCCCAACAGCCAAAGCACTTGAACACTATGGTACACATGCACCAGCTAGGGATGAGAACATTACGTGTGTGACCGTTTTTTATTACCCCGCCACGTGGGCAGCCACACTCCGACTTCGGAGGATTTTAGACTGATGATGTTATGCTAGGAGCTTGTCGTGGCTTAAGACAATCCCCGCACAACCATGCAGAGCATAACAACATTTGGATGTAGCCTTGGTGTTCTAGCTTATGACAACTGGTCTGACTGGAGCTTGTCATGGCTTAAGACAATCCCCGCACAACCATGCAGAGCATAACAACATTTGGATGTAGCCTTGGTGTTCTAGCTTATGACAACTGGTCTGACTGGAGCTTGTCATGGCTTAAGACAATCCCCGCACAACCATGCAGAGCATAACATTTGGATGTAGCCTTGGCGGTCTAGCTTATGTCAACTGGTCTGACACGGCCTCATGCCAAGGCATAATTTTGATATATCTCATCTTATTTTACACACTTCTCTAGGGTATGGGAGATGAGCAACTTTCCCGGCCCCTTTTCATCTAATAAATTTATATTTGTGCCCGGGTTCTGGCTCGTCAGATGGTTGTAAGAAATACAAGTGGTTGAATTGCTCTAAATGGCAGACAGAGAAGTAGGGTTTTACATGAAATTACAAGACTCCCACTCTCATCAGTCTGACCAAAGGGTTCAGGATTATTTGACACTTGTATTTTATTTACTCCCAAAATCTGCATAAGATTATGCAACAATAATAATAAAGCAGCTCAATGGCGCCAAAACAAAATATGGATAAAACACAATGAAATCCGAAAGGATTCACAAGACTTTTGTCTTTCTATAAGGTTCGCCCCATGCCGGAAGGGTTACTAATTATCTTCGGTGTCCGTAGGAAAGTTCAAATGATTGGCGCAGTCAGGTGGACTTAGCTGTTTCAAGTTCTGGG
>CM065693.1:7448321-7450821 GCA_017654935.2 Phymorhynchus buccinoides
AACTCTAGTATAGCGCCACCCATTTTGTGCATACTATGTGAGTTCGTGTCTTCCATCCCACCGGCACAACACGGCCTGCTCCTACCGAATAGTGGAATGGGCTTTAACGTGTGCGCAAGATCTCATGCATGTGTGTACACACGGGACCTCAGTTTTAAGTGTCATCCGAAAGGACTAGGAAATAGGAGCAAAGTGTCTTTCCCAAGGACACAACACCGCGGAGGGAGATGGGTTCGAACCCCGCAGTCGCAAACCGTTGGACTTACCAACTGAACTACCGCGCCTTCTGATAATCTTGGTGGGTTTTTTACGTTATCTCCATACATTCTATTAATCAGTTTTTATTGCTTATAATGGTCAGATAGATTTTCTTTGTTGTTGATTATCTATCTCGAGAACTAAATCATTAGTACCGTGAAAATATTTCATGTAGGGGCCCTAATACCAACCAAGTATTTCACTCTATTTTATTTCAGTAAATAAGATTGCGGTTATTCACGCTATCGTTTTCTACCAAAAAGACCACTTTCAAATGAGGTTTCGTTGGCTTAAAGATCCACCAGATCACGTGTTGAAATCACGGGTTTCACGTGTTTTCCCTCTTATAACTGGAAATAAATCTTGTTTCGACCAAGTCTGACTCCCATATAAATGGCCCCAAATTCAAACCGAAACATCAGTTTAAAGAGCAGCCTCAATTTGAAGTTGGGGAAATTTGTATGTGGGTCACAGCAACCCAGAAAAAAAACCCAAAGGACTTAATCGTGGTGCGTCACTGGGTCTTTATACTCGTCTTGAAGAATGTTTCTGCTTCAATGGAAGGAAATGAACATGCAACACGGTTTGGAAAATGAAAATATCTCAATGACAGAATTCATTATTTCAGAACTCCTAGTTATGTAAAGATGACACGATATCTGTCCGTAAATTCTCATCAAAATGTGTTAATACCATTAGCTAATAATGGGCGAGATTCTTAGAATGTATCGAATAAAAATCATTGTGCAATTCCTATATCCGAATAACAACTGTACGATTAACACCAAATGTGGCCCAGCACCACGAAAGGGACATTAAGTGTCAAACTGACCATTCTGAGAATATTATACTTTTGAAAACCTCAGCCAATTCTCTTTCTAATGATACAAGAACCATTCTTGTATCTTTTTTCCCGTTCCAGAGTTATGAGCATTTAAAGTTAGTAGGGTGAGCGTCGGCCCTTTTGAGAAACACAGTCTCAAGTCTAGCCTAGCGAGAGAAAATGCATTGACCTACTAGTTTTAAAGTACTTATAAGACAATTTAGAGACCATATTAAAGATTATCCTTTATAGATTTGAACGATAAGACGTTAGAGAACACGAAGATACCCATAACTCCAAATTGATCAAAAATGAGATTTTTGACTTTTCAAGCCAGTTGTGAGAAACTAGCCCAGCGACTTAATGTCCCTTTCGTGGTGTGGGTCACAAATGTTATGGAATTTAATTCAACACAGCATACAGCACTAAACATTAAAATCTCGAGCATGAAAACATTGGAGCATTATGCTAGAGCGTTGTTTTATTTCCATGTTCAACTCTCGCATTATACGATCCCCTCGCTTCACTTCGCCACAGCTCTTCCGCGGCACAGGTCTTTAGAATAGCTGTTGTCAATATAGCATTTCGATATGACTCCCGCTGCATTCTCCCTGATGATGCTGATCAAGAATATACATGGTTATAGGGATCTCCAACCAACGGTTTTCAAAAGACAGATGTTTGCTTTATTGTTTTATACAAACGGCCCGGGTCTTCAGAATAGTAGACGGCCAGCATAGCACTTCATAAAATCTCTCCCACTACCAGTTTCCTAGTGATGCTCGACTGCAAAACTATATATATATGGATAAAGGGGATCTACAACATCACACGGTTTTCAAACTACAGTTTGTTTGTTTTACTGCAAACGGACAAGGTCTCCTAGAATTTAGCAGTCAGGCGAATAGCACCTTCAAATGTCCCCCACTGTAACCGGGGAGTGCTTCTGGTCCCAAATATGCATGGACTAAAACGACCTCACTGACCCAGCAAGGTTAAGTCCCTTAGGTTTGTTTCTGGCCAGGTGTGACCCACATACAAATTGCCCTCAAACTTCAAATTGAGGCTGCTCTTCAAAATGATGTCTCGCTTTGATGTATGGGGGATTTGTATGGGAGTTACACCTGGACAAATATAAGATTTCTTACCAGCGAGAGAAGGAAACACGTAAAAACCGTGATTTTGACACGTGACGTGGTGGGTCTTTAAATCGTCTACAGCCAACTGTTGTCGAACTACAGCTATTTGTTTTCGGGTTACATCCCGTTTTCATGGAACAGCCTCAAGGTCAAATGCAATGTCAAGTTCAAGGTCGAGTGACTTCAAACGTGTCCCACTGCATTCGCTACGTCATGCTGATCAAGAATACAATGATAATGTGGGTGTAGACCCAACGGTGTCTCACATATGCCCACTGCT
>CM065693.1:7453321-7458321 GCA_017654935.2 Phymorhynchus buccinoides
TAGGAACAGTTGTTTCCATTCATGCATTACCAGATTGGATTGGCTATAAAGATGACCAGTATCCTACAGCCTTTCACGATGACATACCTAACTAGGCTTATTGACAATAACAGAACGATAAGTCTAGCTCAGGATTTTGTGTATGGTCAAGTGGGGCAAAACGCTCCCCTTCCCTCTTTCCCGAAGCAAGAACTCCTTTTTCTCAACTCTTGGAAGCTACAGACATTTTGTATTGATTGCAAACAGCAGAGGCCCAGCCACACTACAACATGATTATTGTCCGTCACCGAAGGTGATCGGACTTTGCGATGGGCTGGTTTGTCTGTTTGTTTGTTTGTTTGTTTGTTTGTTTTTTTGTTTTTGTTTTTTGGGGGTTCTATCTGTCCCAAGGATATCTCCCGAACCGCTTGACCGAATCGCGTCACATTTTGTGTGAAGGTGTGCCACCTTAATAGGAAGAGATCCGCGCAAACCATTTTGCCGTCGTGACCTTGACCTTGACGTACGACCTTGGAAACCGAAAATATATTTTTAGCCATATCTCGGGCACCGATCAACATAGGATGTTGAAACCTGGAATGAAGGTGGTTTGGCTTATGCCCGTTCTGATGATGGCATGCCGATCAAGGTCAAGGTCAAGGTCAAAAACATCGCTGGAGCCTGAAAATCGGAGGGTCATTTTTTCTCCTTCTGACTGTCCCAAGGATATCTTTCGAACGGGTTGACCGAATCACGTCAAATTGTGTGTGCTGGTGTGTCACTATGAGAGGAAGGCATACGCGCAAACCATTTTGCCGTCGTGACCTTGACCTTGGCGTACGACCTTGAAAACCGAACATCTTTCAGGGGCCATAACTCCCACACCGTTAGTGTTAGAGTCTTCAAATGTGGCATGAAGGTACTTTGGCTTATGTCAATTCAGATGGTGGCATACCGATCAAGGTCAAGGTCACGGTCCGGGCGATCGGTAAGCCTTGAAAGTGGTAGGGGTCTACACATTGGGTTTTAAGTCATATTTTCCACATTTTGTTCTTGACAGAAGCGCTTCAGATTGTGTGTGGTACTGTATACCCTAGAGAAGAAAACATCTGAGCATAAATTATCACCATGCTGACCTTGACCTTGACATGTGACCTTGAAAACCTAAATTTCCTTCTTTGCGCTATATGTTTCTTCTTCAAGCTGTATCTCGTGAACTAGAAGACATAATCCCTTCCAATTTTGTGTCAGGATGTGACACTCTACGGGGTGTCGCAAGTGCATGGCATTGCTGGTGACGGACATGTCTGCCGCTCGGCGACGCCCTTGTCCTAACCGTTCAAAATGTGAATGGATCATTCGCTCTCAAGAGGCAATAAATGCAAAATAAAAGTGGCCTGTTGTTTACTGTTTTCATTAGTAAAGGATGGTAATGACAATGGTCAGTGTTTTGTATTATTAAGTAAAGGATGATGACAATGGCCAGTGTTGTTGTTTACTGTTTTCATTAGTAAGTAAAGGATGATGATGACAATGGTCAGTGCTGTTGTTTACTGTTTTCATTAGTAAGTAAAGGATGATGACAATGGTGTTGTTTATTATTAAGTTTTGGTCATTACTGTTTTCATTTAAGTAAAGATGATGATGACAATGGTCAGTGCTGTTGTTTACTGTTTTCATTAGTAAGTAAAGGATGATGACAATTGTTGTTTACTGTTTTCATTATTAAAGGATGATGACAATGGCCAGTGTTTTTTTCATTATTAAGAAAAGGATGATGACAATGGTCAGTGCTGTTGTGTACTGTTTTCAAAGTAAGTAAAGGATGATGATGACAATGGTCAGTGTTGTTGTTTACTGTTTTCATTAGTAAGTAAAGGATGATGACAATGGTCAGTGTTGTTGTTTATTGTTTTCATTAGTAAGTAAAGGATGATGATGACAATGGTCAGTGCTGTTGTTTACTGTTTTCATTAGTAAGTAAAGGATGATGACAATGGTCAGTGCTGTTGTTTACTGTTTTCATTAGTAAGTAAAGGATGATGACAATGGTCAGTGTTGTTGTTTATTGTTTTCATTTAAAGGATGGTGTAAAGTTTGCTGTTTTCATTAGTGATGATGATGACAATGGTCAGTGCTGTTGTTTATTGTTTTCATTAGTAAGTAAAGGATGATGATGACAATGGTCAGTGCTGTTGTTTATTGTTTTCATTAGTAAGTAAAGGATGATGACAATGGTCAGTGTTGTTGTTTACTGTTTTCATTAGTAAAGTAAATGATGATGACAATGGTCAGTGTTGTTGTTTATTGTTTTCATTATTAAGTAAAGGATGATGACAATGGTCAGTGTTGTTGTTTACTGTTTTCATTAGTAAAGGATGATGATGACAATGGTCAGTGCTGTTGTTTACTGTTTTCATTAGTAAGTAAAGGATGATGATGACAATGGTCAGTGCTGTTGTTTATTGTTTTCATTAAGTAAAGGATGATGACAATGGTCAGTGTTGTTGTTTATTGTTTTCATTAGTAAGTAAAGGATGATGATGACAATGGTTTCAGTATTGTTGTTTATTGTTTTCATTAGTAAGTAAAGGATGATGACAATGGTCAGTGCTGTTGTTTATTGTTTTCATTAGTAAGTAAAGGATGATGACAATGGTCAGTGCTGTTGTTTATTGTTTTCATTAGTAAGTAAAGGATGATGACAATGGTCAGTGTTGTTGTTTATTGTTTTCATTAGTAAGTAAAGGATGATGATGACAATGGTCAGTGCTGTTGTTTATTGTTTTCATTAGTAAGTAAAGGATGATGACAATGGTCAGTGCTGTTGTTTACTGTTTTCATTAGTAAGTAAAGGATGATGACAATGGTCAGTGCTGTTGTTTACTGTTAAAGGATTGATGACAATGGTCAGTGCTGTTGTTTATTGTTTTCATTTAAGTAAAGGATGATGACAATGGTCAGTGCTGTTGTTTATTGTTTTCATTAGTAAGTAAAGGATGATGATGACAATGGTCAGTGCTGTTGTTTATTGTTTTCATTAGTAAGTAAAGGATGATGACAATGGTCAGTGCTGTTGTTTATTGTTTTCATTAGTAAGTAAAGGATGATGACAATGGTCAGTGCTGTTGTTTATTGTTTTCATTAGTAAGTAAAGGATGATGATGACAATGGTCAGTGCTGTTGTTTATTGTTTTCATTTAAAGGATGATGACAATGGTCAATTGTTTTCATTAGTAAGTAAAGGATGATGATGACAATGGTCAGTGCTGTTGTTTATTGTTTTCATTAGTAAGTAAAGGATGATGACAATGGTCAGTGCTGTTGTTTACTGTTTTCATTAGTAAGTAAAGGATGATGACAATGGTCAGTGCTGTTGTTTATTGTTTTCATTAGTAAGTAAAGGATGATGACAATGGTCAGTGCTGTTGTTTACTGTTTACATTAGTAAGTAAAGGATGATGACAATGGTCAGTGCTGTTGTTTATTGTTTTCATTAGTAAGTAAAGGATGATGACAATGGTCAGTGCTGTTGTTTATTGTTTACATTAGTAAGTAAAGGATGATGACAATGGTCAGTGCTGTTGTTTATTGTTTTCATTAGTAAGTAAAGGATGATGACAATGGTCAGTGCTGTTGTTTACTGTTTACATTAGTAAGTAAAGGATGATGACAATGGTCAGTGCTGTTGTTTACTGTTTACATTAGTAAGTAAAGGATGATGACAATGGTCAGTGTTGTTGTTTATTGTTTTCATTAGTAAGTAAAGGATGATGACAATGGTCAGTGCTGTTGTTTATTGTTTTCATTAGTAAGTAAAGGATGATGACAATGGTCAGTGCTGTTGTTTATTGTTTTCATTAGTAAGTAAAGGATGATGACAATGGTCAGTGCTGTTGACATTAGTAAGTAAAGGATGATGACAATGGTCAGTGCTGTTGTTTATTGTTTTCATTAGTAAGTAAAGGATGATGACAATGGTCAGTGCTGTTGTTTACTGTTTACATTAGTAAGTAAAGGATGATGACAATGGTCAGTGCTGTTGTTTACTGTTTACATTAGTAAGTAAAGGATGATGACAATGGTCAGTGCTGTCGTTTACTGTTTACATTAGTAAGTAAAGGATGATGACAATGGTCAGTGCTGTTGTTTATTGTTTTCATTAGTAAGTAAAGGATGATGACAATGGTCAGTGCTGTCGTTTACTGTTTACATTAGTAAGTAAAGGATGATGACAATGGTCAGTGCTGTTGTTTATTGTTTTCATTAGTAAGTAAAGGATGATGACAATGGTCAGTGCTGTTGTTTACTGTTTTCATTAGTAAGCAAAGGATGATGACAATGGTCAGTGCTGTCGTTTACTGTTTACATTAGTAAGTAAAGGATGATGACAATGGTCAGTGCTGTTGTTTACTGTTTACATTAGTAAGTAAAGGATGATGACAATGGTCAGTGCTGTTGTTTACTGTTTACATTAGTAAGTAAAGGATGATGACAATGGTCAGTGCTGTTGTTTACTGTTTTCATTAGTAAGTAAAGGATGATGACAATGGTCAGTGCTGTTGTTTACTGTTTACATTCGTAAGTAAAGGATGATGACAATGGTCAGTGCTGTTGTTTACTGTTTACATTCGTAAGTAAAGGATGATGACAATGGTCAGTGCTGTTGTTTACTGTTTTCTTTAGTAAGTAAAGGATGATGACAATGGTCAGTGCTGTTGTTTACTGTTTTCATTCGTAAGTAAAATGATGATGACAATGGTCAGTGCTGTTGTTTACTGTTTTCATTAGTAAGTAAATGATGATGACAATGGTCAGTGCTGTTGTTTACTGTTTTCTTTAGTAAGTAAAGGATGATGACAATGGTCAGTGCTGTTGTTTACTGTTTTCATTAGTAAGTAAAGGATGATGACAATGGTCAGTGCTGTTGTTTACTGTTTACATTCGTAAGTAAAGGATGATGACAATGGCAAAACAAAAAGTGGGATTACTATCAAAGTGGCTTAGTGATTTCTGTGTCC
>CM065693.1:7463321-7465821 GCA_017654935.2 Phymorhynchus buccinoides
TTCTTTCTTTCACTATCTGTCTGTCTGTCTCCCTCTCTCTCTCTCTCTCTCTACTCTCCCTCTCTCTCTCTCTCTCTCTCATCTACCTCATCTCCTCTCTCTCTCTTTCTTTCTGTCTCTGTCTTTCTGTCTGTATCCCCCCTCTGTCTCTGTCTCCCTCCATCTCTCTCATCTCTCTCACTCTCTGGAGGTGTGTGGGGGGGTGGGTGTCTGAAAACAATTATGATATACATTATTATAGTTTTTTGACTGGTGTAATTCCATTGTAACTAACTTCTCTCTCTCTCTCTCTCTCTCTCCTCTCTCTCTTCCTGTCTCTGTCTGTCTGTCTGTCTGCTCCCCCACCTAAAAAATCCTCTCTCTCTCTCTCCTCTCTCTCTCCTCTCTCTCTCTCTCTCATCTTTTCTTTCTCCTCTCGCTCTCTCTCTCTCTCTCACCCATCTCTCTCCACACACACACCCCTCTCTCTCTCCCCTCCCTCCCCCTCCTCTCTCTCTGTCTGTATGGCTCCTCATCTCGATCGATCCGTCCTCTCTCTGTCTCCGCTAGTTTATGTCCTGTTTCTTCTTTTCTTTCTTTCTGTTGTCTGGTCTCTCTGTCCTGTCTGTTTCTCTGTCTTGTCTGAAAAAAAAACAAGAAGAAAAAGTCTCTATCTCTCTCTGTCTGTCTGTTCTCTCTCTCTCTCTCTCTCTCTCTCCTCTCTCCTCTCTCTCTCTCTCTCTCTTTCTGTCTCTGTCTCTGTCTCTGTCTACTCTTTCTGCCTCTCTCTCTCCCTGTGTCTCTGTCTTCTCTCGTCCTTTCTCGTCACATCTCATCTCTCTCTATCTCTCTCTCTTTTCTATCTATGTCTCTGTCTCTCTTTCTGTCTCTCTCTCTGTCCCTCGCTCTCTATCTCTCTGTCTCTCTCTCGTCTCTGCTTTCTCTCTCTCTCTCTCTCTGTCCCTCTCCTTCTGTCTCTCATTCTTTGGTAAGGCCTCTCTCTCCTGGTGTCTCTCTATCTGTCTCTGTCTCTTCTCTCTCTCTCTCTCTCTCTCTCATCCTCTCTCTCTCAGTCTCTCTCTCTTTCTGTCACTGTCTGTCTGTCTGTCTCCTCTCTCTCTCTCTCTCTCATCCTCTCTCTCTCTCTCTCTCTCTCTCTCTGTCTCTCCTCTCTCTCTCTCTCTCTCTCGTCCGCTCCGCTGCCGCCGCGCGCAGCGCGCCTCTCACGTTCTTTCTGTCACTGTCCTGGTCTGTCTCGTCTCTCTCCTCTGCTCTCTTCTCTCTCTCTCTCGCTCTTCTTTTCTGCTTGCTTCTGTCTGTTCTGTCTGTCCTCCCCCTCCCTCTCTCGCTATCTCCGCTCTTGCTCTGTCCTCGTCTCTAATTTCTTCTCTCTCGTCTCTCGTCACGTGTTGCCGGTTCAACACATCTCTTCTCCTCTCTCTCTCTCCCTTCTCTCTGTCTGTCTGTCTGTCTGTCTGTCTCTCTCTCTGTCTCTCTCTGTCTGTCGTCTGTCTGGCTCCCAGACTCTCTCGTCGTGTCGTGCACTCATCTCTTTCTCTACATACAATACAAATAACAAAATCTTCTGTCTCGCATCTCTCTGCCTCTCACCAACTTTCTTTCTGTCGCTGTCTGTTTGATACATACATCATTTCGCTACATCAGATGTGCGTGGCTCTCTCTCCATCTCTCTCTTCTCTCTCTCGATCACGGCCACTTTCTCCTCCTCTCTCGATCCCCTCCTCTCTCTTCTCTCTCTCTCTCTCCTATCTCTCACTCTCTCTCTCTCTCTCCCCTCCCTTTCTCTCCCTCTCACTACATATATTTCCCCCATCCCTCTCTCTATTTCGTGCGCATTCTCTATCTCTCGCTCTCAACCCCAACCACCACCGCCACCACCACCCACCCTCCCACCTTCCACTCCCACCTTTCCACCCATTTGCTTTCACTGACTCCCCCTTCCATGGCTATCACATCTAACAACAACAACAACAACAGCGACAACAACAACTGTCATAAAAGAAAGTATAAACTCCTTCGAACAAAAGAAGCAGCCATTGTTTTGTTTTGTTAGACTTCACATTGCCTAAAGAAAACAAAAACCACAAACAAGAGGCAAAGCCTTCAAGGCTCACTCGAACAAGAACATGTGTGGGACAACAACAAATTTGAGGGGGGTGTCTAAAGTACGAGATTGCCAATAGAATGTTAAAGTACAAAATGGAACTATCGTTAATGGATACAACTAACAAATTAAATTAAATAAAAAGTGCCCGTGCCGAGAATCGGACCCGGAACCATGGGCATGACAGACAGACACTCTGCCAATGAGCTATCGAGGCTTTCAGGCTTGTTTTCTTAACTCATGTTGCCTGTTGAATACTCTCTAACCCACTAATCTAAAATGGTATCTGCTTGTTATCTCTTTAGAGTGTTGCTTTAAGTATTTTATTATTCAAATCATTATTGTTTGAAAGCTTGCATTGACATCTATATGTGTGCAAAGTTTGAACAATGTACG
>CM065693.1:7548321-7550821 GCA_017654935.2 Phymorhynchus buccinoides
CCGAAAATTCTGCCAAATCATCATTAATATTTCAAATTTCCCATACCCCATAGTTTGGCAACGTTCCTGAACATTTCATTAAAACCCTTGACTGCCACCAACGTATTACGTACTGACCTGATGACATCACTGATGATGTCATCAGATGAAGAGGAATAACCCTGATATGCTGGCTTTTGCTCTAACATAATCAAGAGAGTAATGTCCCCAGACCATTTTCTCAGATTGGCTCTGTCAGTTGTCTTTTTCATGTCATGATTTGCCCAATGATTTTTTCTTTAATTTTATCTGGCAGTCAAGGGGTTAAAAAAAGGGGGGAAGAGCATAAGAAAACAAGCGCGAAATCGCAATAGTTTGTGGCACGCGGTCTATGTTTTACCACTCCAATCATGAGTTACCTCCCCTGGCTTTTCAATAATTTTAATCTGTAAACCAGAATGCTATCTCTGCACCATTTCGTAACTTTTTATATCTTTTGGAAAACATTAAAAACTATGTATCCTACTTATACTCATCGAAAGAAGCACCGCATACTCGTCGTGTCTGTTGTAGTGTCTGTATTACGTATGTTTATTATTTTGTACGCTTTTAAAATACATCATTTTAAAGAGTGGCCTCATTTTGAAGTGTAGCCTCGATTTGAAGTGCGACAATTTTGTCAAAATGTGCGACCGACAAAGTGAGTTATAGGTTTGTGGCTTGAGCCACAAACAAAAAGGCTTTGTACAATGACAACAGGAGTCCACCTTATATAATTGGGGGTGGGACTGGGTGTGATTGTTATGTTTTACGTGCCACCACAGATGTATATCCATGTTTTTGGACAATAAATTGTGCGACTTGCGACTTGTGACTTGTGTAATTAGAAGCTGTAAGCCTATTATGCTAACTTCTTCATCAGAAAAACAAAGTGATTTTTGAAGCCGACGTTTACTCATACCAAAGAACGCAGATATAGGTCTTATTTCGCACATACAAAAGAACAGCAGCTTGGGGGGACGGGGTGGGGTATGTGTGTTTGTGTGTGTGTGGGTGGGTGGGTGGACTTTGCAGCAGGGGTTAGCACTCAATTGCGCCTATTTGAACATTACTCAATTGCGCCTCTATGGGTATGTGGGTCAATTGCGCCTATTTGAACATTTCTCAATTGCGCCTATTTGAACATTTCTCAATTGCGCCTCTCTGGGTATGTGTCTCAATTGCGCCTATTTGAACATTACTCAATTGCGCCTATTTGAACATTACTCAATTGCGCTCTGGGTTTGTCTCAACATATGTCTCAATTGCGCCTCTCTGGGTATGTGTCTAAACTTCAGACGACTATGAAATAGAAGTCTAAGGGTAATAATGTGCTCAATTGCGCCTGGTTTCAAAGCAATTATTGATGCATCGTACAGAATTTCTAAAACTTCACGCATCCTCACGTACATCTCTATGAAAATGAATACATATTAGAGAATGAACAAATTGCATATAATCATAACACAACATACTAACACCCACCTCCCTTCAACACCACCACCCCAACCATCCCCCCACTCCCCCCCCACCCACCCATCCCCCCCCCCTCACACACAACCCCCCTAGGAATGACTGCTGTACCTTGTCACAGCTTACAAAATGTAAAGGGTAGATGATGACACAAAAAGCCCGAAGGCCCACGTTGCTGCTGGTAATATTTCAGAAATTTATTTACTTCTGTGGCTTTATCAAACACAACCATGGACTGAAGGATAAATATAAGGGTAGAAAAATGTACCTGAGGAGGGGGAGACACAACGTTTCGATTCATAGCATCTTCATCGGGTGTGGTGATGGCAGGTTTGATGGCTGTGTTTATAGTCATAGGTGAGCGCAGTTCAGTTGACCGAAACGGAGCGAAACGAAACACCAGGGGCCAGTTTCACAAGGGCTAACGTTTCGTCGCGACTGGTTTCGCTCAAATCGGCAAAAAATGGTCTAAGAAACACCCTTCGTTTGCCGATTGTACGCATGGCGTTTTGCTCTCAGTCGAAAGGTGACAAGCGGCGAACTATCCGGAACTAGTAGGGGGTGAATACGGTTCTTGTTGTTGATTGGTCCATTACAGTTTGCTTAAAATATTAAAACAAATTGACCAATCAGACAAGAGCTTGTAATATTCTTCCGCAAACGCTTTCTAAAGTGTTTCTTAGGCCCCGTTTGCCGTGAGCGTTATTCGCGCGGCGACCGTTATCTAGAGAAACTCGCCCCTGGGTCGAGTTTCACAAGGGCTAACGTTACGTAGCGTGAGCGCAAATCGGCAAAAACGGTACTAAGAAACACCTCTTTCGCCGACGTTCGCCAAAAACGTTTTGTGGCTGTCATCTAGGTAGCAGGCCACGAACTATTTGAAGGATCATGGGAAATATCACGTGACTAGCATGGGGTGAATACATTTCTTGTTTTTGATTGGTCCATTAAAGTTTGGTTAAAAAAAAAATTAATGACCAATCATACAAGGGCTTGTAATATTCTTCCG
>CM065693.1:7568321-7570821 GCA_017654935.2 Phymorhynchus buccinoides
TCCCTGTGTCTCCAATTTAGTCTCTGTATGTCCCCATCTTATATATATCTGTCTCTTGTTTATCCTAACGCTTACCCTACCCCTAACCTAAACACTAACCTTAACCCTTAAACTTATTCCTAATCCTAACACTTACTCTAACCCTAACCTAAGCATTAACCCTAACCCTTAAACTTCTTCCTAATCCTAATGCTTACCCTATCCTTAACCCAAACACTAACCCTAACCCTTAAGCTTATTTCTAATCCTCACACTTGCCCTATCCCTAACCCAAACACTAACCCTAACCCTTAAGCTTATTCCTAATCCTAACGCTTGCCCTATCCCTAACCCAAACACTAACCTTAACCCTTAAACTTATTCCTAATCCTAACCCTAACCCTATCCCTAACCTAAATACTAACCTTAACCCTTAAATGTATTCCTAATCCTAACCCTAACCCTATCCCTAACCCAAACACTAACATTAACCCTTAAACTTATTCCTAATCCTAACGCTTGCCCTATCCCTAACCCAAACACTAACCATAACCCATAAACTTATTCCTAATCCTAACCCTAACCCTATCCCTAACCTAAACACTATCCCTAACCCTTAGACTTATTCCTAATCCTCACACTGACCCTAATCCGAGGGGACGAATATATAGACGGAGACACGCAGAGACGGGTCAGCCACACAACATACAAATCGTATCTGAAGGCGATACGATTTTGACGATGTGAGTCAGTCATGATTCACGTGAAATTCGTGCATTGGTTCTACTTGTAGTATAGTGAGCGAAAATGGCAGATATTATTTTAGACGGAAGTATTTGACGTGACACAATCGTAACATTAAATCGCATCCCATCCCCATACGATTTTGCACGCCTCGCCGGCTTTAGAGTATAATTAGAGTGAGCGAAAAAAAATAGTAGAATTAATTTTAGACGGAAGTATTTCGCGTGAATCATGACTCACAGACATCGTCACAGTCGCATCGCATTGGGGTCGAATCGCATGTAGTGTGGCGGGCCCATTAGAGACGGGTACACACCAAACTGATCCCAGACCTATTGGCCACTGCAAGTAGGGTTGTTAACCCTTTCACCGCCAATGTCGCATTTTTGCACCACAATGGTTTAACACCCATGTCACCAAAAGGCATCAAATCAGGGCCTGTTATCTGAAGACCCTATTTTCGTGATTTGGGAAGTAAGGATAGGCCTAATGTTATACATGTCACAGAGGAATTCCCAATATTGCAGATTTTTTTTTTCTCTACCCAAGTTAAGTTTAATGGTATTTTTGGGCTAAAAAATGGCTGGCGGCGAAAGGGTTATCGCCCTTGACGGCAAGAGTTAATCCCTTGTTGAGCAGGTATCCAAAAGGGCATTCACTCTTGCAAAAGGCAGCCATTTATAAGTGGCCTCAAATAGGGTTATTGGCGAGAGTTATTCCCTTGTTTGGTCAGTGCTCAACCATCTTCCCCCACCCACCAAGGGCATTCACTCTTGCAAAAGTTGTCTTTGCATACACGGCGCTTTAAAACCCTTTCGCCGCCAGCCATTTTTCAGCCAAAGCTTTCCATTAAACTTACCTGGGAGAGAGAGAGAGAGAGAGAGAGAGAGAGAGAGAGAGAGAGAGAGAGAGAGAGAGAGAGAGAGAGAGAGAGAGAGAGAGAGAGAGAGAGAGAGAGAGAGAGAGAGAGAGAGAGAGATGAGAGAGAGAGAGAGAGAGAGAGAGAGAGAGAGAGAGAGAGAGAGAGAGAGAGAGAGAGAGAAGAGAGAGAGAGAGAGAGAGATTCTGTCTGCAATATTGGGGGATTCCTCTGTGACATGCATAAAATAGGGCCCATCCTTACCCCCCCAAATTAAGAACATAAGGTCACTGGATACCAAACCCTCATGTGATGCCTTTCAGTGACATGGGTGTTCAATCACTGTGGTGCCAAGAGGCGACAGTGGCCATGAAAGGGTTAAAACAAACATCCACTGTCTTCTTCTGTCCAGCACTTCAAGGATTCAAAGCCAGACGGTGCCAAAAGAATACAGAAGGCTTTCACACGAGAGGACTGGTACTACGTACTAGTACTTTCTGTTTTAACCTCGATTTTGAATGCGTAACATTCATTCACTCGAATATAGAAATAGTGAGACAGGGAGAGAGAATACTAGCGAAGTAAGGAAAGGTAACTCCCTCTGTAATTAACTCCCTTCACCAAAGTTATTTTCGGCACCAATTCGCCTAGCAAAGCATAAGCAACAGCCACATTGAGACTGTTGCTTATGCTTTGCTAGGCGAATGAGCAGCCCAGGACGCGGATTTGACCGCCAGAGGGCAGTCAAACCGGTAGGGGCTTATCGCGTGATTTTCTTAGTTGGGCGCAGTGAGAGAGAGAGAGAGAGAGAGAGAGAGAGAGAGAGAGAGAGACTCATCTCCCTCTCTATCTCTCTCACTGCTTCTAGGCGGTCAAATCCGCGTCATTAGTTGACCATTGGCGCCGAAAATAACTTTG
>CM065693.1:7575821-7578321 GCA_017654935.2 Phymorhynchus buccinoides
GGAGCAAGAGTGTGATGAAGAAGAGGAGGAGGGGGAGGAAGAAGAAGACATAGAAGAGCAGGAGGAGGAGTAAAAGTGATAGAAGAACAATAGGAAGAGGAGGAGAAGGAGAGGGGGGAGAAAGAAGGGGGGGGGGTAACAGTAGAAGGAAGAAGAGAAAGGAGAAAAAGACGAAGATGATTTCCTTTTTTGTCTCTCTGTTTGTTCATTCGTATTTTAGTGATAATTATTGTGTTACGATATCATGTTAAATATTGTTTATTGTCACGATCGAATCCTTATTTGCAGACAAATCAATTCAAACATATGTGGAAATTTACTTTCATGGCAGACGTCTATTAAGAATAGTACAAACGGGGTGCTTGAGGTTTGCGTTACTCTCACATCCATTTTTGCTTCAAAAACTTTAAAACACCGTACACAAATTATACCCTACACAACCAATCTCTCGAGAATCGTGACGTAAGCTCTGACATCAAGATGACGTAGTGATTCGTCACTAATGACGTCAGAGAGGTCACTGCCGTCACGTGAAGCCTCCTCGAGGAGACAAGAGGAGACTGACGACGATCTAGATAACGATGACTAGGACTGTCCGGAGCGAGGAACCGATGATGACGATAACGTCGAGGACTGAACATGATGAAAGGCAGCGATAACGACGATAGCGATTGTATATAAGTCAAAGTCAAAGTCAAAATCAAATTTGTATTAAAAAAAGATACATTGAATAAGTAAGAAGTTGCTTCTTTTTTTTTACCAAGCCATCTGAGAACAAAATCAAAAGAAATGGGAGAAAAGTAACACTGAAACAATAATTTATTATAAAACTTTAAAAAATGCAATCGGAAAATATTTAATAAACAATACATGCAAAAATACTGTTCAATAAAACCAGTAACGTAATGCAGGTATTTGTAACTTTGTTTTTAAATATCAAATTGTTTAGTTTCTTGGGTGTATGCTTGACTTGTCCGCAAGAAAATTAATCCTTGATCTGTGGATAAAATAAAGCAAAGTTGAGTTTAGTGTTTTTTTGTTTTTTTAAAGAGAAAATAATACAAAGTTAGCGCAAGGAAAGAATCATTTTAAATCCTTACAGAATGACATAACTCGTTACAAATTCCATCATTCTTCTCAGGTGAAAGTCAGAAGGTACTATCATTCTTCCCAGGTGAAAGCCAGAAAGTACTATCATTCTTCTCAGGTGAAAGCCAGAAGGCACTATCATTCTTCTCGGGCGAAGGTCAGAAGGTACTATCATTCTTTTCTAGTGAAAGCAGGAAGGTACTATCATTCTTCTCTGATGAAAGCCGGAAGGTACTATCATTCTTCTCAGATGAAAGCCAGAAGGTACTATCATTCTTCTCTGGTGAAAGCCAGAAGGTACTATCATTCTTCTCTGGTGAAAGCCAGAAGGTACTATCATTCTTCTCTGGTGAAAGCCAGAAGGTACTATCATTCTTCTCAGGTGAAATCCAGAAGGTACTATCATTCTTCTCTGGTGAAAGCCAGAAGGTACTATCATTCTTCTCAGGTGAAAGCCAGAAGGTACTATCATTCTTCTCTGGTGAAAGCCAGAAGGTACTATCATTCTTCTCTGGTGAAAGCCAGAAGGTACTATCATTCTTCTCTGGTGAAAGCCAGAAGGTACTATCATTCTTCTCTGGTGAAAGCCAGAAGGTACTATCATTCTTCTCAGGTGAAAGCCAGAAGGTACTATCATTCTTCTATGGTGAAAGCCAGAAGGTACTATCATTCTTCTCTGGTGAAATCCAGAAGGTACTATCATTCTTCTGGGGTGAAAGCCAGAAGGTACTATCATTCTTCTAGGTGAAAGCCAGAAGGTACTATCATTCTTCTCGGGTGAAAGCCAGAAGGTACTATCATTCTTCTCTGGTGAAAGCCAGAAGGTACTATCATTCTTCTCTGGTGAAAGACAGAAGGTACTATCATTCTTCTGGGGTGAAAGCCAGAAGGTACTATCATTCTTCTCTGGTGAAAGCCAGAAGGTACTATCATTCTTCTCAGGTGAAAGCCAGAAGGTACTATCATTCTTCTCTGGTGAAAGCCAGAAGGTACTATCATTCTTCTCTGGTGAAAGACAGAAGGTACTATCATTCTTCTGGGGTGAAAGCCAGAAGGCACTATCATTCTTCTCTGGTGAAAGCCAGAAGGTACTATCATTCTTCTCTGGTGAAAGCCAGAAGGTACTATCATTCTTCTCGGGTGAAAGACAGAAGGTACTATCATTCTTCTCTGGTGAAAGCCAGAAGGTACTATCATTCTTCTCTGGTGAAAGACCAGAAGGCACTATCATTCTTCTGGGGTGAAAGACAGAAGGTACTATCATTCTTCTCTGGTGAAAGCCAGAAGGTACTATCATTCTTCTCTGGTGAAAGCCAGAAGGTACTATCATTCTTCTCATGGTGAAAGACAGAAGGTACTATCATTCTTCTCTGGTGAAAGACAGAAGGTACTATCATTCTTCTCGGGTGAA
>CM065693.1:7600821-7610821 GCA_017654935.2 Phymorhynchus buccinoides
TTTTGACCGAGCATGAATGTTGTTGGAAAACTGTGCAAAAAGGTAGCAACAAACACAAAACAAAGGACAAAAACAGTAAATATGACTGACAATAAATTTCATGGGTCAACTGTGGAAGTTGAAAAAGGCAAAAATGATGTTACGAGATGCTTTTTACTTTTGTCTGACGGGACTCGTGTTAGTGCACGTGCGTACGCGCATGTTTGTGAATGCGTAAAATGATTTACCGGTTTCTATGTATCTGTAGGCTTACGCGTGTGCGCGCGAACTCGGCGTTGTATGCATAGGCATTTATGTGTTCATGCGTGGATGTGTATAATCGCTTTCGCTTAAACGTATGAAAGGTCAAACTTCAAGGTCAAGGTCAGCACGGTTACAATTTTTGTACGTGTCCATGTGGGTACCATGGTCCACCACCGCACTTAATTTGAAGCGATTCTGTCCACCGGTTCATGAGACACAATCAATCAATCAATCAATCAAAAATGTATTGTCTTTAATACATAAAGAAATTCTTTGTCTGGCATGTGCGTAAAACACACATATAGACATAGAAATAATAAGATATGCATACACACACACACACACACACACACACACACACACACACACACACACACACACACACACACACATACACACACACACCACCCCTTCCCCTTCCCCACACATATTATTCAAAATCTCCACCATCAACCACGCCTCTCCCCCATCACACAGAAAGAGAGAGAGAGAGAGCTATGCACAGAGAGAGAGAGAGAGAGAGAGAGAGAGAGAGAGAGAGAGAGAGAGAGAGAGAGAGAGAGAGAGAGAGAGAGAATTTGCATAAAAGTAATAATAGGACAAAATGCATAAAACAAATGAAAAATTGATAATATGAATTGATATCACAAACGGTACTAAACGTACACGGCTCGCAAACAAACAAACAGAACGCAAACAAACTTATACTCCTTTGCCGACCGTACTCGGGCAAAATAATTAATGTGCATCTGTGCGTAATTGCGATATTCATGTTTTGAAAACATTTTTAAATGTGAATGTCTCGTAAAAAAAACGTTACTTCTGAAGGGTCTGCTACACTACATACGAATCGCTGTCAATGCGATGCGATTCACGTGAAATTCCTGCATTGGGTCTACTCGAGTACATAGAGCGAACGTAGTAGTGTAAGACGGGGCAAAAGGGGGGGGGGGGGAGAGGGGGGGAGAATAGAGTCGAGAAGTAATGTGGCCTAAAGGTTGTGATGTAGCTTGAACAGGTGGGTCTTGAGAGCTGATTTGAAACGTTGCAAGGACTGGATATGGCGAATTTCGCGTGGTAAGGAGTTCCAAACTGATGGGGCCGAAAAGGAAAAGGAGCGGCTCACCAAACATTTCTGTTCGTGTACTAGGAACATAGAGAATTTTGGAATCTGAAGATGACCGCAATTGCCTTGATGGAGTATAGACAGACAGCATGTCAGAGATGTAGCTAGGGGCATTTCCAGAGAAATAAGAATGACATAGAGTGGAAATGTTGTAGTCAATACGTGCTTTGATGGGAAGCCAATGGAGGGATATCAGGAGTGGTTGAACATGATGATACTTAGAGACCTTGAGGACAAGTCTGGCAATTATCTCATGAAATAAAGAAACTTTCAGTCAAATTTGCCCATGAGACGAATGCTAAACATTAAAACTCGTCTCATGGGCAAAATGTGACTGAACTTTGCTTCATTTCGTGAGATAATTGGCATGGGCTTCTTACCCGCCCATGGGCTTTTTACCCCGTCTTCGTGAATCATGACTCGCATCGTCACAATCGCATCGCATTCAGGCTGATAGCGAATAGTGTAGTGTAGCCTCATCAAAACCCAAGCTTTCTCTCTCTCTGTACGCGCCACGCCACCCTATGTGCTATCGGGGACTACCTTAGCTCAAAAGTTGTGTCGGGAGAGAGCTGAGGGGGGGGGGGGGGGGGGGGGGGGGGGGGGGGAGTGGAGGATGAGAGTGGCGCGTGACGGACGGCTGGAAGGCGGTCCGCTCGTCTGTCTACCTGTCGCCCATTGAGTGAGTGCAACGAGACAGGAGTGAGAGAAGAGAAGAGTAGAGAGCGTCAGTTTTAGAGCTCTAACTACTGCTAAACTGTTACGTGCGTGTGCGTGTGTGTTTTGGGAACTACTTGGCAGTGGCAGTCGACCACGAGGTTTTTTCTCTTCTTGTGTCTGACAGTTGGAAGTTTTCGAGGCTTTCAGTTTCACCTGTCGTAGCTAGGTCTCAGAGAATGTGAGAACAGTACCGTTATTTCTTAGTTTTATGACTAGGCTAGCAGTCCATCCATCTTTCGACAGTCTGTCTTGCCGTGGTAAGTTGTTATTAAACGGCCCGCGTGTTACTACTGTTGTTGCTTTGTGAGCTATGGGGAATGTTGTAGCGAAAAAAGGGACACTCGGGCGATTTCTCTGACGCTTGATGCGCGAGGTTTCATCAAAGCGGTTTAGGACCATTTAGCAGGGAGCTGTGATTTCGTCAAGCCGTTATAGGGACGATTTAGCGAGGCTATGTGATACCATACTAGGAAAGGTGGTTACGCCATAGCCTAGGGTGTGGGTGTGCGTGTGCGTGTGTGTGTGTGTGTGCGTGCGTGCATGCGTGCGTGCGCGCGCGCGTGTGTGTGTGTGTGTGTGTATTTCTTCTTCTTTTTCTTCTTCTTCTTCTTCTTCGATCGGCTCAATTTCCTGTCAATTATGAGCGCAGATGCGTCATGCTGTCGTTATGCGCTTAACTAAGAAATAGTTACGCCCAGCAAGTAAAGTCCGACTTCGGCTGGAGGAAATCGTTTTGAAAGTGTTTTTTTAATTTTTTTAAAGGCAGCACAGTAAGGCAGAAAGATAGTAGGCTAGATGACAGTAAGCGAAGGGAAAAGACAGTCAAAGATAGAGACAGATTAGAGGAACTTCCAGAATGTGGGGGAACTATTTATACAAAAGACCCCCCCCCCCCCCCCCCCCCCCGGTATCCCCATAGTATGGATTTGATTTCTAAGATCTCCCTAGAAAGTTGTTTTTAGGACACACCCCTCTATGTTTACGACTCGATCTTCCATCTCTTAAACGACGACTTTGTTGTTTATTTACTCGCTTGTTTTTCAACACAAATGCTTGATGTTTGGGGTGCACATGCTCGCATGTTTCATGGACAACGTCAACAACCTTCAGCAAGATTGAATGAATGGTTGTGAAAATATGAAGCAAAACGTAAAAAGTATGGGTGCAAACACACGGTACGGGAAGGGTTTAAATATAGGCCTAGTTGTGAACGGAAAATCTTGTTGATTTTATCCTGCATATTATTTTGTTTGGTATTTGTTTTGTTTACGCCGTTTTTGGGTTTGGCAGACAACGTTTAATAACAACAGCTGGGAGTGAGATATGTGTTAGTGCCATATATATTTCTGATTTGTGTCAGAGGCTTGTAAAGTTTTGGCATTCCTTGAACAGTGACGTGTGTATCGCTCGTCAGTTGCATTGCTGCTCTTCTGATGACATAAGTTTTGACAAGTTCAAAAATATATGAATGGCAACTGGCGTGTGTGTGTGTGTGTGTATGTGTGTGCGTGCGCGTACGCGCGTGCGCGTGTAACACGTGTTTATTATTGTTCGTCAGTGTGAGCACTGTTCTAATGACACTAATTTCGACAGCAGTGACAATGTAAACCACATTGCACGGATTGATATTTCAGCCAAGATGTACTTTAGACCCCCTCCCCTCCTCATGTTTACGACTCCCGATCTCAAAGTCTGGTTCTTTCGGTTTCACTATAATAACCCTAGGCTGATCCTATCCCTATCCCTTTACCGAGAATGGTAGACCGTTGCTTCCCAGTGAACATGTTCAATGCAGCAACGCGAAACAATGTGATGGGGTACCTAAAGTACAACATATCCGTCGGTGTTTTGTTTTTTCAGTTAACTCATTCGCATTGCAACGATTTTGAATTATTCAAAAAAACTCACAAATCACTCCAGCCATGCACACGCACAAAACATACATAAACAGAAGGATAAATGAAAGAAGATTGCAGGTTTCTACTTCAGGTTTAGCATAGGGAAGTGATAGATCAGACTTTTTTTTGTAATATAGAGACTTTATATAGAAAAACTCTCTACACCAATTGGTTTTACCCACAACAAACCACTACAAAAGCAAAGTCAGAGGCAAAATTGTGGTCTAAGGGAGCGAACCGAGTTAAGAAGTGACAAAGGTATGGCGTGCACATAGATTTACTTCCCTTGAAGCAAATGCATCCAATTGACAGCTATCTATTAATTCCGCACATATATGGCAGGAACGACTTGACTGAGTTAAGTGACATGCTTAGGACAGAGGCATTTTAAGTGCCTTTGTGTGACGGATGAGTTTTTGCAAAAAAACACGTCTTTCTGACAGCCTTTTCAACTCACTTTGCTCTGGTTTCTTAGAAATCAAACCGTCAAAACGGCGATTCCTCCTTGGCGGAGTTGCCGGATAGAGAGAGGCCATTTTGGACGGGGTGGGTGGAGGCCACTCAAGAGTGGTTGAAGCTTTTTTCTTCTTTGTAGTGCAGTATAAAAAATAATTGGAGCTATTTCCTTTGTTGTGAGCGAAACTCCTTTTGGTAAACTATAAAATTGCTTAACAAAAACTTTTTTTTTAAAGCTTGTATTGTGGAAATTTCGTGCAAACGATTTGGTCTGACTTCTCTTTCACTGAAATAATCTGACTTCCAGCACCTCCGCCAATGAGGAATCGCCGATTTGATGGTTTGATTTCTAGGAAACCAGAGCAAAGTGAGTGTTGCGATCTCTATAAAGGGTGTTTTCCTGGTGATCTCGACGTGTTACTTGCAAAAACCGTATCCGTCCGGGTGCCCCTTTAAGAGGGTCGTGGTTAGTTTAAGGACTTTAATGACAACAAAACTTAGGAAATGCTAACATGCTGTACGCCCTGTTATATTTGTTTTTAAATGAAAGTGATAATTCGTGCGCATGGAAGAATATCTTTTCATTTGCTTTTTTTTAATTTTATAGATTTTTATTTACTAATGAACTCCTCTCTCATCCTTCCACTCAACAGTTCCTTCGTTCTCTCACACATTCGTACGTCAACCCACATGTCGGTTTTTGTATGCATGAAAAACACAATATACATATGTATACGAAGCAAGAAACAGAAACAACAATATCGATAAAATTAAACGAACAGTGTATATATCTTGGAAACGTATAAAAGGGAAAACAAAAGTTTAATTTCACTTAGAAAACTTCCTGATCGCTTCTCGGCCTTTTGGCTAAGACAGTGATTCAGGAACATAAATTTTTGTTTATACCCTGGTTGGTTTGTTCAGCCCGTCGTACATGGCGAAAGCCGATACGCGACGTTAAACTGAACTTCCATCCTTACACAAAAGAGGATTTTCAATTTTCTTATATATATTTTTCTTGACACACACTTTTTATTTACTTTTTGCTGCAAGGTATCTTATCTTTAAGCGACGACTTTATTGTCTATTTATGTTTTTCAACAAGAAAAATGCTCGATTTTGGGGGTGCCCATGCTCGAATCTTTCATTGACAAAGTCCTAACATTTCAGCAAGATTCTATATGACCAGTGTTGAAATTATGAAGCAAAAGGTAAAAGTATGCAACCACGGGTTACGGGAAGGCTTAAACGAAATAAAGTGTTGTTGTTGTTTTTCTTTAGTAGTCAGTCAGATTTTGTTTTCGTTTTATTTGTTCAGTTTCAAGTTACCAGGTTGATTGGAAAATTAAGAATATTGTGTTCGTTAACCTTGCAAAATATGGACAGTAGCCAGTTGGTGTTGTTGTTGCTTTAAAAAACTAAAAAACATTCAAAGCAAACAAGAGCATAACAATGCTCAATGAGTTTTCAGGAACGTACACAAATATATTATTAAAACAACAAAAAATCCCCTAAGGGCAAATCCGGCCAATTGACTCTTGGTTTAAACGGTTTTTTTATTCAACAATTTCAAATTATAAACAATAATGAGGTAACAGGGTAACAACAAGCATATAGCTTATAACGTACCCGTACACAATACATTACATAGGATTCAAATGACGGAAGGTGTGTTCTCACCAATTAGAATTTTTTTTTTTTTCAATATTTAGAAACATTATTCACAAACTAACAAACAAAGTGAACAAAATAGAAAACCAGAAACGAAATAAAAGAGTGACATTATGGGGAAAAATCACAACAACAACAAAAAGGAAGGAGGAAAACAAAAGGGGGATTGAGAGACAAATTAATGAACAATTGACTCTTGATGTACTAATTGAATGATTCACTGGTTACATTTCAATTTCAATCAGCTGCAGCTCTAAAGCTGTCACTTTCACACAAACCTCGTGTAAAGCTATCCATCTAACGACTTGGTGAAATTGACCATGAAAGTGTCATCACACAGGGTGGTTAAGTTCAGCAGGCCCTTTCTCGACCAATCATTTGTCAACTTTTCATTTAACAAAGCATTTCATTGGCGGCACGGGCTGAAGCTTTTATGTAGCAAAGCGTTTAATTGGTGCGCAATCGGAAAAGACGGGAAACGGTTTTGACGGCTCGTTTATTTGGCATTCAACGTGTCTACCGTTTTCTCGGGGTTTTTTTCTTTCTGCTTTGTAACCAACCGAGAGGACGTAAAACATGAACTTTCTAACGTTATATGATTGTAGACAGGATCTAGGAGATTGTACTAACTTTTGTTTCATTGTTGCTGTAATTTTGCCGGCTAACTTGTAATTTAGACACCCCCCCCCTTCTTGTTTACGACTCTCAATCTCAAAGAGTTTCATGATAATAACCCTAGGCTGATCCTAACCCTAGAGAACGTCGGCAAAATGTTGCTTCTCATAGGTGAAAACTTTCACATCAAAAATTTGATGGGGGGGGGGGGGGGGTATAAAATACTAATCTGCCTTTTTGTTGATTCCTTTCAACCCTGGAATCCTTTTTTTTTTAATGTTCGGTTAGAGTAGTTTGTGACTCAACGGCTGTAGAATGGAATTGAACGTAATAGCCAGCTCGACGACCCCGACCCCTCCACGAGTCTGTCCCTGTGGGGGATACCGGAGGGTCATTCGTACAAAAATGGTTCCCCCACCTTCTGGAAGTTCTGTTAACATCTTCTAATCTGCCACTCTCTTTGACTGTCTGTTCCCTTTGTTTACTGCCATCTACTATCTTTCTGTCGTACTGGCCCATTCTGTGTCCTTTTTTCTCCAAAACGTCTTCCAAAACATTTTTATCTATTGAGCTCTTCTGAAATCGGAATAGGTTGGCTGAGTGCGGCAGGGAGACCAGACACGTACATACCTCACCCATTATGACCATATGGTTTGGGTGTGGGGACGCAGAAGAAGAAGAAGAAGAAAAGGAGGATTTAGCACCGTAATAATAATAATTGTTCTGGACTAACAGGAGTCGGCTATCCCCCCAACAAAAATGGTCCAACGTAACCTTGCCGCAAAACTGACACCTGACCATCATTGTGGTGATAGTAGAGGTTGTGAAGGCAGTAGTGACTGTAGTAGTAGTAGTAGTAGTAGTAGAAGTGGTAGTAGTAGTAGTAGTAGTACTAGTAGTAGTTATAGGGATACAAGTACTGTGAACTTTCGCTCGGATTTTACATCACTGCTGAAGACCGAAGCGATAACCACAACGACAATGGAGATAATGAAGATGATGATGATGATGGTGGTGTTGTCCACGACGACGACGTTTTCATGGGGATTACAAAACAGACGTGGGGGGAGGATGGTGGTGGTGATGATGATGACGCTGGTGGTGCAGACAGGGGGGTGGGGGGCGGGGGGTGCCCGGTGTGGCTGCCTCTTCCTCCCCCTCCGCCCTCCCCCAACACTCCTCTTCTTGTGACTCTCCCACTGCTTTCTACTCAAAAGGTTAGTGACAGTTTTGTGGACACAATTTGTTTTTCGTGTGTGTGTCTGTCTGTGCAATTTGTGTTTCTGTGTTTCTGCTCTCTCTCTCTCTCTCTCTCTCTCTCTCTCTCTCTCTCTCTCTCTCTCTCTCTCTCTCTCTCTCTCTCTCTCTCTCTCTCTCTCTCTCTCTCTCTCTCTCTCTCTCTCTCTCTCTCTCTCTCTCTCTCTCTCTCACTCTCTCTCTCTCTCTCTCTCTCTCTCTCTCTCTCTCTCTCTCTCTCTCTCTCTCTCTCTCTCTCTCTCTCTCTCTCTCTCTCTCTCTCTCTTGCAAATGTTATCATATATATGTATTTGTTAGTAACCCCCTCCCCCCCTCTCCAACCCAACGTACCTTCCTATGTCTCTTTGTGCTTTGTAATCACCACATATATTTGTCATTATCATTACCCCCCCCCCCCCCCCCCCCCTACTTGATACGGTCAGAAAAGGCCTAATCAAGAAAAGTTTGAGATTGGATTGGATTGGATTTCTCTCTCTCTCTCTCTCTCTCTCTCTCTCTCTCTCTCTCTCTCTCTCTCTCTCTCTCTCTCTCTCTCTCTCTCTCTCTCAGGGCTGAGTGAAAAAAAGCTGTATCTAATTAGCTTACCTCATTAGCCTGAATAAGTAACATTTCGTTCGTCTCTCTCTTTTTCTCTCTCTCTCTCTCTCTCTCTCTCTCTCTCTCTCACTCTCNTCTCTCTCTCTCTCTCTCTCTCTCTCGTCTCTCTCTCTCTCTCTCTCTCTCTCTCTCTCTCTCTCTCTCTCTCTCTCTCTCTCTCTCTCTCTCTCTCTCATTCGTTCATTCAATATCTCATGTTTCACATATATATTCATATTGTTTCCTTCTCTCTCTCTCTCTCTCTCTCTCTCTCTCTCTCTCTCTCTCTCTCTCTCTCTCTCCATTTTCTTCTTCTTCTTCTTTGTTTCTTTCATTGTGCCTTTCTTGCTAATTTGTGCACGTGTGTGTTCTTCTAACTGTGATTGATCTTTCTGACTAATTGTATATCCTTCTTGTTACCTCCGTTTAACCACCATTTGTTTCTCCATTCTTTTCTTCTTTCTTTCATGTTCCTGA
Organism: Phymorhynchus buccinoides; assembly: GCA_017654935.2. Classification (NCBI taxonomy): domain Eukaryota; kingdom Metazoa; phylum Mollusca; class Gastropoda; order Neogastropoda; family Raphitomidae; genus Phymorhynchus; species Phymorhynchus buccinoides. The sequence goes on from CM065693.1 coordinate 7,609,861, forward strand.
CTTTCTTTCTTGCGTGATATTTCTTTTTCCGGGTTTTTTTCTTCCTTCCTTTTTACTTTTCTTTTGAAAATATTTGTATTGTTTCTATTTTTGTTCAATCTATCTCCAAAACTAGAAAAAGACCTATTTATAAACATGTTCCATAACACTCAATGTTGACTACAAATATGGAGAGAGAGAGAGAGAGAGAGAGAGAGAGAGAGAGAGAGAGAGAGAGAGAGAGAGAGAGAGAGAGAGTGAGTTCTTTTATCCATATAACATGAAACTCTTTCTATCCTTCGGCTTGAGAAATAAAAGAACGGCTAAAAATGATAATAAAACAAATAAGATGCAAGAAACAAACTTTTTTTTACAGCATTGGCCAATGATTTTTTTTTTTAAACAACAAACACACAAACAAAAAATTGGAGGAAAACTGTGAATTTAAAATGTTCCAAGAACTTTAAGACTGTAAAATAAGCGTGTGTGTGAACGTCAAAGACATTTTAAGAATTTTAGTGGGTTTTCAACGACTTTTCTCTGTTTTGGCTGGTTGGTTGGCTGGCTGGTTGGCTATGTGTGTGTTTTGTTGTTGTTGTTGTTGGATTTTGTTTATTTGCTTCATCCGAATCTATGGTAATAACGTGGTCAACAAAAGAGGATGTCTTAAAACATAAATAGGAAATGTATTATTTTCGTGTATTTTTCATTGCTACTAATAAAGTGGTATGCCATTTATTATGTTATCATCATGACAGAATACAATAAAATAAAAAAAACACTAGTAGAATCCAGACTGTAAGATGGTAGGAGAGGACGTTTTTATTAGCAGCCGAGAGAATATTTAATCAGATTAAAAACCAAACAAAAAGACAAACCTTTAAAACTCGTGAGTGGAACGACACTAGATAATGAGAAAAAGAAAGTTTTATAAAATGACAAAAACATTTCACAAAATCAAATGTGCTCAGAGTTTATATTA
>CM065693.1:7615821-7618321 GCA_017654935.2 Phymorhynchus buccinoides
GATCACGTGAAATACGTCACGGTGTTAGCGCGCATATTTACACAAGGGGACTTATTTCACAGGGATGACCTATTTCTCGTGACACCGGTTTTGACTGACCGTTACTGTAACCGGAGAAGACTAATTAAGGGAGTAACCCGGTAGGGAGGTGGGGGAGAGGAGGGAGGGGGGAGTGTAGAGGTAGAGCAAGTTGGGGGGTGGGGGATGGATGTTGGTGTGTGTACAGCATAGACTGACACACACAGTGACGTGTAAACGGAGCCGACACCCAGTGTCCAGACTTGTTTATTTTAAGCTGTCATTTCAAACGCTCGTTACTATTAGGTATTAGGTACTTTATAGTCACAGAGACGACTGTGAAATTCGGGTTGCTCCCACCGGGAAATAATGCTTTACGCCCTCTTTGGCCTTTCGGCCATGTGGGGCATTGGGATTTGACTTAGGGATATGGTTGCTCCCATCTGGAGAGCGCGTCGCAGCCAGAGGCGCGCCACCCATTTTTTTTTTTAAAATTTGCATGCGATTATTGTGTGACTAATGAGGAAGGAAAGGGGGGGGGGGTAAATTTTGACCAAATAACAACTTTTTCCTTGCCACTGGGATTAACGTTTGCTAAGTGCATGGGCACACGGGACCTCGGTTTATCGTCTCATCCGAAAGACTCCACGTTCAGACCGTAAGGCCTAGTGCAAAGTGAGAGGAAAAAATCCCCTGTACCCAGGTTCGAACTCGGGCAAAGACTGTACAGGGGAAGATAAACATCCGGTCTCTTTTCCCTATATGAGTAGTGAGGACAGAAACACTGGTTATGTCCCTTTGAAACGTGACACATTTTACACATCGATAGGCCAGTTGAATTCTCCGTTCAAGTTCCAGTCCGAGTTTTTGGATAGCCTCCACTGTGAATAGTGTACACGTCCGCACTAACGATAACTCTATCAGCCCGGTTCGCCGAGCTTTTAAGTAATCCATCTTACCCTTTTAGAATATCTTTGACTCGGGTTTACTTAACACAAGGCGAACGCTTTACCTCTGTGCCACTGTACACCTTATTGTAGAGCTCACGACGTTGGTTCGTTTGCGATGACTCCGTAGTGCTGCAGCCAAAGTGATTGGTTGGCCTTTGGGGACCTTCCCCACCACGCCATCTGTCCTCAAAATCCCTTACTTCCGAGTGAGTGGAGATGTACGCTGGGCAGACATCTCTCCTATTTAAACGTTTGCCCGGATGATGAAAGTCCGCTTAACGTCCTCCGACCTGAAACAGGTACATGTGGGGCATTTTGTGTAGAATGTTGACACGTGTAGAATGTATACATTCTATGATGAGATTGTAGAATGTATATATTCTGTGATGAGATTGTAGAATGTATATAATCTATGATGAGATTGTAGAATGTATACATTCTATGATGAGATTGTAGAATGTATATATTCTATGATGAGATTGTAGAATGTATATAATCTATGATGAGATTGTAGAATGTATACATTCTATGATGAATGTATACATTCTATGATGAGATTGTAGAATGTATACATTCTACGACTGGTTCAAAATGAAACACAAAATGTATACTTTCTACAGCGAAATTGTAGAATGTGTACATTCAATGGACAAAGATAGTAGGCAGGAGACTGTCTGAGCGATCGAAGAAGAAGAAGAAGAAGAAGAGGAGAATGGTCCGCAAATACCAACGCATCCCAAGGATGCAGTACAGAGGAATGGACGCATTTTTGCTTTCCTAGTTTGAGAGTCTGTCTTAGTGGTTTACTAACTTGCCATGTCCATTCATTAGTGCCCATCTTGTACTAATGACTAATTTCACACACTGATTCTAATTAGGCGTGACATTGCTCATTAAGATGCTCACGCATGCGCAATGGGCGTTGGTCTGGAAAAAGAGGTTCCTTTTCTTTGATTAATTAATTTCTAACAATGTTTTGGTGTATGGATAAAAATGATGAAGGGGGTGATAATTATCATCATCATCATGATGATGGTGATGATGTTGATAATGAGGGTGAGGGTGATGATTATGTACACTCATCATCATCATGGTCATGATAATTGGCAATACATGACAATCTTTTTCAAGACCACTTTTTTGTTGTTGTTGATAACGTCGTCGTTTGAAGGCGTTTCTTTCTGAAGGTCGCAAATTGTTCAGTATTAATTATTTTTTATTCATAGGCCATGAAATTCCCCCTTTAGAAGCAATTCCAAAGCTACACAACGACTTATGGTTTTCATGTGGTTTATTTCTAATCATAGGTCACCCCCCGTAACAAATCCAAAGCTAAACGATGGAAATCTGTGTAACGTCCTCCGGTCTGGAACAGACACATATGAGACATTAGTAGAGATAAAGATGGTGGGAACGATCCTGGAGGCAATGCCCGGAGGCAGTGCAACACCAGGAATGTCCCGAATTTTTAACAATGCGGATATGTTTCATGTTTAATGTTTCATGACCTTGATATTCATGTTTGTTTCTAT
>CM065693.1:7628321-7630580 GCA_017654935.2 Phymorhynchus buccinoides
TACCCAAATGGCTTCCATTCCTATGACCCTTTACCCAAATGGCTTGCATTCCTCTGACCCTTTACCCAAATGGCTTCCATTCCTATGACCCTTTACCCAAATGGCTTCCATTCCTATGACCCTTTACCCAAATGGCTTGCATTCCTATGGCCCTTTACCCAAATGGCTTGCATTCCTCTGACCCTTTACCCAAATCACTGTTTGACACGAGCCTTTACTGAGGGCCAATAGTAAATGAGAGCTGTACAATAGATGGTTTTCAACAGTTATTGAAAATCATGGTACAGCTTAGTGGTGTGTGGAATTGGAAGACTATAGCGCCTGCTACGCTACATACGATTCGCTATGCGATGCGACTGTGACGATGTGAGTCATGATTCACGTGAAATTCCGTCATGTATTGGGCCTACTTGAGTATACAGAGCGAAAGTAGTAGAATTGTTTTTAGACAGAATTATTTCATATGAATCGCATCGCATTGACTAGCGAATCGTATGTAGTGTAGCAGGCCCTTCTGGCTCTCAAACTAAAGGGAAATTCGCAACAGCTCTAGGGCTGCAACCTAAGAAATGGGATGTCCTTTGGGGACCTTCTCCAGCCTCAACTGTCCTCAAATCTCTTTAGCCGAGACAGTGGGGATGTACCCTGGGCAAGGCTTCTCCGCTACAAGCAGGTTTTAGCCCACCCAGCCCGCCAAAATAGCAGCTGCCCCCCTTCTGCTATCTGGTCATCGTAGCTGGAAACCACAGACAGGCATAGGGTAAGACGGGGTAAAAAGCCCATGGGCGGGTAAGAAGCCCATGCCAATTATCTCATGAAATGAAGCAAATTTCAGTCACATTTTGCCCATGAGACGAACGTTATGATGGACAACATTTGACTGAAATTTGCTTCATTTCATGAGATAATTGGCATGGGCTTTTTACCCCGTCTTGCCCTACATATGTTAAGCCCAATCCGTGAAATTGCCTTTATCGTGAAATGGACAAAATGTTTTGCCCAATTTATGAAATGCACAATGTATATCACATTTTTGAATCCCCATTCACACAAGTATTGATTAAGATTGATTCAATGGTATCACACTTTTCTACACTGTATTTGCACCCCTATCCTGCCCCCCAACTCGACCAGATGCTAAGCTGGGGCATGCCTGAGCCACACGTTGAATCAAACGTTTTATCAAATTAAGTCCGAACAAAATAACTTTTAACTCGTCTACAGATGAGCTTTCTCATTCGTTTGAACCAATTCTTGATCTACGCGTGCTAATAAACAAAAACTATTTTTCATTCACATTGCTTTTCTCAATTGCAAGTTATAAATTGGCTATTTCACGAACTGGGCAAACCATTGATAATGGGCAATTTCATGGATTGGGCGTAACATTTTGATGGGCGTGACGCTATTCTATATTATACTAACCTAATAGTGTTCACCTTAGCACTTGCACTTGCACATAATGGGAGGAAAGGGGAGTGAAGTCGGTGTAAGTGTGACAGCGTAAACAACAGTTGGTAGATTGTATAGGTATAGCAAAGAATGCCTAGTGCGACAGTGTACCGGTTATGTTGGATCTGTCTTTTTTTTTCCCTCTTCCTTTTCCCCCTCGCCCCAAATTCATCTGTCTCTGTCTCTCTCTACCAGGTTCTCTCTGTTTAGATGTGTGGTGTGTGTGTTCTTATCTCTCATCGTCTCCCATTTCCCTCGTCTGTTTCTCCGTCTCGAATGTCATCACCTCGCTCGATTCACAAAGTACGTCAAATGCGAATTCTCGGTTATCTGTCATCTCTCCCTCCAAATTCAATTCGTATAGCCCATAAATAACTCATCATCTTCTTCATCAATTGGTACGCGGGTCTCTTCTCGTCTCACTCATCATATCTCTCATAGGGTTATCTCATCTACGATCATCTACTCTGAAGCCCAAACTTACCCTCCCTCGTCAAATCTACCTCGGGCTGTTCACTGCTTATTTTTTTCTCTCTCTCTCATAATTCTTCGTCTCGATTCTTCCTCTCCTCTCTTTGTTACCCCTTCCCATCATGACATGGGCAGATGGCCTGGTCATTAAAGAGTTGTTCATTGTTCTCGGTCAGGGGCGCTCTAATCACCTCTCTCCTTCACGTTTTCCCTCCCTCCGTACAGGTCTTCTACAGCAACTGCCGCTACTCATCTCGGAAGCTCTCTGCATGGTCTCCGTCTCTTGCTCTCTCATATAATCTCGGTTTTTTTTTTTTTTTTTGGTTCTCGCTCAAA
>CM065693.1:7638580-7641080 GCA_017654935.2 Phymorhynchus buccinoides
AGACAGACAGACAGACAGACAGACAGACAGACAGAAGTCAAAGTCAAAAACTGGTTTTGTTTGTTAGGCCTCACATTCCGGAAAGGAACAATTGAAATAGGGGAAGACGGGGTAAAAAGCGCGTGGGCGGGTAAGAAGCCCACCCCAATTATCTCATGAAATGAAGCCAATTTCAGCCTCATTTTGCCCATGAGACGAGCGTTAATGTCTAGCTTTCGTCTCATGGGCAAATTTGACTGAAATTTTCTTTATTTCATGAGATAATTGGGGTGGGCTTCTTACCCGCCCATGCGCTTTTTACCCCGTCTTCCCCTATGCAAACACATAAGGTACAAAACGTTATTCTCCTCAAACATTATAATTTATAGGCCCACACCACATTAACCCTTTCGCCGCCAGCCATTTTTTAGTCCAAACAAATACCATTAAGCTTAACTGGGAAGAGAGAAAACAAAATTCTGCAATATTGGAAATTCGTCTGTGACATATCTAACATTAGGCCTATCGTTACCTCCCAAAATTAAGGAAATAGGGTCTTCGGATAACAGGCCCTGATTTGATGCTTTTTAGTGACATAGTTGTTAAACCATTGTGGTGCATAAATGTGACATTGGCGGTGAAAGGGTTAAGTAATTTCGCACGTAAGGGGCATAACACATCAACATGCATCACGTCGATGCATTAGATCAAAACATGCACCACAATAAATTAAATGATAAACTCACTTAGAACATAATACAAAAGCCACATGGGAAATAATGAAACACACTTAAGAACAACTTATACTTTCTTTGCGCAAAACAAAGGCTTTACAAATAAACAAACTATTTGATCATTATATTTGGATTTTTATTAGACAGAGATAGAGAAAAAGAAAATAGTTGTCATGAATAAAAAAAATGACATAATACACAAATCAGAGAGAAGAGAGAGAGAGTGAGAGAGAGAGAGAGAGAGAGAGAGAGAGAGAGAGAGAAAAAATGAACAACAATGAACACATTGTTTAGGGATTAGGCCTTTGGCCCATGTCACTGGAGGTGAGATACAAAAAGGTGACAGAAAAAAGTGTAGTTGTCATAAATAAAAAATGACATAATACACAAAGACATGAGAGAGAGAGAGAGAGAGAGAGAGAGAGAGAGAGAGAGAGAGAGAGAGAGAGAGAGAGAGAGAGAGAGAGAGAGAGAGAGAGAGAGAGAGAGAGAGAGAAACAGACACAGTCAGAGAGGAAAACTCCCTAAGGAGTCCCCCCTCACCGTGAATTAAATCCAGTTAGTAAACCATCATCGCAGGACGGGGAAGGGAGGGAGAGGGGAGGGGGAAGGAGAGTGGGGAGTATGGCTACAGGGAATGAGGCAAAGTTAAGAGGCTGTGGATGATGATGATGATGATGGAGGTGGGGTGGGTGGGGATGGTGTCACTTCGGGGGTAAGGGAGGAGGGGGGGGGGGGGGGGGTTGGGGGGGGGGGGGGGCGGTTTTTGGGGGTTGCAAAGAAAGGACGGAGCAAACAGAGACTCGGTCTCTTCCAAAGCCCACGTAGTCTCTTCTGTCCACCATTACGTAATTGTGGTGTCAAACGAAATCTCGGGTTACCTTGGATGAACAAGAACAAGAACAATTTGTTTTATTGTCGAACGAACGAAAAATTGTGGTTTACGTGCGAAAATGGTGTTTTACGTCCTCTTGGTCTGAATCAGACACATATGGGACATTTGTAAATACAAATATGGTGGGAACAATACTGGAGGCAATGCCCGGAGGCAGTACGAAACCTGTAAAGTCCCGATTTTTTATTAATACAGATAGCTGTAGCGGTGACCACGCCTCGGTTAAACCTCATCGGCTATGGCACAGCCACAAGTAAAGGTAAGCTTTCGTCCGCTCGGTCATAGACACATATGGGACATTTGTATATACAAAGATGGTGGGAACAATACTGGCTGCAATGCCCGGAGGGGGGAGGAGGGAGGTGCGCGGTGGGTGCGGGTGACTTAATGACTTTCGATTGGTCAGTCTCTGAGGCTTGATGGACAGAAGTCATCAGACGCTTGACCACACTAGACCACAGGCACAGACAGGCGTGAGACGATTGGGGGTGGGATGGGGATGAAAGAGAGTGGGATGGGGATGAGGATTGGAGATTGCCCCCCCTCTCTCTCTATAATCTATCTATCTCTCTATCTATCTCTCTGTCCCTTCTCTCTCTCTCTCTCTCTCCCTCACTGCCTCTCTCTCTCTTCTCTCTCTCTCTCTCTCTCTCTCTCTCTCCCCCTCTCTGTCTGTCCGTCTCCCTCTCTCTCTCTCTCTCTCTCTCTCTCTCTCTCTCTCTCTCTCTCTCTCTCTCTCTCTCTCTCTCTCTCTCTCTCTCTCTCTCTCTCTCTCTCTCTCTCTCTCTCTCTCTCTCTCCTCTCGCTCTCTCTCTCCCTCCTCTCTCCACCTTACACTGTAACAGATTGTCTGGTGACTCTATCACGGGAAGATTGTCTGGAACCGTGGGAG
>CM065693.1:7646080-7651080 GCA_017654935.2 Phymorhynchus buccinoides
AGACTTTCTTGAAGTCAAAATAGAAAACATCACATTGAGACAAAGTTGAACTTTATTATATATTATTATTAGGTATTATTCATACTTTATAGTCATAGAAGACCCACCAGATCAGAGCGTCAAAGTCTGTGAAATTCGGGTTGCTTCCACCTGGAGAGCGCGTCACAGCACCCAGAGGCGCGCCACCCGAAACATGTTTTGGAGGCATGCAATTGTTTGTGTGACTAATAAAGAAGGAAACAAGGGTGGGGTCGTGTAAATTTTGACACCAATGACAACTTTTTTGTTATGCCACTGGGTTTAACGTGTGCTACGTGGGGCCTAGCACGGGACCTCGGTTTATCGTCTCCATCCGAAAGACTCCACGTTAATCAGACCGTCACACAAGGCCTAGTGCAGAGTGAGAAAAGGGCAGGAAAATCCCCTGTACCCAGGTTCGAACTCGGGTTTACTTGACACAAGGCGAACGCGTTACCTCTGTGCCACTCCCACCTCATGTTTACGACCCTCATCGGAGATGCCTAAAGTGCGAAAAGCCAACATCTGCTACGTTAGGTGTGGACTGTTTATTTCATTTAAAAAATATTAATTTCAAATGCCAAAATGCCAAAAATAAATCCCCCAAAATAAAACGCCCCCAACAGAGAAACACAGTCTACACATCGTTTCTAAATAAGTGGGGTTAAAACGAAGAGGGATTTGTTATTTCTCTTTAAAACGAATCGCCATTCAAAAATAAAAAAGATCGGCTATGCCAAAATAACAGCTGGAATCCCTAAAAGAAAAGATCAGACATCTCTGTGTCTCTCTCTCTCTGTATCTCTCTATCCTCTCTCTCTCTCTTTCTCTCTCTCTCTCTCTCTCTCTCTCTCTCTCTCTCTCTCTCTCTCTCTCTCTCTCTCTCTCTCTCTCTCTCTCTATATATATATATATATATATATATATATATATATATATATTTATATATATATATATATCTATATATCTCTCTCTCTCTCTCTCTCTCTCTCTCTCTGTGTCTGTCTCTCTCTCAATCTCTCTCTCTCTCTCTCTCTCTCTCTCTCTCTCTCTCTCTCTCTCTCTCTCTCTCTCTCTCTCTCTCTCTCTCTCTCTCTCTCTCTCTCTCTCTCTCTCTCTCTCTGCCATAAAACCAGACTTCTTGAATGATTAAACCTGCTGGGCTGACTCTTGCTTCTAGAGCTATGTGTGTGTGTGTGTGTGTGTGTGTGTGTGTATGCGCGCGCGCGAGCGTGTGTGTGTGTGTGCGTGCGTGCGTGTGTATGCGCGCGCGCGTGCGTGTGTGTGTGTGCGTGCGTGTGCGTGCGTGTAGGTGTGCCTGTGTATGTGTCGGTGTCTTTGTGTGTGTGCAAGCGTGCGAATGTAAGCACGTGTGCATAGGGGCCTGTGGCTGTGTGTGTGTGTGTGTGTGTGTGTGTGTGTGTGTGTGTGGCAGTGTGTGTGTGTGTGTGTGTGTGTGTGTGTGTGTGTGTGTGTGTGTGTGGCTGTGTGTCCGTGTGTCTGAGCATATGTGTGTTTCTGTGATCTGTATGCATGTATGTTTCTTTTGCATACGCGCGTGTGTATGCACTTACCTCTGTGTGTATGTGTGTGTGTGCATGTGTGCGTGTGCGTGCGTGCGTGCTTGCGTGCTCGTGTGTGTGCGCGCGTTCGTAAATGTGCACGCGCGCGCTCGTGTTTGTGTGCTACTGTATGCGTGTGCGCTTACTCGCGCGCGCGTATATGTATGCACAGATGCACTTGCACGTGGGTGTGCATGTTTGCTTAGCTCTTCACAACGCAAGAAGTGGGTTTGCCTGCACCATGCAGGTTGGTTTTCTTCCCTCCATAAAGCTCTGTACGTTGGCTGGCATTCAACTTTTAACGGTTGTTTTTGTTTTGCCTTGGCTTTCTATTACTTCATCCGTAAGTAGTTTAGATGCACACAACTGCTGTTGCATCGCGCATTGCCTAGGAACAAGCGTCTTGTGGCGGATGTAGCGCTCCGGTCGCTCTGCTGACTGGCCACTCCCTAACTGTGGGACACTTGTTCGCGACAATCTCTCGAAATATTCTGTAAAAGTGTTGAAGTGATGCAGTTTTAAATCTTTTGCCGCCAGCCATTTTTCAGCACACACACGAAAAATCCATGAAACCTACTTGGGTAGAGAGAAAAATCTGTCTAATAATATTGGGGATTCTTCTGTGACATATTTAAAGTAAGGCCTATCCTTACCTCCCACAATTAAGAGAATAGGGTCTTTGGATAACAGACCCTGATTTGATGACTTTTAGTGACATGGGTGTTAAATCATTGTGGTGCTAAAATGCGACGTTGGCGGTGAAAGGGTTAATGTCGTGTAAAGCTATGAGAATGACAATAAAACTAAGATTGTGTAGCCCATTGAAAACCAAAATGCTATTAGACATGCTCCACACTTAAGACCACATTTTGCAGAAGACATTTTGATGGAATTATTATTATTGTTAGAGTTGTTTGAAGCGTCTCTAGTTTATCTTCTTTCTTGTTTTTAAAAAACTATTTTGATCATACTCGTCTTTCATAATCTACCCCTCTTTTAACAAAACCTTGGCGCTCGAATTACCAGAGCGTAACCCTTTCACCGCCAGCCATATTTCAGCCAACAATGTCCATTATATTTACCTGGGTAGAGAACAAAATCCATTTGCAGTATTGGGGATTCTTCTGTGACATATGTAAAATAAGGTCTACCCTTACTTCCCCAAAGTAAGACAGCAGGGTCTTTGGATAATAGACCCCAATTTGATGCCTTTTAATGACATAGGTGTTAAATCATTGTGGTGCTAAAATGCGACTTTGGCGGTGAATGGGTTAATGAAACGCTTTTCGTAGTAGAGCGATCTTTCTGGGCAACGCGTGAGAAAGATTGAGTGACAAGGCAGTTGTCTTTCCTTTGCCGAATGCTTTCCCCTGTTTATCGGGGGGTGGGAGTGTGTGTTTGTCAGGGTTTGACAGGGGCGATTACTCACTATCGTCTTCTTCTTTCAGCGGACGTCTCACTTCCAGATCCTGCTTTTATACGTATTGGTCTTTTATTGCGCGTCTTTTGTTTGGGGGGATGACTCTGCTTGCATATTGGTCTGTCTGTCTGTGTGTGTGTATATATGTTTCTCGGTGTTTCTTCTGGTTGGTTGATTGATTGATTGATTACCTGCCATGTTTGTACTTGCTGAGTTTGTGATTGATTAATGTTTTTTAACAAAAAATCTTTGATTTTGTTTTTACCTTGTGTTTTTATCCCTTTTTAATACGTGGTAAGATTTAACGTGGTGACAGCCCTGACATGGCCTTTGTTGTCGACGGGGCTATAATTTTAATCTTAATCTGATTGATTGGTTGGTTGATTGTCGTCGCTGCTAGTAGTAGTAGCTATTTATGTTTATTTATTTATTTATTTTATTTTTACATTGCTTATAGTCCCGTCAACAGCAATGGTTTTCTCAGGACTGTCACCACAGTAAACATCAAGCACGTCAATGACATCCCACATGTATTTACTTTGCAAACAAAGTCAACGTTCAAAAACCTAAAAACAATATAGTACAATTCGTAGCATGACACCTTCATCATTGTACCCTGTAGCACATAATTCCAGACAGTGCTGGAAACGTAGGCCATTTTGCTCTATTTATGGAGTCCAGGTTTTTAAAAAACAGTAACAAAAGAGTAGTAGTAGTAGTAGTAGTAGTAGTAGTAGTAGTCGTAGTCGTAGTAGTAGTATCGTCGTCTTCGTCATCATGATCATCATCATGATTGTGTCATTTGTGAGTTTTGTAATGATCTTACTTTGGACTGGAATGTGAATGCCAGTCACTCGTTTCCGACAATGACTGCCATATAACAGAGGGGGCAGATACTATTCTGGCGGGCGGGGCAAGAATTTGTTTACAGCGGGGATGCCTTGCCCAGGGTACATCCCCACTCTCTCGGCCAAAGGGATTTGAGGACACAGCTGGTGTTGAGGAAGGTCCCCAAAAGCCAACCCATCCCTCTGGCTGCAGCACCAGAGCCGGTGTAAGGGCCCCCTCGTTCGAGAGCCATAGTCTTCCACAAGAGACTAAACTGTACCATAATGTTCCAGTACTGTAGGAAATCATCTATTGTACAGCTCTCATGTTACTGTTGGCCCCTACTACAGGCTGATGTTAACCAATCATAAAATCCATTTGAATATAAAGGCCTGTAATGGTTTGTTGCAAATCGAATAGCCTTTTCCGCCCATCCTCATTGCTTTTTCTGTCTGAATGTTTGTCTGTTTATCTGTTTGTTTGTCTCTCTCTCTCTCTCTCTCTCTCTCTCTCTCTCTCTCTCTCTCTCTCTCTCTCTCTCTCTCTCTCTCTCTCTCTCTCTCTCTCTCTCTCTCTCTCTCTCTCTCTCTCTCTCTCTCTCTCTCTCTCTCTCTCTCTCTCTGCTAATATTTGATTATATAATTTGTGCCATTTACTTTGTATAACACTCCCCTTCAATAGGGGCCATGGCCTAGATGAAATAAAAAATAGTTTTCATTCCATTTCATCTCTCTCTCTCTCTCTCTCTCTCTCTCTCTCTCTCTCTTCTCTCTCTCTCTCTCTCTCTCTCTCTCTCTGTCTCTCTCTCTCTCTCTCTCTCGTCTCTCTCTCTCTCTCTCTCTCTCTTCTCTCTCTTCTCTCTTCTCTCACCTCTCTCTCTCTTGTTTTTTTTGTGCACCACACATGTGCAGTAGTTAGAATGTAGTAAAAATGTGTATGGTATGTATGGGTCAATAGATGCATGAGCGCGCTGTGTGTGTGTGTGTGTGTGTGTGTGTGTGTGTGTGTGTGTGTGTGTGTGTGTGTGTGTGTGTGTGTGTGTGTGTGTGTGTGTGTGAGAGAGAGAGAGAGATAGAGAGAGAGAGAGAGAGCGTAGATAGAGAGAGAGAGAGAGCGGGAGAGGATCGGATATGTGAGCCAGCACCACGAAAGGGACATTAAGTCGCTGGGCT
>CM065693.1:7658580-7663580 GCA_017654935.2 Phymorhynchus buccinoides
GAAAGAGAGAGAGAGAGAGAGAAGAGAGAGAGAGAGAAGGAGAGAGATAGAGAGAGAGAGAGAGAGAGAGAGAGAGAGGGAGAGAGAGAGAGAGAGAGAGAGACGGGGAGAGAGAGAGAGAGAGAGAGAGAGACGGGGAGAGAGAGAGAGGAGAGAGAGAGAGAGAGAGAGAGAGAGAGATTCACGATGGTTTATTGCATAGGCCTTGGCCCTTTACAAGTGAGTTGACATGAGCACAGACTTTGTTTTCTAAATTCTAAAGCTTTGTGGACACAAAGCGCAAGATTCATCATGACAGTAGTATTTTCAGCTGCAGGCAACAAGACAAATTTAAACATTGATGGATGCTTGTGATACTTCGCAGGAATCAAGTCGTGTCTAAGATCTGCATATGAGAGAGAGAGAGAGAGAGAGAGAGAGAGAGAGAGAGAGAGAGAGAGAGAGAGAGGAGAGAGAGAGAGAGAGAGAGAGGGAGAGAGACACAAACAGAGAGACAGAGAGACAGAAGTACAGAGATAGACAGAGACAGAGACAGAGAGAGAGAGAGAGAGAGAGAGAGAGGGGGAGAGAGATCGAGAGAGAGGGAGAGGGAGAGAGAGAGAGAGAGAGAAGGGGGAGAGAGAGAACTTCAGACAGAGACAGGACAGAAGAGACAACAGACAGAAATAAGACGGATTGTGAGACAGAGAGAGAGAGAGAGAGACAGACAAGACAAGAGAGAGAAAGAGGACAGAGAAGGAGACAGACAGGGGGGGGGGGGGGGGGAAGGGCTGTAGAGAGAGAGAGAGAGGAGAAGCAGCACTGTTTACAAACAAGTAACTTTATTTTACAATTTATTACAAGAATTTAGGCAGACTGTTTGAAAGAAATAGATCGGAGGGGTCTGAGAGAGAGAGAGAAATAGGAGAGATAAGACAGAGGTTCGATGAGAGAGAGAGAGAGAGTTTTAATTATACAGAGAGAGAGAGAGATAGACTTAGAGAGAGAAACTTATAGACATATGTCTAGGCAGACGTTTCGAAGACAGAGAGAGAGAGTGGAGCAGAGAGACAACAAGAGAGAAACATAGACAGACACAGGATAAAGACAGATAGTGGTAAAATGAGGCAGTGCACAAATTCATTCTGTAGGACAGAATTCATTCTATAAGACACGGGGGGGATAGAGGATAGAAGTGCAGACGGAGACTTTTTTGTGTGGTATACAATTTATTAAGAGAGCAGAAAGAATTTCAGGGGCGATTCTGTACTAAGAGAGAAGAATTCTGTCGGAGACATGAGAAGAGAGATATGGAGAACGAGGATAGAGAGAGAGAGAGAGAGAGAGAGAGAGAGAGAGAGAGAGAGAGAGAGATTAGAGAGGGAGATCTGAGAGTGAAGAGATTTAGAGAGAGAGAGAGAGAGAGAGAGAAAACATTGGGGAGGGGGAAGAGGGGGGGGGAGGGGGGGGGCTAAGGGCATGTAGAGACTAAGATGAGACAAAGAAGCACACTGTTTCATCACGAACAAGTAACAGTTTCAACAGCGGATATTTATTACTTTTGTTGTTGTTTGTCTGTTTGATGGTTTGCTGCGTGCTATATCATGCTCAAAAAGCGTCGTCTGTTTCTCCTAGAAATAAATAACCTTGATGCAGATAACACAGAGATTCGATGGTTTTGCTTCTCTTATTTTAATTATACACTCTTATAATTATACACTTACATACCAAACTTATACACATATGTCTAACAATTTGCTAAGACGTTTCGAAGGCGGTTTATGATCTGTCAGTTTTTAGCGAACAGAAATACTAATGTCAGAGGCAACATTGTATGGCATTCCAAACGTCAAACAATTATTTGCACGATTGTTAGTGGTAAAATGAGGCACTTTCCTCATTATGTGCACACAATTCATTCTGTAGGACAGAATTCATTCTATTAGACATATTTCATTATGTGCACCACAATTTATTCTGTGGGATACATTGGTGTGCACATTTCATTTTGTGCACAGAATGAATTCTGTCCTACAGAATAAATTGTGTGTGCACAGAATGAATTCTGTCCTACAGAATAAATTCTGTACTAACGGAATTCATTCTGTCGGAAACACAATTCATTCTATGGAGAACGAGGCTCAATCCATACAAAGTGACGTCACGGGTGCTAGACATTGACCTACTAAGCTCCTCAAGGGAGCAGTTAGTGTGTTAATTAATGATGAGGGAAAATCTGTCTTATATGAATGAAATAGTTATGATAGCACTGTTTACATTTGATAGATTTGTTTAAAACATTGGAAGTATAAGAAATGTTTGGAATGAACACTCCCTAGGTACCTACAATCAACGTCATATGCAAATGAGCCTCGTTGTGTGCACCACGTTCTCCATAGAATGAATTGTGTTTCCCACAGAATTCATTCTATAGGACATAATTCATTCTATAGGACAGAATTTATTCTGTAGGACAGAATTCATTCTGTATGACAGAATTCATTCTGTGGGATAACAGAATTCATTCTGTGCACAAAATTTATTCTGTGGGACACAGAATTCATTCTGCGCAGAAAATGAAATGTGTATCCCACAGAATAAATTTTGTGCACATAATTAATTATGTCCTACAGAATGAATTGTGTGCACCACAGAACGACTTGTGTGCATAGAATGAGGAAAGTGCCTCATTTTACCACTAAAAATCATGCAAATAATTGTTTGACGTTTGGAATGCCATAACATTGGCTTTGATTCACACATGTTTTCCTCATAGCTTTTCAATAAGAAGGAAAAGCGAACAAGAAGGCAAGGCAAGGCAAATGGTTTATTTCATACCCACTTGGGGCACAGAAATATAAAACAAAGCACACACATAGTTAAGCACTCAAAGATCAATACAGAGTGATGTCTATGCTAATTACTATCAGAAACGAGAAACAATATCAACATGTAGATATGTAACATCATGGACAAATATACTTGTACCAAACAAAGCAAGGCAAGCAAACACATCAATCAGACTGTGTTCAAATGTCAGCCGTTTCTTCTTCTTCTTCTGCGTTCCCAGGCCATATGGGTACGGTACGTATTTATCCGGTTTTCGGTTTTCAGTGGTCTCCCCGCTGCGTACAGCCGACACATTCCGATTTCGGAGGAGCTCAAAGGAGAAACATTATTTGGAGAAGAAAAACAAAAAATGAAAAAAGGCAGGAGAATGGGCAGAAAGATAGTAGATGATAGAAAGCAAAGGGAAAAGGCAGAGTCAAAAAGAGTGGCAGGATTAGAGGTAGTTACAAGCACAGAACTTCCAGAAGGTGGGAGAACTATCCCCACGGGGAGAGACTTGTGGAGGGGGCGGGGTCGTCCAGCTCCCCGTATGGAGGCACGAGGCATCCACCCACTGTCCCGGTCAGCCGTTTGATTTCGACTTCTTTAGCATGAAAGGGAAAATGTAAAGTGCTACGACTGCCACTATAGGTAATTGCGTCACTGTAAATGAAAGCTGTATTCCTCTACACCACATAGTAGGGGGGGGGGGGGGGGGGGGGGGGGGTGGGGGGGGGGAAGGAAAGGAAAGGAAAAAATGAAATGTAACAAGAAGAAAAAAAAGGGAGATTCTTCTTCGATCAGCTCTCTCAATTTACTGTCCAATAATTATGAGCGCAGATGTCGTCAAGGAAAATGAAATGTAACAAGAAGAAAAAGGGAGATTCTTCTTCTATCGCTCAGACAATTTACTGTCAATTATGAGCGCAGATGCGTCATGCTGCCGTTATGCGCCTAACTAAGAAATAGTTAGGCCCAGCAAGTCCGACTTCGGCTGGAGGAGGAAATGTTTTCTGAAAGTGTTTCGTGAAAAAAGGCAGGAGAATGGACCGGTTGGGTGGGTAAGGCAGAAAGATAGTAGAGATGACAGTAAGCAAAGGGAAAAGGCAGAGTCAAAGAGAGTGACAGATTAGAGGAAGTTACAAGCACAGAGCTTCCAGGAGGTGGGGGAACTATTTATGCAAAAGGCCCCCCCCCCCCCCCCCCGGTATCCCCACGGGAGAGGGAGATTCAAAACATGAAGGCACACAGAAAAGGTCGTTCGTGCCGTGGTAAAAAGACGGGTTTATTTGCGGTGATAAGATGAATCTGCCTGTTTGTGGTTTTCAGATGAGAGCTTGCGAGTGTCTGCGAACAGGAATCTACACTAAGCTCGCACTTCGTCAAAGTCAGTCCTGGGGGGACAGATACACGAGTTGAGAGAGAGGGACTCTGTGTGTGGGAAGGGGAGGGGGGGGGGGGGGTGAAACGAAGATAAGAGAGAGTATGTGTGAAGACTGAGACAGACAAAAAAAAAAAGAGAAATTTAAAATTAATAGGCGATACTTTTTATTAGTCTTACTTTGTATGAATGAGTAATGACTCTCTCAACAACACACAAGCATAAAACTCTCTCTCTTCTCTCTCCTCTCTCTCTCTCTCTCTCTCTCTCTCTCTCTCTCTCTCTCTCTCTCTCTCTCCTCTCTCTCTCTCTCTCTCTCTCTCTCTCTTCCTCTCTCTGTTTCTGTCTCTTCTGTCTGTCTCTCTGTCTGTCTCTCTCTCTCTCTCTCTCTCTCTCTCTCTCTCTCTCTCTCTCTCTCTCTCAGCTCTTTATCTCTCTCCTCTCTCTCTCTCTCTCTCTCTCTCTCTCTCTCTCTCTCTCTTTCTCATCTCGTTCCTCCTCGTTCTCTGTGTTTCTGTCTTTCTCTCTGTCTCTCTGTCAGTCTCTTTCTCTCTCATCTCTCTCACACCCCCCTCTCTGTCCCTATGTCCCTGTCTCCCCATCCCTCTCTCTCTCTCTCTCTCCCTCCCTCTCTCTCTCTTTTTTTTTTTTCCATCTCCCCCCCTCCTCCCACCTCTCCCCGCCCCCCCCCCACCCCCCACCCCCCCACCCCCCCCCCCCCCCCCCCCCCGCTCCCCCCCCCCCCCCCCCCCCTCTCTCTCTCTGACTCATTCTGTCTTTTTCTGTGTTTTTCCCAACAATATCCGTCTCA
>CM065693.1:7668580-7676080 GCA_017654935.2 Phymorhynchus buccinoides
GGCCCTTAAGTCTTAGCGGGGCACCCTGACGGATGGGTTTTGCAAGAAACACGTCGAGGTCACCAGGAAAACACCCTTTACAGAGATCGCAGCACTCACTTTGCTCTGGTTTCTTAGAAATCAAACCGTCAAATCGGCGATTCCTCCTTGGCGGAGGTGCTGGAAGTCAAATTATTTCAGTGAAGGAGAAGGCATGTCCCTCTCTTTTCTATTGGCCGCCTGAGTTTAGACCAAATCGTTTTCACCAAATTTCCACAATACAAGCCTTTTTATTTATTTATTTTTTTTTTATACAGTTTACCAAAAGGAGTTTCCCTCACAACAAAGGAAATAGCTCCATTTTTTACACTGCACTACAAAAAAAAAGAAAAAGCTTCAACCACAATGAGTGACCTCCTCCACCCACCCCATCCAAAATGGCTACTCTCTCCGACATCTCCGCCGAGGAGGAATCGCCGTTTTGACGGTTTGATTTCTAGGCAACCGGAGCAAGGTGAGTGTTCCGATCCTTGAAAAGGCTGTCTTTCTGGTGATCTCGGCGTGTTTCTTACAAAAAACGCATCCGTCAGGGTCCACCATTTTAAGAGGACAATGTGACAAGGAACAGTTTGGAGGAAAAACAAAACGAAAGGATGACGTGTGGAGAGGTGAAATGTTCGGAGGAGGGTGGGATTTGGGAGTGTGTTTCGTTGGGGGGGGGGGGGATTTATGGCCGAAGGGTGACTTTTTGCTCTTTTTGCTCTCCGTGGCGAATCTTGACCGTGCGGTGCCCTCCCCCAGATCATAAATAAGTCTCTGTCTCTTCTGGTGGACAGTGTTCTCTGCTCTCTCTCTTATCTCTCTCTGTGTTCCTCTCTCTCTCGTCTCTTGTCTCTCATCTCGCTCTCTCTCTCTCTCTCTCTCTCTCTCCTGTCGTCTCTCTCTCTCTGATCTCTCTCTCTCTCCTCTCTCTCTCTCTCTCCCTCTTCTCTCTCTCTCCTCTCTCTCTCTCTCGCTCTCTATCTCTCTCTCTCTCTCTCTTCTCCTCTCTCTCTCTCTCTCTCTCTCTCTCTCTCTCTCTCTCTCTCTCTCTCTCTCTCTCTCTCTCTCTCTCTCTCTCTCTCTCTCTCTCTCTCTCTCTCTCTCTCTCTCTCTCTCTCTCTCTCTCTCCCTCTCTCTCTCTCTCTCTCTCTCTCTCTCTCTTCTCTCTCTCTCTCTCTCTCTCTCTCTCTCTCTGTGGGGGGGGGGGGTGGGGGGGGGGGTGGGGGGTGTTACAGAGGTTCCTTACAAAAAAATATTTTAAAAGAAAGAAAAGACAAAGAGGAGGAATTGTAATTCTGTTTTCTAAGTTTAGTACCAGGAGCGTCCTTCGCGCGCACGCACGCACGCACGCACGCACGCCACGCACACACTCATACACACGCGCGCGCACGCACGCACGCGCACGCACGCACACGCACACACGCACGCACCACGCACACGCACACGCACGCACACACACACACACACAACACACACCGCGCGCGCGCGCACGCACGCACAGACACACATGTCTGCTTCTTTCAGGTTTGTGAAAAATAGTCCCAGCCCAAGTTACTCCTTCCCCAAAATGGCAGAATATAGCTTCTCGGTGAACATTTTCAATGTAAATTATTATTTTTTAAAGGAGGGGGGGGGGGTGGGTGGGGGGGGGGTGGAGGGGGGGGTGCGTAAGACACAAGATAGTCGAGACCTTCATAGTACCTTTTTTTATATTCACATTATCCAACCACTTGGGCACCCCCTCCCCCCCCCCCCCCCCTTCCCATGACTTACTGTGATCCGCCCCCTTGCAACTGACAGACACATACACGACTCTTACCCGAAATACATCAAATCTTCGTCATATTGTTTGAGCTGTTGCTACCCCCACCCCCTTGCTTAGTTTTCAAGCCGTACCTCTCAACTGCGCGCGTGTCGATTGCGCCCATTGTTGGTG
This sequence comes from Phymorhynchus buccinoides, assembly GCA_017654935.2. NCBI lineage: Eukaryota > Metazoa > Mollusca > Gastropoda > Neogastropoda > Raphitomidae > Phymorhynchus > Phymorhynchus buccinoides. The sequence continues at coordinate 7,670,538 of CM065693.1, forward strand.
TCTTACCCTGGCTTAATGACTCCAGGGATCATCTCGACGGCCGAGGCACTTGAACACTATGGTGCAAATGCAACAGCTAGGGATGAGAACATTACGGAGTGTGACCGTTTTTGATTACCCCGCCACGTGAGGCAGCCACACTCCGACTTCGGAGGATTTTTTTTTGACTGATGATGTTGTGCTAGGAGCTTGTCATGGCTAAAGACAATCCCCGCATAACTATGCAGAACATAGCAACATTTCGATGTAGCCTTGGTGTTCTAGCTTATGTCAATTGGTGGTCTGACACAGCCTTATGCCAAGGAGGACGCCTGTTGAAATGGTTGAAATGATTAATGAGAAGAACTAGACATAGCGGACGTGTTGCATACATTGAGATTGTTTTTATTTCATAGAGCTAAACATTCCTTATTAAAGACACACTGACCCACCACGATTAAGTCCCTTGGTTTTGTCTGGGTAGCTGTGACCCACATACAAATACCACCAACTTCAAATTGAGGCTGCTCTTTAAAATGATGTTTCGGTTTCAATTTGGGGGCATTTGTATGGGAGTCAAACCGGGTCAAAACAAGATTTCTTACCAGCTATTAGAGGGAAAACACGTGAAACCCGTGATTTTGACACGTGATATGGTGGGTCTTTAAGATAGAGAAGGTGAGATTAGCGTCCAATCGGTCAGAGACCCTTATGGACGGTGAACTTCTTTAAGATACAGAAAACAGACTTTAAATAGGTTTTTTCCCTACTTATGTGATGCTGTTGTCATCTACATGTTGTTACTGGATTGTAATTTAATCAACTCAGATTATATACATCTGTATCCTTAAAAATTCGGGACTTTCCTGGAGTTGCACTGCCTCCGGGCATTTCCTCCAGGATCGTTCCCACCATCTTTATATCTACTAATGTCCCATATGTGTCTGTTTCAGACCGGAGGACGTTAAACGGATGTTCATCTAATTTTGACTTCTAAATGGCCAGCCACACACATACGAATGGTACGGGGATGCGATGCGATTTCGACGATGCGAGTGACGAATCACGTGAAATGCTTCCGTCTAAAAATAATGCTGCTGTTATTCGCTCTCTATGCATAGGACTACTCACGCGGTCACATCGTCACATTCGCATCGCATCCCCATACGATCCGTATGTGTTTGGCTGGCCCTTAAAGATCCACCAGATCACGTGTCAAAGTCACGGGTTTCACGTGTTTTCCTTCTTATAATTGGAAAAAAAGTCTTGTTTTGACCAAGTCTGACTCCCATATAAATGACCCCAAATGTTAAGCGCTTAGAGCTTAAAGATTAGGCGCTATAAAAGTTCTCTTAATAAATAAATTCAAACCGACACATCAGTTTAAAGAGCAGCCTCAATTTGAATATGGGGAAATTAGTATGTGGGTCACAGCAACCCAGTAAAAAATCAAGGGACTTAACCGTGGTGCGTCACTTGGCTTAAGATTCACCAATTGCGGAGATCAGCCCTTCGTTTTATGAAGTTCTACTGAAGTATAAGTGGGAAACTAAACGTTGTTACTTTCTAAATTAACCCTTTCACCACCAATGTCGCATTCATGCACCACAATGGTTTAACACCCATGTCACTAAAAGGCATCAAATCAGGGCCTGTTATCAGAGGACCCTATTTTCTTAACTTTGGGAGGTAAAGATAGGCCTAATGTTATGCATGTCACAGAGGAATTCCCAATATTGCAGATATTTGTTTTTCTCTTCCAAGTTTAAGTTTAATGAACATTTTGTCTAAAATGGCTGGCGGCGAAAGGGTTAAGTCAACCATAAAATTAAGCACAGGCGCGGTTGATGTGCATGCCCAGGTTAGGCGCGATTGAGTGTGGGTTTTTTTCAAGTATGCGCAATTGCGTGGCAGCGCTTTCAAGACCCGCTGTGCTAATTGCAGTTAAGAGACAGGCAGAGCACGTACAGCTCTGTGTGTCCAGCACTCCATTCTGTACGTTCCCTGTACAGCGCTGTAGGTACTGCCCTTTCACGTTATCTGCTGGTGGTCATTTGTTTGTTGGGGTTTCTGGTCAATCAGGTGCTGAGGAGCTGATAAGAATTTAAGGACGTTTGTCTGACTGTGTGTGTGTGTCTGTTCTGAGTGAATGTATAGATGTGTGTGTGTGTGTGTGTGTGTGTGTGTGTGTGTGTGTGTGTGTGTGTGTGTGTGTGTGTGTGTGTGTGTGTGTATCTGTTCTGTGTGAATGTATAGATGCAGGGTTAGTATGTATGTTAGTAGGATGTAGGGATGTATGTATGTATGTCTGTCTGTCTGTATATATGTGTGTGTGTGTGTGTGTGTGTGTGTGTGTGTGTGTGTGTGTGTGTGTGTGTGTGTGTGTGTGTGTGTGTGTGTGTGTGTCTGTCTGTCTGTCTGTCTGTTCTGTATGAATGTATAGATGCATAGGCATCTCTCTCTCTCTCTCTCTCTCTCTCTCTCTCTCTCTCTCTCTCTCTCTCTCTCTCTCTCTCTCTCTCTCTCTCTCTCTCTCTCTCTCTCTTTCACCCATTAGCAGGCGTGATCACCTCAAAAGAACGAATGCCCATCGGAGTCGGTGCCTCAGTGCAGCCCAGAAGGCAAAGAACCGACCCACGCGTCCAAATGTTGTCATACGAACACCCCAACTGCGACATTGCTGCTACACTACATATAATTCGCTGTCAAAACGACAAAATGATGATAGGATTCCATCAGAATCATTAAGACATTGTTCATGTGTACTGTGTGGGTGGAGGGTCATAAAGGCGAACTTGGCACATTCATTTTTTTAAAGAATGATGCTTTGTTTGTCTCACTTTGGTTCTGACCCACGCACTGCTAGGCGATTGGTATCGTAATCAACTTTGGTGGAGGGGAGTTAATTAGAAAGAGAGTATTCACCCTTTGCTCAATTTCATTAAGACAGTAGTTTTTTGCACTAGAATCGTGCCTCACATTTGTCGTCACAGTTGCATGTTCGTACGACCGTAGTTGGCCGTGTGGATCGAACCCTTTAGTGACGACACTAACCGTACTGTACTAAGTAGTAAAGGTCTTTTGTTCGTAGCCATTTTTGTTGTTTTGTCGTTGTGGTAGATAAGATAATTGTTAATGTTCGCTTATCTGCGTAATATGTGCGTGCGTGCGTCGCGCGCGCGCGCGTTTTTGTTTTGTTTTTTGTGCAAGCGAGTGAGTGGGAGTGTATATTCGAAGGAAATAACGAGAGAGAGAGAGAGGGAGAGAGAGAGAGAGAGAGAGGGAGAGAGAGAGTGTGTGTATGTGTGTGTGTGTGTGTGTTGTGTGTGTGTGTGTGTGTGTGTGCGTTACACACACACACACACACACACACACCACACACACACACACACACACACACACACACACACACACACCACCTCCACCTCCTCCTCTCCACACCTTTCCCTGCCCCCACCCCTCTCCCTTTTCCGCCCTTTACCCTCCCCCCCCTCCCTCCCACCCTCCCCTCTCTACCACCCACACATACCACTAATAAAACTGATGAGGTGTCATACTGAATATTCAGATCCGTTCATCAACCAATGGAATGTCGCATCATCATCATCACCACCATCATCATCATCATCATCATCATCATCGGCATGGACGCACACTGACTGACTAAAGCACTGACTGCATCTTCTTGTGTCATCCGTTATATATGGAGTGTTGTCGTTAGAAAGATTAAAACGATGAACAATCGTGACAAATCTCACGTTTAGAACATTACAGACCTCCCCGTGGGGATACCGGGGGGTGGGGAGGTCTTTTGTATAAATAGTTCCCCCACCTTCTGGAAGTTCTCTAACCATATCGTTTATTTGCATTGTTAAAACTTCGGGACTTTACTGGGTGTTACACTGCCTCCGGGCATTGCCTCCAGGATCGTTCCCACCATCTTTATAATCTATTAATGTCCCATATGTGTCTGTTCCAGACCGGAGGACGTTAAACAGATGTTCACCGGAAGTTCTGTGCTTGTAGATTCCTCTAATCTGTCACTCTCTTTGACTCTGCCTTTTCCATTAGCTCACTGTCATCTACTATCTTTCTGCCTTACTGGTCCATTCTTCTGCATTTTTTTTTTCAAGAAACATGTTCAAAAAGATTTCCTCCAGCCGAAGTTGGACTTGCTGGGCCTAACTGTTTCTTAGTTAGGCGCATAACGGCAGCATTACGCATCTGTGCTCATAATTGACAGGAAACTGTCTGAGCGATCGAAGAAGAAGAAGAAGAAGAAGAAGCATTGCAGATGTGTGGTGCAAATGCTTCAAAAACAAGCTAAGGCTATGGGCAACAAGTTTCGGCCTCTGCGCTTCCATTCCCCTGAACCACCCCCACCCCCCTGACTCTCCCCCTCCTCTCTATTTCAAAGTCAATATCAACAAAAGTGTAGTTTTAATTTCTCGAGAACACTTATCACAGTTCGGTTTGCAAAACTATGAACATCATCGCATGAAATGTGAAGTGACTTTGTGCACAATGGTGGAAGGCAGTAGCAAAACTTGTTTGTTTTCAGTTTGCAATCTGGACGGAAAATGAATTATGTTGTACAATTTTAACTGGCACTTTTTCTTATGTCATTGGGTCGTGTGTTTTTCTGATAAACAATGTTGAATGAGTTTTGCCAAGAGTCCAGAAGAACAAAGAGAATGATGCCAGAAAAAGCAGCACACCCAGAAAAGCAACAAGAAAACATGATCAACATCATCGTCGTCATCATCATCATCATCAATGACCATCATCATCATCATCACGACAAACAGAGATTATTATCATCATCATCATCATCATTATCTTCATCATCAACATCATTATCATCATAATCATATCATCATCATCATCATCATCATCATCATGCCAACAGAGATCATCATCATCATCATCATCACCATCATCGTCGTTATCATGACGGCAACTAGAGAGCATCATCATCATCATCATCATCATCATCATCATCATCATCAAATCACGACAAATTATCATCATCATCATCATTATCTTCATCATCAACATCATCATAATCATGATCATCATCATCATCATACAGATCGAATCATCACCATCATCGTCGTTATCATGACGGCAACTAGAGATCATCATCATCATCATCATCATCATCGTCGTCGTAGTCATCATCATAACAACTAGAGATCATCATCTTGATCACCATCATCATCATCATCACGACAACTAGAGATCATCATCATCATCACCATCATCATTATCATCGTCACCACATCATCATTTGAATGTTTTATTTCTGCTTAGCAACAGAGATTCGCGATAACGACACGAGACACTGTCACTGCACAGTGATGGGCCCTGACAAACTTAGTCAACCACAGTGACGCCCCCTGCCTAAAAACGCATAGGACATGAGGCGTGCAACGCTCAGCATGTGTCTCTGCCTTTTCTTTCTCTCTCTCCTTCCTTTCATTTCGTTCTCTTTCTTTCTTTTCGTCCGTCTTATTTCTTTCTTTTTCTTTCCTTTCGTTTTCTTTCTTTCTTTTTCTCCTTCT
>CM065693.1:7683580-7690835 GCA_017654935.2 Phymorhynchus buccinoides
TGTCTGTGTGGCACGGCTATCCATAGTGTGTGTGTGACGAAGTATGTCTGGCATGATTCTGTGTGATAATACTGCTGTTACTTTCTGAAGGAATATGAATGGAACCCCACTAATTCCGTTTCAACTATGTCCATGTAGTGCCCCCATTCACGAATCCAATACACATAATACGTGACGTACAGAGTATACAGATCTTTCAGGCAGCTTCGTGTTTTGGAGGTACATGTATTGAAAGCGAACGGTAGAATATGGATTTTATCAAATTCATTGTGCACGGTAGGTATTTCATCATTGGCTCTTTTGCTCTCACAAAATGGCTTTTATCACTGGTTCGTATTAGCCTGTGGAAAGAGGGGTGCCTAACCAATATGTAAATATGAGAGCTTTAAAAGGTAAAGATGTGCCACTCCCCTCCCCCCCCCTGCATTTCTCGGTTTAAAATTGTATTTCTTTGTTGTCGTTTTTGCCTGTCATACTCATACATAAGCCTGATGATTTTGTAGAGGGAAAGCATATATTTAGCTCATAAACCTTTTTCGGAATAATAACCCTATCCCTAACACGCATAGGCTATATCCCTAAAGGCAACTAAACCTAACCCTACTATGTAACTGAAGTACACCGCGACCGGCGACAGTTGTGGTTACAGTTGTGTTTTCTTCCGGCGTAAGGTGTTCCAGACAGGTTATAGGGTTGGTTAGGAGTGGCTAGGCGTTAGGGATAGGCTAGTAGTTATTCCTGTGTAAGGTTATTTTAGCTAAAAATGTTCATAAGATACAGCTTTATGTTTGGTATGAAAGGCAAATAGGGAAATATGGAATAAACCGAGAAATGTAGGGGGGGGGGGGGGGGTTGGGTGTTGTGTTATTAAAAGGAGGTAATTGGACTATCTGACCTTTTTAAATGATGTACCTATACATGATGGTCACTCTACAGTATTGGACAATTATCATGGTGCAGCTTATATCTTTCGTGAGGAAAACTCGGTATCTGTAAACAGTAACTCAAAACTAGGGCTACTTAATTAGTTGGCCAGTGTGGTTCTGGCTCTATAAGGAGATGTTGAGCAGCTAAGGCTGTCGCCGGAATAGCAGCTGCCCCACTAATGCTATGACTGGCGAGCCATAGTCGGAAAAGGAAAGTGACGACAGGACAGGCATACAAAAAGCTACAGTATTTCCATGCAGAATTATGCCTCACTAGGTGGATAAACAAGCAGTTGGATAGTCGTACGATTGCGGTTGGATGCGTGAATCTCGACCTTTAGGCCCTCACTGTGGAAATGTAGCAGTTTCGAGAGGGTTTAATTTTAGTAGAACGACGACGACTTTGTTGTTTGTTGACTCGCTTGTTTTTCAACCACAATGCTTGAATTTTGGCGTGCACATGCTCGAATCTTTTTTCCGTGGATAAAGTCATTGAAATTTTCAACACGGATTCTTATGAACGGTTTTGAAATATGTAAAGCAAACACATAAAAAGTATGGGTACAATTTTCGCCTACGGGGTACGGGATAGGGCTAATGCGCAGAAAATGATACGCGCGCATCCAAACAAACTCATCGCACACATGCGTCGCGGCGCTGCATGCACATTATATAGCCGTGCACAGCGCGCGCGCACATACACATGCACAGGCAGATAAGAGCTAGGACAGTCACTGAGGCGAGCAGGCAGACAGAGAGACAGGCGGGCAATCAGGCAGAGAGACAGAGAGAAAGAGAAGTGACAACAATATTATAACATCCAGTATTCCAGGTGGACATTTAAATTTTGACTTGACATGGTTACACGCGTTCAAAACTAATTTTCTCTCCTCTCTCTCTCTCTTTTCTCTCTCTCTTCTTCTCTCGAGCTCTGTCTCTCTGACTTATTCTCTTGGATTGATGTTGTTGTGGCTCTCTCTCTCTCTCTCTCTCTCTCTCTCTTCTCTCTCGTTTGATACACCACATTTAAAGTCTGTGTCTTTCTCTGTCTATCTCGTGTCCTCTCTCTCTCCTCTCATCTCCTCCCACCCTCTCTTGTCCTCTCGTTTGCTAAACTACATTTAAAGTCTCTCTCTCTCTCTCTCTCAACATTCGGCCAACTTCTCTCTCGTCTCGCTCCACTCTCCTCTTCTCTCTCGCTCTCCATCTCTCTCTCTCTCCTCTCTCAGCTCTCGCTCTCCCACCTTCATACTCTCCCCTCCTCCTCTCCCATCTCTCTCTTCTCTCTCTCTCTCTCTCTTCCTCTCCCCCTCTGCTCTCTCTCTCTCCTCGTCTCTTCTCTTCTCGTCTACATCTATCGTATCTATAGTACTTGATGTTATGCTTAATCACATTTTAGCCCTCTCTCTCTCTCTCTCTTCTCTCTCTCTCCTCTCTCCTCTCTCTCTCTCTCTCCTCTCTCTCTTCTCCAATCTATCTCTCTCTCTGTTCACCACACACACACACAAACGACACACACACACAGAGACACACACACACACACACACACCCACACACACACACGACACACACACACACACACACACGTTTGCTAAACCACATTTCTTTGGTGTTAAAGTTGGGAGCGCAGTGTTGTTTTTCCCCAGGGCGGAGTGGTTGCCATCGGTCTGTTTTTGAGCTAGTACTGTTACAGCAGGCAGTGTCCCCGTGAGCAGAGGATTGTGTGGTGTGTGTGTGTTTGTTGTGTGGATTGTTTTGGTGTGTGGTTGTGTGTGTGTGGATGTGCTGTGTGTGTGTGTTTTCGTGTGTGCTGTGCACTCTACACGCGCAGCTCGTCGGTGGTTTGTTGCTGTGCGTGTGTAGTGTTTGTGTATGTGTGTTATGTGTTTGTGTGTTGTGCGTGCATGTACTCTGTGAGTGTAGTGTACATGTGTATGCGTGTGTGTCGTGCTTGTATGTGCGTGGTGGTTTTGTGCGTGTTTGCGTGTATTTACTCGTGAGTGGTAGTCGTTAATGTGAGTGTAGTGGATGTGTGTATGTGTTATGCTGTGCGCTGTGCTCCCGCTGCGTGTTTTGTGGTGCCTGGGTGGTTGTGCGTTGTGTGCGTTTTAGGTGTTTTGTGGTGTGTGCGTAGGATGTGTGTGGCAGTTGGTATGATGGATGATTTTGAGTGGTGTGTGCGGCGCGCGCGGCGTAAAGTGTGTGTATGTGTATGTGCGTTGAAGTCTTGTAGTTCTTTGTCTATGGTGTAGACTGTATTTGTTGTCGTGTGTTGTTGTTGTTTTGTGTTTGGGGTGTGTGAGCTATCGGCACGCACAGTTCGATGTGCGTGACCGGATGGCCTGTGGTGTGCGACTATTCTTTTTGGTGTGTGTATTGCGGTTCGTGTTTTTGTGGTGTGGCTTGATGTGTGAGGTGGTTGGAGTTCGTTGCTGTGGGTGGTGATCTGTGTGGCATCTTGTGATTGTGGGCATCTCTGTTAGTGTCTCTCTTACGCGTTCCCTTAGTCTCTGGTCCGCTCGTCTCTCTTGCGTGTCTGCCTTCCTTGTAAACGTCTGTTCTTTTCATCCTGCAGCGTGTTGGAGCAATCGTGTTGCGATGTCTCGAGTAGTCTGTAGCATTCGTGTTTTTAACATGACACACTGACGCATCTCCACCGATTAAAGATCCAGATCCCTGCTGAACAGAAACCGTGCCATGGATTAAGTAACTTGGTTTTTTTTGTGGGTCGGGATAGGATTGAAATGTTAGTGGCCCACATTTTATGGACTTTCCTCGTATAACAATCACGAGGGCTGTGCTCACTTTAAAATAGAGGTCTCGTTTCCGTGCTCAAGAAGGACCCATTTTTTCTATCGGGTGAGCAGCAACACTTGGTCAAAATAAGATTTTTCACCAGCTATAAGAGAGAAAAACATCCGTGAGTGTGTTGAAAAAGACCTGTTTGATTTGTTGAATCACTGTGTACAGTACGGGGTCTGTTATAGTTCCCTTGGCGTTTTTTTTCTGTTGTTAGCTGTGACCGCACATGCCAATATGTGCCCGACTTGACAAGATTAGATTGGCTGCTCCTTGCCTTTAAAAATGATTGTTTCGGCTTTAAGATTCGGGTAATTTATATGGACTGTCGAACCTGGTCGAAACACTCAAATAGATTTCTTTCTCCAGCCTTGTAAGAGAGAAACACGTTATGTACAACCCGTGATTTCTCAGAGGACACGTGATCGGGTGGAGTCGTTTTTAATGTGCCTCAGTGCTAAGCGTGTGTCCTGAATGTATCTACCCTTGCTGTGTCTGCTCCGTGTGTCTGGTCTGTCCGTCCGTCTATCTATCTATCTTCTGCATCTCTCTCACCATTGTGGTCCGGCTTAAAAAACTCTTTTTCACTAGACTTCTGTCCTGTCTGTCTGTCTGTCCTGTCTGCATCTCTCTCACCATTGTGTCCGACATTAACCGTCTTTGTCACTCTTTCTGTCTGTCCGTTTGTCTGTGGTGCATTTGGGAATGCCATGAGCGTGTTTTGTCCCCATGCTCCGTGCTGGCGAACTAGTGTGTCACAAAAGAAAAATGAGAAAAGCAGATGTAGGGTTAAGCGGTGTAAAAAAAGCTCATGGCGGGTAGAAGCCCACCCCACTTATCTCATGGAAATGAAGCAAATTTCAGTCTCATTTTGCCGCATGAGACGAACGCTCTTCTCATGGCAATGAAGACTGAATTTGCTTCCTTATTCATGAGATAATTGGGGTGGGCTTCTTACCCTCCCATGCGCTTTTTTACCCCGTCTTCCCCTATAAAAGCAAAGCGAAGGAAAGGAGAGGCTTGAAAGCAGGGCAACACAGCAAAAAAGAAAAGAAACCAAAATGGCATTATTAACCATATCAGCTGTATGCCCGTTATTGAGTATAAATTAATACATCTGTATTGTTTCAATAATTTCGGTCAAAATTCGGGACTGTTCCTGGTTGTTGCACTGCTCCGGGCATTTGCTTCCAGGATCGTTCCCAACCATCTTTATATCGTGCTAGTGTCCCATATGTGTCTGGTCCAGACCAGTAGGACGTTTAAAAAAACAGACATTAGTACCTCCCAGGATCGTTCCCGCCATCTGTATAGCTTACTAGTGTTGTACCATATGTGTGTTCCAGACCCTTAGGACGTTAAACAGACTTTAGTACCTCCAGGATCGTTTCCCACCCATCTGTATATCTACTAGTGTCCCATTATACTGTTTCTGTTTCACGACCCAGAGGACGTTAAACAGACTTTTAGTTACCTCCAGTATGTTCCCTAACCATCTGTATATCTACTAGGGGTCCCACATAATGTTCTGTTTCAGACCGGAGGACGTTAGTCCATATTTTCCATTGAAGAACTCCAAGGTGTGTTTTGGGGTTTTTAACCCTTCTTGTGCCTATTGTGGGTGTTGTTTGGGTTGTGGAAAATCCCTGTATTTTGTATGGCAAGATCCAGTAGTTCCTTATTTTACCACAAACAAAATCTGGAAAATTATATTTGTTACCACGCCAACTTTGGTTGAAATCCATCCTATTATCTTTTCACTAATCAGTGTCTTTTTGTAGTGTTCAAGTATGATTCACATGGGAATTACGTCCGTTATGGCTTGTCCTTTGGGTTATCTTACACCACATGCAGCATCGCTATAAATATCTGTTTGTTACAATTTTCGTGGACTTTTCCTGAGTTGCAACTGCCCTCCGGGTATTGCCTCCAGGATCGTTCTCACCATCTTTTATTTCTACTAATGTCCCATATGTGTCTGTTTCAGACGAGGAACGTTAAACAGATTTTTTCTCTTCTCTTGTATGCGTATCTAGACTGTCTACTGAACCCCTTTTGCAAGTTTTCGGGGTTAAGATTGTTCAGTGGTTTTTAAGAGCATGTGAATGGAACATGTTTGGTCACACCACAGACACACCCCATACAAAACATGCACACACACACACACACACTACACACCTACATGACACACACCAAACGCACACGCGCACACAAAGTCACGCGCACGACACACACATACACCGACATACACACACTACACACACACACCTACATCCACACACACACACACACACACACACTCACAGACACCGCACACACACAAACACACCCACACTCACACACAACACTTCACACACACAAGCACACACACAACACACACCAACACACAACACACGCACAGCACGCACGACACACAACACACATAACAAATACACATCACCACACACGACTCTCACACGCACGCACGGCACGCACGCACACACGCACACACACACACCACACGCACACACACCACCATACGCACTATAACGCACACGCACTCACACACACGCCGACGACGCACGCACGACCACGCGCGCGCACCACGCACACGGAAGCGACAGCCGCATCACACACAACACACCTCTAACATCATAGACACAGCGTAAATATATACACACACAGAGACACCAGACACGACTCGCGCGCCAGCGCGCGCGCGCAACGGCACACGCACATGTGTTTCTTCTATTGAACTTTTGTTGGATCCCATCACATTGTGGATTATCTGCAAATGAAAGAGTTGATCGGTTAGCAAAAAATATCGCAAAGGACAACAACCTACAAGACAGCAACAAGACAGACAGACGGACAGGCAGACAGACAGACAAGCAGGTGCGAAACGAAATTTAGTCCGTCTGTTCTGTAGTAACTGGCGTACAACAAAAACAAACCAACAACAGGACAGACAGCAGACAAACGACCAACAGGTGCGAACGAAATCTAGTCCGTCCTCACTGTGTCGGTTGAAGGCAATAAAAGAGCAGTGCTGTTGCACTGTTTTGTGTTTTTGTTTACTGTCCTGTTGCTACAAGGTATTAGGCCTTTTCACGATTTTTCCATTTCGCCGGTTTGTGTTTTTCTGGCTGGTGTGTGTGTGTGTGTGATGGGGTGTGTTTGTGTTGTGGGTGTGTGTGTGGTGTGTGGTGTGTGTGTGTGTGTGTGTGTGTTGTTGGTGTGTGTGTGCGGTGTGTGTCCGCGCACGGCGTTGTATGTGTTATGTAGGTAAGGGTGGGTTGTGTGTGTGTGTGTGTTGTGTATGTTGTGTGTCCGCGCGCGCGCGTGTGTGTGTGTATGTGTTAGTGTTGTTTTATGTATGTGTGTGTGTTTTTATCTGTCTGTCTATGTTTGTGTGTGGTGAGGTGTCTGTGTCTCGGTATATGCGTGTGTTTGGGCGTGTACTAGTGGGTAAGTAGGGTGGGCTTGTGTGTGTGTGTGTGTGTGTGTGTGTGTGGTGTTGTGTGTGTGTGTGGTGTGTTGTGTATGTCCGG
>CM065693.1:7691335-7693835 GCA_017654935.2 Phymorhynchus buccinoides
CACCATCATCAATCATCATCATCATCATCACATCGCATGGACGCCCTGACTGACTAAAGCACTGACTCTGCATCTTCTTATGTCTCCGTTTATATATTGAGTGTTGTCGTTAGAAAGATTAAAACGAAGGTGTACATTCGTGAACAATCTCCCGTTTAGGAACATTACTGTACCTCCCCGTGGGATATCCGAGGGGTGTGGATGTCTTTATGTATTATATTTCCCCCTACCTTCGTGGAAGTTTCTCTACCATATTGCGTTTCTTTCATTGTTGTTAAAACTTCGGGACTTTACTGGGTGTTACACTGCCTTCCGGCATTGCCTTCAGGATCGTTTTCCACCCTACATTTATAATCCATTACATGTCCCATATGTGGCTTTCCAACCGGAGGACGTTAACCAGATGTTCACCGGGAAGTTCTGTGCTTGTAGTTTACTCTAAATCTGTCACCTCTTTTTTTTTTTTTGAAAACTCTGCTTTTTCCAGTAGCTCCTTCATCTACTATCTTTCTGCCGTCTGGTCCATTCCCTGCATTTTTTCAAGAAACATGTTCAGACAGATTTTCCTCCAGCCAGGTTGGACTTGCTGGGCCTTAACTGTTTCTAGTTAGGCGCATAAACGGCAGCATTACTCATACGTGCTCAATTGACAAGGAAAACTGTCTAAGCGATTCGAAGAAGAATAAGACGACATTAGCAGATATGTGGTCAAATGCTTCAAAACAATCTAGGCTATGTCACAAGTTTCGGCCTCTGCGCTTCCATTCCCCTGTACCACCCCCCCCCCTGACTCTCCCCCTCCCTCTCTATTTCAAGTCATATCGAACAAAAGTTGTAGGACTTTATTTCTCGAAACACTTATGCCCAGTTCGGTTTTGCAAACTATGAACAGCATCGCATGAATGTAAGTGACTTTTTGTGCACATGTTGGAATAAGCATTAGCACACTTGTTTGTTTTCGAGTTTGCAATCTGGACGTGAAAATGAATGATTTTTACATATTTTAACTGTCACCTTTTTCTTATGTCATTGGTCGTGGTTTTTTTTCCTGAATAAACATGTTAAATGAGTTTTTGCCATAGTCCAGAAGAACAAAAGAAATGATGCCAGAACAACAGCACACCCAGAAGAAGCAACCAAAACATGATCAACATCATCCGTCATCATCATCATCCCTACTCATCCCATCATCATCATCATCACGACACATAGATATTACATCATCATCATCTCATTATCTTCATCATCAACATCATTATCATCATAATCATAGATCATTCACATCATCATCATCATCATGCCACTACAGATCATCATCATCATCATCATCACCATCATCGTCGTTATCATGACGGCAACTAGATAGCCTCCGCATCATCATCACAACATCATCATCCTCATCCCATCATCATCACGACAAATTAGAATTATTATCATCTCCTCATCATCATTTATCTTCATCATCAACATCATTACTCATCATAATCGATAATCATCATCATCATCATCATCATCATGCCAACTACAGAAAAAAATCATCACAATCATCATCATGCACCATGGCAAAGTATCGTCGGTTGCATGACGGCAAGCTAGAGATTCATCATCATCATCATCATCACATCGTCGCGTCGTCATCATCATGAAGCAATAGAGATCATCATCTTTGATCACCATCATCATCACATCACGGGACAACTAGAGATCACATCATCATCACCATCAATCGATTAGCATCGTTCACCACATCACCTTTGATGTTTTGTTTCTGCTTAGCCAACAAGATTCGCGATAACGACTCCTATACACTGGCATGTCACGTTATGGTCCTGACAAACTAGGTCAACCGACAGTGACGCCCCCTGCCTAAACGAACGCATATGACTGAGCGTGCAACGCTCACATGTGTCTCTGCCTTTTTCTTTGCTTTCTCTCCGTCTTTCATTTCGTTCTCTTTCTTCCTTCGTTTTCTTTGCTTTTCTTTTCTCTCCTTCTTTCCTTTCGTTCCTCTTTCTTTCCTTCGTTTTGTGTGTGTGTTTTGTGCGCGTGTGTGTATTTTGTGTGTGTTGTGGTAGTGTGTGGTGTGTGTGTGCATGCGGTGCGGTGTTTGTGTGTTCAATCTCAAGGGATTGTTTTGGAACTTCGTTTGTCGATTACTGTTTATTTGACGCTCTCTCTCTCTCTCCCTCTCGCTCTCTCTCTCGGCTCCTCTCTATTCTCTCTCTCTCTCTCTCTCTTCTCTCTCTCTCTCTCGCTCTCATCTCTCGTCTCTCCTGTCTCTCTCTTCTCTCATCCATCGCATCTCTCTCTCTCCTCGATCGTCTCTCTCTCTCATCTTTCTATCTCTCTCTCTATCCTATCTAATCTCTCTCCTCTCTCTGGCTTTTTCCTGTCTTTGACCGTGTTACTTTTTTCTCTGTTCGTTCAATTCTGAGTTTGTGTCCTCTGAGTCATTTGTGTGTCTCTATCTCTGTGTGTTTCTATGTATCTGAACTCTGTC
>CM065693.1:7698835-7706335 GCA_017654935.2 Phymorhynchus buccinoides
CCCAGTCCCCCCCCCCCCGCCCTTCTCTCTGAAAGGGGTCTCTCACATATGCAATTTCAATTTCCTTATATTGTCTTTCTGTCAATCCTGTAACATCGTGGAGGATTCCCTTCATTTGCTATTTTGTATATATTGCTACACTTGATGATGGTTTGAAGGATTGCTCTTGATGCTTTTATGTAACAGACAGATGCATTCTTCATTGCTAACAGATTTTCAGTCTCCAAGTCTCATACTAAAATCAAGTTCTTTTCAACCTGAAATAGCAAGATGCATTATGAATGCTTTGATGTCCGCAGTAAATAATTAGAGCAAATATATAAATGTTTTATTATTCTTTTTATCTGCTGCATTTACTTCGTCACGAATCATTTACCTTGTGCTTTTTGTTTTATTTTATTTATTTCGTGGTATGTGCTTACTACTTCTGTGTCAATCATTCTTTTGATGGTTTTACTACAAATAAAAGAGTTTGAGTTGAGGGAGTTTCTATAGGGGAAAGTATTGGGGAACTCCGAACTAGGGAAGAATGGAGCCAAAACGAAAATGGTGAAGGGGGATCAGCGATACTTTTGCAAATCCACCCCATTAACTGGATAACGGCAACAGGTGACACTAAGTCCGTCAGATTTGTTGGCATCTCACTCACTCACCAAACAAGCCCCCGACCCCCACCCACACCACCCACACCAACCCCCATCTCTCTCGCCCTTCTTCCTGTATTAGTCTTGTACGTTGATGATGTATATAGTGCTGTGTTATGTTATTTCTGGATATTTATTCCTCTTGAATGCTTTGTATTATTATTGTTTGTTTTATATCTTTGTTGTATATCTTTTGGTGTTTAACCTTTGTTTAGCCTCAGGACTGAGTGTAAAAAAGCAAATTGTATGCTTATCTCATTGCCCTGATTAAACAAAATTTCGTTCGTTCTCTCTCTCTCTCTCTCTCTCCTCTCTCTCTCTCTCTCTCTCTCTTCTTCTCTCTCTCTCATCTCTCTCTCTCTCTCTCTCTCTCCATCTCATCTCCTCTCTCTCTCTCTCTCTCTCTCTCACTCTCACTCTCCTCTCTCTCTCTCTAACTCCTCTCTCTCTCTCTAGCTCTTGAACGATCTTGTTTATATTTGTTGATAAAAAGTATGATTCGGGCAGAAGAGGCCTATTCAATAAAAAATCTTCAGACTTCAGAAAAGCACTTATCCTCCCCCTCCCCCTATCTCTCTCTCTCTCTCTCTCTCTCTCTCTCTCTCTCTCTCTCTCGCTCTCTCTCTCTCTCTCTTTGATTGTTCTAGTTTACATTTATTTATTGATAAAAAGTATTGATACGGGCAGAGAGGCCTAATCAATAAAATCTTCATGACTTCAGACCTCCTCTCTCTCTCTCACTCTCTCGCATCTCTCTCTCTCGTCTCTCTCTCTCTCTCTCCCTCCCTCCCTCCCTCTCTCTCTCTCTCTCTCTCTCTCTCTCCCCCTATCACTCCCCATTATTTCCATCTCCCCCTCCTCCTCCCCAGCTCGCCTACCGCTCTATCCTTCCTCCCATTCCTTGCGCCTAAATCTGCAATGGTCGATGCAGATATTTCGACCGCTAAGTAGTTGGGTAGAGTGTGTGTGTTGTGGTGTGGGGGGGGGGGGGGGTGGGGTGTTAGGGTAGGGACGGGTGGAAGGGGATGGGGGGGGGGAGGTGCACAATTAGCGAAAGCCACGTCTAGATCTAATGACACCCCCCCTCCCCTTCCCACCCACACTCCCCCACTCCTCTCTCTTCCGAAGCCCCATCCTCTACCGCCCCCCTTGCTTATCTTAAGGCCGACATCCACCCGTCCGATTTCAGTGGCACGGCTATCCAAACTGTGACGAAGTATGTCTGGCATGATTCTGGTGAAATACTGCTGTACTGTCTGAAGGAATATGATGGAACCCCACTAATTCCGTTCACTATGTCCATGTAGGCCCCCATTCACGAATCCAATACAATAATACGTGACGTACAGAGATACAGATCTTTCGTCAGCTTCGCGTTTGGAGGTCTGTAGTGAAAGCGAACGGTAGAATATGATTTTATCACATTCATGTACACGGTAGTGTTTCATCATTGGCCTTTTGCTCAAATGGCTTTTATCACTGGTTGATATTAGCCTGTGGAAAGGGCCAATAGTAAATGAGAGCTGGTAAAGGTAAAGATGTGCCACCTCCCCCCCCCCCCCCCTTGCATTTCTCGGTTAATTGTATATTTTTCCGTTTTTTTGCCTTTCTTACCATACATAAAGCTGTATTTTAGGAACATTTTTTTTTAGCTAATAACCTTTTTGGAATACTAACCCTAACCCTAACCCTAGCCCTAAACCTAACCCTACCCCCCACTATGTACTGCAGTACACCGCGATTTGTCACAGTTGTGGTTCTTTTGCATTTTTTCCGTCTTATAGGGTGGGGGTTAGGGTTAGGTTTAGGGCTAGGGTTAGGGATAGGGTTAGTATTCCAAAAACGTTATTAGCTAAAAATGTTCCTAAAATACAGCTTTATGTATGGTAAGAAAGGCAAAAAACGGAAAAATACAATTAACCGAGAAATGTAGGGGGGGGGGGGGTGGCACATCTTGACCTTTACTGTACTATACATGATTTTCTACAGTATTGAAATATCATGGTGGCAGCTTATATCTTTTCGTGGAAAACTGACTCTCTAACTAACTAGGGAGGCATGTGTTCTGGCTCTGATGTTGCAGCTCTGCTTGTCGCCGGAATAGCAGCTGCCCCCCTCTAGCTATCTGGCAGTCATTGTCGGAAACGACAGACAGGCAAAAGTACAGTATTTCCATGAGAATCATGCCTCTCATATTATCACAGTTGGATAGTCGTACGATTGCGGTTGGATGCGTGAATCTCGACCTTTAGGCCCTCACTGTGGAAATGTAGCAGTTTCGAGAGGGTTTAATTTTAGTAGAACGACGACGACTTTGTTGTTTGTTGACTCGCTTGTTTTTCAACCACAATGCTTGAATTTTGGCGTGCACATGCTCGAATCTTTCATTGACAAAGTCATAAAATTTCAGCACGATTCTATGAACGGTTTTGAAATTGTAAAGCAAACAAATAAACGTATGGGTGCAATTTCGCCCACGGGGTACGGGAAGGGCTAATGCGCAGAAAATGAACGCGCGCATCCAAACAAACTCATGCACACATGCGTTCGCGTGCATGCACATTATATAGCCGTGCACGCGCGCGCGCACATACACATGCACAGGCAGATAAGAGCTAGGACAGTCACTGAGGCGAGCAGGCAGACAGAGAGACAGGCGGGCAATCAGGCAGAGAGACAGAGAGAAAGAGAAGTGACAACAATATTATAACATCCAGTATTCCAGGTGGACATTTAAATTTTGACTTGACATGTTTAACACCCGTTCAGAGAACTAATTTTCCTCTCTCTCTCTCTCTCCTCGTCTCTCTCTCTCTTCTCTCTCTCCTCTCTCTCCTCTCTCATCATGGCTCTCCTCCTCCGTCTTCTTCGTCTCTCTCTCGATGGCGTGGTCTCTTTCCTATCAGATATCGTTCTCTGGCTCATCTGCTCGGGGGTCCGTCAAGCTCATCGCTCATCCTTCTCTGGGTATCGGCCCCTCTCTCCCATCTGCTCGCAGTTCGGCTGCAGCCCGATCATCCACCTCTCCTCTCTCTATCTCTCGCGTTTGCTAACCACGGGGTTTAAAGTCTCTCTCTCTCTCATGAAAGTCCTCTTCCCTCCTTCTCTCTCGCTCTCTCTCCCTCAAATCTCTCGTCTCTCTCCTCTCTCTCTCTCTTCTCTCTCTCTTCTCTCTCTTCTAACTCTCTCACTCTATCTCTCTCTCTCACGCTTCCTCACTTCTCTCTTCCTCTCTTCACGCTCTTCATCTCTTCCTCTCCTCTCTCTCTCTCTTCCTCTCTCTCTTCTTCTCTCTCTCACTTGCTCTTCATCTCACACACTCTCTCACACCAACACATCTCCGTCTGCCTCCCGCCTCGCTTCCATCCTCTCTCAACTCTCGCTCCTCTCTCTCATGCGCGCGCGGCCGCTCTCCTCATCTCGTGTTCTCCTCCCTCGCCTCCGTCCGAGCTTTCCTCCACTCAAATCTCTCTCTCTCCTCTCTCTCCTCCTTCTCCGTGGAGGCCCCCCTTCTCTCTCTCGTCGTCCTCAGGCTCTCTCTCTCGCTATGCTTCTCAGAGTCCTCCCGGTGTCTCTCTCTCTCTCTCTCTCTCTCCTCTCTCCCTCTCGCTTTCTCCCTGTCTCTCTCCCTCTAAATCACAGTCTCACACTCTCTCACTCTCTCTCAAAAACTCTCTCTCTCTCTCTCACTCTATCTCTCTCTCTCTCTCCTCTCCTCTCTCTCTCTCTCTCTCTCTCTATCTATCTATCTATCTATCTCTTGTTTGCTAATCCATTTTAAAGTCCCTCTCTTTTTCTCTCTCTACCTCTCTCTCTCTCCTCTCTCTCTCTCTCGCATCTCGTCTCTCTCTCCCACAATCTTCTCGTCTCTCTTCACACCACACCACACAAACACACACACACACACACACCCCACACACACCCACCAACAGCACACACACACACACACACAACACACAAGACACGACACACGTTTGCTAACCACATTTTCTTTTGGTTAAAGTTGAGCATTTGTTTTTTCCCAGGGCGAGGCCTCGGATTGTTTTGAGCAGGACTGTACACAGCATGTCCCCGTGTGTGTGTGTTGTGTGTGTGTGTGTGTGTGTGTGTGTGTGTGTGTGTGTGTGTGTGTGTGTGTGTGTTTGTTTGTATGTGTGGTGTGTGTGTTTGTGTATTGTGTGTGTGTGATGTTTTGTGGTGTGCGTGCATATGTGAGTGTATTTATGCGTGTGTAATGCGTATGTGCGTGTGTTTGTGTGTGCGTGTATTATGTGAGTGTAGTGTATGTGAGTGTATGTGTATGTGTGTATGTTTATGCGTGCGCGTGTTTTGTGTGTCTCTTGTGTGTGTGCGTGTGTGTGTGTGTGTGGTGTGTGTGTGCGTGCGTGTGTGTGTGTGGTGTGTGCGCGCGCGCGGCGTAAGTGTGTGTATGTGTAGCTGCGTGTAATCTTGTATGAGATGTGTGTGTGTGTGTGTGTGTGTTTGTGTGTGTGTGTATCCACGCGCACGTGCGTGCCTGTGTGTGCATGCGTGTGGTGCTTGCGTGGGAGCGTGGGGTGTGGGTGGGGGGGGTGCATCTCTGTGTGTGTGCATCTCGTTAGTGTCTCCCTACGCGTCCTTGTCTCTGTCGCTGTGTTGCGTGTCTGCCTTCCTGTAAAGTCTGTTCTTTTCATCTGCACGTGCGCAACGTGCGAATCTCCTAGTCTGTGCATTCGTGTTTTAAAGACACACTGACGCACCACGATTAAAGACCCACACGTGACAGAACCGGCTGGATTAAGTCCCTTGTTTTTTTTCTGGGTCGGTGTGGCCCACATACAGTCCTTTCCTTGTATACGATCGAGGCTGCTCTTTTAAAGTGATGTCTCGTTTTCGTGCAAGAGGCATTTTGTATGGGAGCCACACTTGGTCAAAATAAGATTTCTTACCAGCTATAGGAGGGAAAACACGTGAAAACCGTGATTTTGACACGTGACGTACTGGGGGGTGGTCCTTTAAGTCCCTTGGTTTTTTTCTGGGTAGCTGTGACCCACATGCAAATGTCCCCGACTTCAAATTGAGGCTGCTCTTTAAAATGATGTTTCGCTTTGAATTTGGGGTATTTTTAGAGTCGAACCTGGTCGAAACAAGATTTCTTTCCAGCTATAAGAGAGAAAACACGTAAAACCCGTGATTTTGACACGTGATCGGGTGGGTCTTTAATGTGCCTCAGTGCTAGCGTGTGTCTGAATGTATCTACCCTTCTGTCTGTCTGTCTGTCTGTCTATCTATCTATCTGTCTGCATCTCTCTCACCATTGTGTCCGGCATTAAAACGTCTTTTCACTCTGTCTGTCCTGTCTGTCTGTCTGTCTGCATCTCTCTCACCATTGTGTCCGACATTAGACCGTCTTTTCACTCTTTCTGTCTGTCCGTTTGTCTGTGCATTTGAATGCCATGAGCGTGTTTGTCCCCATGCTCCGTGCTGGCGAACGAGTGTGTCAACAAAAGAAAAAGAGAAAAGCAGATGTAGGGTAAGACGGGGTAAAAAGCGCATGGGCGGGTAAGAAGCCCACCCCAATTATCTCATGAAATGAAGCAAATTTCAGTCTCATTTTGCCCATGAGACGAACGCTCGTCTCATGGGCAAAATGAGACTGAAATTTTTGCTTCATTTCATGAGATAATTGGGGTGGGCTTCTTACCCGCCCATGCGCTTTTTACCCCGTCTTCCCCTAAAAGCAAAGCGAAGGAAGGAGAGGCTTGAAGCAGGGCAACAACAGCAAAAAGAAAAGAAACCAAAATGGCATTACCATATAAACTGTATGCCCAGTTATTGAGTATAATTATACATCTGTATTGTTCAAAATTCGGGACTTTCCTGGTGTTGCACTGCCTCCGGGCATTGCTTCCAGGATCGTTCCCACCATCTTTATATCTACTAGTGTCCCATATGTGTCTGTTCCAGACCAGAGGACGTTAAACAGACATTAGTACCTCCAGGATCGTTCCCACCATCTGTATAGCTACTAGTGTCCCATATGTGTCTGTTCCAGACCAGAGGACGTTAAACAGACTTTAGTACCTCCAGGATCGTTCCCACCATCTGTATATCTACTAGTGTCCCATATAATGTGTCTGTTCCAGACCAGAGGACGTTAAACAGACTTTAGTACCTCCAGGATCGTTCCCACCATCTGTATATCTACTAGTGTCCCACATAATGTGTCTGTTTCAGACCGGAGGACGTTAGTCAGATTTTCCATTGAAGAAATCCAAGGTGTGTTTGGGGTTTTTAACTCTTGTGCCATTGTGGTGTTGTTTTGTGTGGAAAAGTCCTGTATTTGTATGGCAAGATCCAGTAGTTCCTTATTTTACCAAAACAAATCTTAAATTATATTTTGTTACCAAGCCAACTTTGGTTGAAATCCATCCATTATCTTTCAAATAATCAGTGTCTTTGTAGTGTTCAAGTATGATTCACATGGATTACGTCGTTATGGCTTGTCATTTGGTTAATCTGACACCACATGCAGCATCGCTATAATATCTGTATTGTTAAAAATTTCGGGACTTTCCTGATGTTGCACTGCCTCCGGGTATTGCCTCCAGGATCGTTCTCACCATCTTTATGTCTACTAATGTCCCATATGTGTCTGTTTCAGACCGGAGGACGTTAAACAGATTTTTCTTCTTCTCATGTGATGCAGTATCTAGACTGTCTACTGAACCCCTTTGCCAAGTTTCGTTAAGATTGGTTCAGTGGTTTAGGCAGTGTTGAATGGAACATGTTTTGGTCACACACAGACACACACACATACACACATGCACACACACACACACCTACATGCACACACACACACACACACGCACAACGC
>CM065693.1:7716335-7723835 GCA_017654935.2 Phymorhynchus buccinoides
CGCACACACGCACACGCACGCACGCACGCACACGCACACGCGCACACACACACACACACACACACACACCATGATCATGTTGCCTCGCCCTTGCGAGGTACTCTGCTACTGTAAACAAGCCTTAGTCTTCTGATTCTTGTCTCCTTTCCCTAACAATGTTGCGAGATGCATGTCAACTTTCTCTGTACTGGGGGTGGGGGGGGGGGTGTACAATTTTTGGCTCTCACTCGTGTTAACTTCGTGAGTCTATAGTATGATAGTTGTTCGGTTGTGTGTATGTGTGTGTGTGTGTGTGTGTGTGTGTGTGTGTGTTGCATCTGTGGTCTAATCTCCAAACTTTAACGTTGGTATTTTTCTTGGTAAATAGAAGGCATACATTGTTCAAACTTTGCACACATATATATGTCTATGCAAGCTTTCAAACAATAATGATTTGAATGATTAAATACTTAAAACAACACTGTAAACAGATAACAAACAGATAACATTTTAGATTAGTGGGTTAGAGAGTATTCAACAGGCAACACTGAAAACCTCGATAGCTCATTGGTAGAGTGTCTGTCTGTCATGCCAATGGTTCCGGGTCCGATTCTCGGCACGGGCACTTTTTTCATTGTTTTTGTTTTTCGTTTTTTTTGTATTCATTAACGATAGTTTCATTTGTACTTTAAAATTGTAATGGCAATCTTGTACTTTAGACACGCCCCTCAATCTTTGTTTGTTGTTGTCCCACATGTTCCTGTTCGAGTGAGCCTTGAAGGCTTTGCCTCTTGTTCAAAGGAGTAATGGCAGACTCCGATGATTCGAATCTACATAAACATGTTGTTTTTCTCGACGGTACAGTCATATACAGTAAGTAAGGTGAGGATAAGTATTCAAACTGCTCACTGTTGTGGTGTCGTTTCCAATGCGGCCCGGCTGGAAAGCAGGCCGCTTGAGCCGCGCTAACGCGGCACGCTAAATCTAGCCCTAGCACGGCTGGCTTGAGTGTTGCGTTTACGGTAGTTTTTTTTTAACCTTCCTCACTTCCTTAGATGTTATTCGAAAGAAAGGAGCAATCACGTGGGAAAGGAATGTGGCCCGGTTCTGGCCCGGCTGTGGCCCACCTCTGGAGCAGGGCCACTTTCGGCGCGGCCATGGTCCGCTTTGGCCTGGGTAATTTGTACCGTAAACGCCTTGTCCCGGGCCGAGAGCTGGCCTGGCCAGGCCTGGCACGCTTTAAATAGGCACCGTAAACGATCAATTTATTTTTTGGTATTCAATATTTTTTATTCCTTCTCTTCATTCATTCTACAATGCCTGCTTTCACTCACTCGTCCAGCCCATCAACAGCAATATGCATGCATGCATAGGGAGAAAGGTGGCAGAGTGGTTAAGACGTTCGCCTGCCAAATGTAATGCGTGACTGCAGCGTGAGTGACCCGGGTTCGAATCCCGGCCTCCTCGCCCTTTCTTTCTAGTTTGACAGGACAATCGAACTGAACGTCCAGTCCTTCGGATGGGGACTTAAAGCTAGTCTGACCCACGGCAGTCGAAAGTCGGCAAGAGCAGGGAGAAATCCCGCTGCATGGTATGGCCAAATTGATAGCTAGGTTTTCCAAGTGTGCCACCCCCCCTCCTCACCCTGTGCCCCCCCCCCCCCCAAAAAAAAAAAAAAAAAGCAAAATTGGGTAGGCGCTGCACTTGCGGCGACACTCTCCGGGGGAGAGCAGCCCGAATTTCACAGAGATAAGTCTCTGTGACTAGAATATACAAATACCAAATACGAAAATACTGAAATTAGAGCAAAGTAGAAAATCAAGAAAATAAGGGAGCAAATAAAGAAGAAAAAACAGCTCATCATAGAAAATAGAGTGAAAAGAAAAATAAATAAATGGGTCAAGATGTAATCAGTTTCTCAAACTAACTTAAATATTGATTTTTTAAGGGGTTGAGTGTTGTTGAAGCTGTCACCGCTGCTTTTTTTGTTTTTATTCTGATATTTCTGTAACAATTTGTTTTCAGAGGATACGATTCAATTAAAGGGTGGGGTATAAATCAATGACACCGCGGCACACAACCATCAAGATAATGCTGATTTGTTGATACAAAAAAAAAGTTTTCTCGAGGGTATATTTTAAGAGGTGGGGGAGTGTTCAACGTGACACCGCAGCGCAAGGTTATCAGGATATTGTGGGTATAAAAGTTTTTCCAGACGGGGTATTTTTAGAGGGAGGGAGGGGGGGGGGTGCATTATTCAAAGTGACACCGCTGCCCAAGACGATGCAGATTTCTGATTACCGAGGTCGTGAGAGTTTGTAAAAGGGGCGCAACTTGTCACCAGTTGCCGCTTTCCCTGACAGGGTTATCGTTCGTGGTCAGATGAATCACTGCCCGCCCAGACTACTGTTTTCATTACCGTTTAAAAAATGTGCACTCTGCTTGTTTCCCATGCTGTCTGTCTGTCTGTCTGTCTGTCTGTCTGTCGGTCAGTCTGTCTGTCTGTCGGTCAGTCTGTCTGTCTGCGGCTTTCGTGAGTAGTGCTGTTGATATGTTCTCGCTCTCGTTCCACCCCCCCCCCCCCCCCCCTACAGTAATTGCGATAGGCAACAGTCTGTTTGTCTGTCTGTCTCTCTCTCTCTCTCTCTCTCTCTCTCTCTCTCCTCTCTCTCTCTCTCTCTCTCTCTCTCTCTCTCTCTCTCTCTCTCTCTCTCTCTCTCTCTCTCTCTCTGTCTGTGTCTGTGTGTGTGTATGAATGGGGGGTGTTGATAATTTGTAATTATTCATGTGTTGTGTCTTCATATATGGATAACTTTGTTATTTTGTATTTTTTCATATTTTCTTGACATTTGTTAATTGTTGGCAAGCTGAAAAGAAGCGTGTTTGATATGCTTATTCTTTTCCAACAATAAAAAAGATTCGTTCGTTCGTTCGTTCTCTCTCTCTCTCTCTCTCTCTCTCTCTCTCTCTCTCTCTCTCTCTCTCTCTCTCTCTCTCTCTCTCTCTCTCTCTCTCTCTCTCTCTCTCTCTCTCTCTCTCTCTCTCTCTCTCTCTCTCTCTCTCTCTCTCTCCTCTCTCTCTCTCCTCTCTCTCTCTCTCTCTCTCTCTCTCTCTCTCTCTCTCTCTCTCTCTCATTGAGCCTGGGATGGTCTCGATGTCTGCCTGATTTGCTTGTAGCCTGTAGTATTGACACTGGACATTAAACCAATGACGAAAGACACCACAGACCCATTCCACAAGAGCCACAAGTGGGTGGCTGGGGGGTGGAGTGACTTCCATACTGAGGGGGGGGGGGGGGGGGGGCAAGAAAAGAAAGAAGGGGAGGTACACGGGGCGTGACTAAACCCAATCAAAGCATAGCTGGTACCCTGGGCTGCAAAAGGTTAATGTTTTTCTACGGGATCAGCCTGCTTCTCTCTTTTACCAAGTTGGTTTCCGGCATGCCATTGAACCTTTGAACCCGGTGCGGCATGAGTTAAGTGTATCTGAAGCGAAGGGGTTAAAGGTGCCTGTATGGAAAAGGATTTAGTGCGTCTGCGCGTAAAGGGTTAAGCGAGTCCGTGCGTAAAGCGTTAAAGAACCCCCACGTCACGTGTCACATTCCCTCTTATGCTAGGAAGACTTCTTAAAGATTTATTTCCAGCTACAAGAGGGAAAACACGCGAAAACCGTGATTTTGACACGTGGCGTGGTGGGTCTTAAAAGTTGTGTTTTTTGTAGGTTGGGTAAGGAAGGTAGCAAGTTCTTCACTGGGATTTGTGTGGTAAGCTTATATTTTGAGTGAAGAGGTTTGATGGCAAAATTGACACGTTGGCGCGAATTGAGATTCATTGAGATTCTCCTCAATGCGATATTTGAGGAGTGGCTAGTTATGGTTATGTTGTGTCATTGGTATTGCTGGTGCGTTCACGCCTCCCGCCTAGCTCATCTCTCTCTCTCTCTCTCTCTCTCTCTCTCTCTCTCTCTCTCTCTCTCTCTCTCTCTCTCTCTCTCTCTCTCTGCGTGCCAGAGGTCACATAAACATGTGCGTGCATATACTAGTGCTTTTTAGTTCACTATGTAGGCTTACTTGAACAGCTGTATCACATCCCAGTCTCTATGTAGAAGATTGAAATATCAGGAAGATATAACATAAGAAAGATAGAAAGATCTGAAATGCTACTCTCTCTCTCTCTCTCTCTCTCTCTCTCTCTTTAAGATCAGCTCAGTTTCTCATAACCCACGCTAAAAATAGTTGAACTATTGGTGTCAAGCTAATACCCAGCTAGTTGAAAGGTCGTGACCTTTAACTTCACGTGCGTGCGGTAGCAGTAGTGGTTCGCTAATCGCTTCTAATGGCCCATTGTGTGGTGAAAAACAGAACTTTACATTGGCGTCTGGGTTTTTTGCCTTCCCATAATACGGCAGCCGATGTAAAATGACCCGTTTTGTCAAGAGGAAGTCTTTTGACATGAATGGGAAGCAGGCTGATCCCAAGTTTACCTAAACCCGGTCGTTCCGCAGTCACGGTTAAACTGGTTTGTGATTGGTTCCCGCTTCCGTTGGTGATTAACTGCCAATTATTCGCGTATCGGTTTCCTGCGGGACTCGTCTATGGCGGGAGTTTGTGCCCAAGTTTTTGTTTCTTCGTTGTTGGCCTTTAGTTTTGTGTTTGGTCCATTAAAGAAGCTTGATCCTGCTTCTAAAGTGAAACCCGGATCGATAGAAATAGAACGCAAACATGCACAAAACCACAAAATTACAGCTCTGAATTTTTGTTTTCATGTAGGCCTTGGCCTGGTCTAAACAATTTTTCTTAGACCCACTGTACATGAGCAGACATAGATAGTAAATGTATCTGCAACAACAAGCTAGAAGCTTGTGCCTAGGGCTACTACATACAGTTCCTTAAACGACGACTTTGTTGTTTATTTACTCGTTTGTTTTTCAACACAAATGCTTGAGTTTTGGGATGCACATGCTCAAATCTTTCAATGACAAAGTCATAAAAGTTCAGCAAGATCCAATGAACGGTGTTGAAAATAGGATGTAAAAAGTAAATGTATGGGTGCATACACACCCACGGGGTACGGGAAGGGTTAAAGGGCCCATTGTTTGAATATGACACTTGGAGTTCCTTATGGTGCCTCAAGTCCAAACGATAGATAAGGACACGCAGAGAGTTTCACCATTCCAATAACACAGCACACATCACATCTGGAGTGAATCTTAACCCTTTCGCCGCCAGCCATTTGTTTTAGCAAAAAAATACAATTAAACTGAACAGGGTGAAACTAAAAATGTATCTGCAGTATTGGGAATTCCTCTGTGAAATGCATAACAATAGCTCTATCCAAACCTCCCCACATTATGAAAATAAGGTCTTCAGATAACAGACCCTGATTTGATGCCTTTTAGTGACATGGGTGTTAATTGTGGTGCAATAATGCGACATTGGCGGTGAAAGGGTTAATATTTATTGAGGAGAGGATGCGAGACAGTCACTGGCACAAGGTGAAGAACTGAAAACAGACAACAAATAATCACTACTAAAAGACTGCTTAGCTCCAACTAAAAATAAACCAAATAAAGAATGTGTAGCATCTCCTTTAAAGATGATTGGTTAAATGATGACACAACAAGATTACCCTCCCCAAAATATCCATTAGTCTTGCTTAGGCAAAATGAAACCGACATGCAAACTTGTGAGAAAATGTCCCACTCATCACTATCTACATAAACTGTAAAGAAAGTTTGTAAATCATCATAGAAATAGCACATGAGAATTTGTCTTAAAAATACCACGAATAGTCTTAATCCCTTTTGGGAGAAGCATCATCAACTTATTTTAGAATGAACCTTGTTATTAAAAACATACATACTTTTGACTAGTACTAAAGGATAACGAAATAAACTATTTTTTTCGATGAAAATAACAGCAACGCAAACGTGCTTCAAACTTGCGCTTTTACCACAAAAGAATCATCCAAATAGAATCCGGAAAAATAATGAAATCTATTCGACATCTATTATTCATACAACCAAAATAACTACAAAGGGGAACTGACTTTACAATAAACATTCATATATCTTTACTTACGATTTGTGGCTGGATTAGTATATATATAAAAAAGGACGAATCTTACAAGTTACATCATGCATGCTAGGCGGAAGAGCAAATCGCGCAGATAACAAGGAGCATGCGCGTAAAAATTAAATTTAGGGTCCTAGTCTGCAAATACAACTAAAGAAAAATAGCTTCTCTTTTACTTTCACAAAGAAAACATAGGAATACAGAACATTCCTAAATGTTCATCTCTTATAGGTTCTGTCACACTATTGACACATTTTACTGGACAAAATAAAGGAGGAAAAACAGCGAGGAAAAATAAAACGGCGACTGCAAAGTTTCTAAACCTGATTCAAACTCGTTGCCATTTAAAAGAACATTAATGAATTTGCAATTCTAGAACATTGTCACTTAAGAGTTGTCGCATAACGGAAAATATGTATAATTAGTTCATGCCTTGACTAATTATTAATTTCAAGTTCAAAGTCCTCATTTCACCTATCGGTCGTTTTCCTGTTATGAACTATTGATGAGTATCAACGTCATCACTATCATCATCGTCGTCGAATTCATCATCGTTAACGTCCTCCTCGTCATTCTTATATGCCTAATCTTCATCATAATCATCGTCATCACCATCCTTGTCGTTGTCATCATCATCATCATCATCATCACCATCATCATCATCATCATCATCATCATCATCGTCATCATCATCATCATCATCATCATCATCATCATCATCATCATCATCACCATCACCGTCGTCATTATCATCATCGTCATCGTCGTCGTTGTCGTCGTCATCATCAACATCACCGCAAGTCAGAGACATTGTATGCTATTGATGTTGTTTCTGTCTGCAGATTTGAACCTTCGATCCTACAGCGATGGGCAGTATTTCCGCTACCTCACTGTGGACACCAAGTCAGGATATCTCTTTGTGGGATCCATGTAAGTGTGGAGCATTGTTTCTGTCTGTCTGTCTGCGTGTCCGTCTGTCTGTCTGTCTGTCTGTCTATCTTGTCCGTCTGTACGTGCTTCAGCCTGCGTCCGTTTTTCCGTGTGCATGTCTGCTAAGGGCCAGCCACACGTCAGCTAAAATAGTACGACTGTACGATACGATTCGATCACGTGATCTTGAAGCGTGAATCACATCCCCCCCCCCCGTGAGGATACCGGGGGGTCTTTTGTATAAATAGTTGTATGACATTTCCACTATACAAGCCTTTTTATATTATTTTTGTTTTTAACCTTATGCAGTTTACCAAAATGAGTTTCGCTCACAACAATGGAAATAGCTACAATTTTTTTTACTGCGCTACAAAGAAGAAAAAGCTTCAACCACAATCAGTGGCCTCCACCCACCCCATCCAAAATGGCTTCTGTCTCCGGCATCTCCGCCAAGGAGGAATCGCCGTTTTGACGGTTTGATTTCTAGGAAACCAGAGCCTTCCGATCCTTGAAAAGGC
>CM065693.1:7741335-7753835 GCA_017654935.2 Phymorhynchus buccinoides
TTTGACCTGTATGAGAGTCTGTTCGTTTTTTTGTGGACTCATCTCTCTTTTACATCTAACCCTCTCCTCTCCTCCCCCGCCCCTCTCTCTCTCTCTCTCTCTCTCTGTCTCTCTGTGTGTCACACTCACGCACGCGCGCGCGCGTACACACACTCATACACACACGCACTAACAATCATCACACGTCAACACCCAGCCCCTAGTGGGTCCATTTCTGTTGACTTTGCCTCTTGTCCTCTTGCTTAATAAATATATTTTTTACTTTAAGTGTGACCATTATAGTGAGCAGCTTATTGTGTTTGTTGCAGGGGAATGTCAAACCTTCATGCCGTGGACCTGAAGAGAAGATAGAGAACTCCAACAGGAGTAAGTGTCCCAATAAGCTACCAGGGCCTGCTATTCACGTTCTCTCTCTAGCATGAGACTTAGCATCTCTCTAACTTAGAAGCTCTTCCAAAAGTCCTATCTAAATCTCTATACCCCCACTAAGAATAGCTTCTAAGTTAGCATCATGCTAAGTCTCATGCTATCTGCCCCGTGGAATACAGGCCCAGTTGTATCGCGTGACTAGCGAGAATGGCTTCATGCCCTGGACCTGAGAGAGAGAGAACTCCAAGAGGGTAAGTGCCGCAATAATGACCAGGTTGGCGTGACTAGCGAGCATGGTTTTTTTCTGAGAGAGAGAGAGAGAGAGAGATTTTTGTTTATTTATTTAAGAAAATGTATATAGCGCTTCACCTTTAAGTTCTAAGCGCTTTACAATTGCACTAAAATTATTCATATTAAAAACAACCGCTTACATACCTCCACACTATCCTTCACATTCTTACACACACACACACACACACACACACACACACACACACACACACACACACACACACACACACACACACACACACACACATACACATGCGCACACAAAGAAATATGTACATATTAAACTAAATATAAATAAAATACATATACATAATAAAATAACAATTTACAATCAGATTACATTAAAAAAAATCAATTTTCAACTTACATAGACACGTTACACATTCACAATGACTTTTTGAACGTGTGTAACATGTCAAATCAAAACTTAATGTCCACCTGGAATACTGGATGTTAATATTGTTGTTGTCTCTCTCTCTCTCTCTCTCTCTCTCTCTCTCTCTCTCTCTCTCTCTCTCTCTCTCTCTCTCTCTCTCTCTTCTCTCTCTCTCTCTCTCTCTCTCTCTCTCTCTCTCTCTCTCTCTCTCTCTCTCTCTCTCTCTCTCTCTCTCTCTCTCTCTCTCTCTCTCTCTCTCTCTCTCTCTCTCTCTCTCTCTCTCTCTCACTCACCCACACACTCTCTCTCTCTCTCACTCTCTCTCTCTCCACACTCATACACACTCACTCTTTCTCCTCTCTCTCTCTCTCTCTCTACACACTCACACACACACATACACACACTCTTTCTCCTCTCTCTCTCTCTCTCTACACACACACACACACACACACACACACACACACACACACACACACACATACACACACACACACACTCTTTCTCCTCTCTCTCTCTCTCTCTCTCACACACACACACACACACACACACACACACACACACACACACACACACACAGAGTGCACACACACGCATACACACGCGCGCGCGCATACGCACACTCGCACACGTACGCACACACAGACACATATACGCACACAAACACACACACAGACACACACGCACACCATTGCCATCATCATTACCTTCTTCCTCATTATCATCAGCATCACTCCACTCATCCACCCGCTTACACCCCCCCCCCCCCCCCCCACCACAACCATCACCACCACCACCATCATCATCATCATCATCAATACCATCATCATCTGCGCACATGTTGTAGGCCTACATTTCTATCTATGTCACCAACTTTGCTCTTGTTCTTTTTGTTGTGTGTTTCAGGGGTTCAAACAGGAATTCAATGCGCAGCTGGTCAGCACTCACCAGTGTAAACTGCAAGGCAAAAGCGATGTAAGTCATGTCTTTAAAAAAAGATGGGTGGGTGAATGGATGTGTTGGGGGGATGAATGATAAAAGGTGGGTGGGTGGATGGATGGGTGGGTTGGGTGGATGGATGGGTGGTTTGGGTGGATGGATGGGTGGTTTGGGTGGATGGATGGGTGGTTTGGGTGGATGGATGGGTGGTTTGGGTGGATGGATGAATGGGTGGATGGATTGACGGGTTTGGTGGATGGATGGATGGGTGGGGTGGATGGATGAATGGGTGGGTTGGGTGGATGGATGAATGGGTGGGTTGGGTGGATGGATGAATGGGTGGATGGATGACGGGTTTGGTGGATGGATGGATGGGTGGGGTGGATGGATGAATGGGTGGGTTGGGTGGATGGATGAATGGGTGGGTGGGTGGATGGATGAATGGGTGGATGGATGACGGGTTTGGTGGATGGATGGATGGGTTGTGGATGGATGAATGGGTGGGTTGGGTGGATGGATGAATGGGTGGGTGGATGGATGATGGGGTTGGATGGCTGGATGGGTTGTTGGATGATGATGGATGGGGTGGGTGGATGATGATGGATGGGTGGGGTGGATGGATGGGTTGGTTGGATGATGATGGATGGGGTGGGTGGATGGATGATGGATGGATGGATGGGTTGGTTGGGTGGATGGATGGGTGGGTTGGGTGGATGGATGAATGGGTGGGTTGGTTGGATGATGATGGATGGGGTGGGTGGATGATGATGGATGGGGTGGGTGGATGGATGGATGAATGGGTGGGTTGGGTGGATGATGATGAATGGTGTGGGTGGATGGATGGATGAATGGGTGGGGTGGGTGCATGGACGGATGGATGGTTGATGGATGAATAAATTCAGCGACTTGTTTTCTTTTTCTAACATAACGTTCAACACAACTCAAAGGAATGAATCTATTTTGCTATGCCTTCTCTCTTGTCTTCTAGTACAAGGGCGCTAGTCACATTCTGATTGATAATTTCTGGGCTCCCCACCGGGTATCGCTACGTATCGAAAGAACTACACGTTGTTACCACTACTACCCATAGAGAACAACTGATGATGAGTGTGCCAATCTGTCAGTTTGAATTCCGACAGACTAACCGTAACCCTATTCCTAACCCTAACCCTATTCCTTACCTACGTTTAACCCTATTTTACCCCTAACCCTAACCCTTAGTTGCCGTAGTGATTTAGCCCAGTAGTGTTATCGATGCGTAGTGATAGCCGTACTGGTTTATCTTGGTAGTGTTATCGATACGTAGCGATAGCGGGATGTCCCCCTCCACACACCCACCTTCTCCCTTGACCCTTCTCCCCCTTCATTCTTTTTCTCCTCTCTCTCTCTCTCTCTCTCTCTCTCTCTCTCTCTCTCTCTCTCTCTCTCTCTCTCTCTCTCTCTCTCTCTCTCTCTCTCTCTCTCAATCGCCACCCACTCTCTGTATAAACAGTCTCCAGAAATCTTAGCACGACCAATTTAAGAAGTGAATCAAAACTTTTTTTGTCCAAAAACTTCGAGTCCCGTTTCTATCCCTATTTGATGATTCTGTCAAAACTGATCCAAGTTTCTTTTTTCTCCTTTTACCTCCGGAGCATGTACTAAATTGACCAAACTGATCCAAGGGTGTTTTTTTTCGGAGTTTGTACTAAATAGACCAATTTCCCCTAAGATTGATTTTTTTTTTTTAATATCTCATCTTCCCCCCCCCCCCCCCCCACCCCCTAACCCTAACCCCCCTCTCTCTACCGTCCTTTCAGTCTTCACATCTGTATTCATTCCTGGTCTCTGTGGTGTAGGGGGACTACCCTTGTTGTTGTGGGGGTTTTTGGGGGGGTCACAGGGTGAGGAGGGGGCGTGGGCACACTTGCAAAACCTAGCTATCAATTTGGCCATACCAGGCAGCGGGATTTCTCCCTGCTCTTACCGACTTTCAACTGCCGTGGCGTTTTTACGTGCGTAAAGCGCACGAGTCAGATTAGCGTTAAGTCCCCATCTGAAGGACTCGACGTTCAGTTCGATTTTCCTGTCAAAACTCGTAAGAAAGGGCGAGGAGGCCGGGATTCGAACCCGGGTCACTCACGCTGCAGTCACGCATTACATTTTGGCAGGCGAACGTCTTAACCACTCTGCCACCTTTCTCTGTTTTTTTCAGGTTTATGGAGAAGATTCAATACATGAAAGGTTGCAACAGTTGTTTTTTCCAAGACGCCCCGAAGAGTTCCAGAATAGGGGAAGACGGGGTAAAAAGCGCATGGGCGGGTAAGAAGCCCATGCCAATTATCTCATGAAATGAAGCAAATTTCAGTCTCATTTTGCCCATGAGACGAGCGTTAATGTCTAGCATTCGTCTCATGGGCAAATTTGACTGAAATTTTCTTTATTTCATGAGATAATTGGGGTGGGCTTCTTACCCGCCCATGCGCTTTTTACCCCGTCTTCCCCTATAACAGTTTCCCTGGTAACCCATTTCAGAAAAGTCCCTTTTTGAGCGGTAAAAACATTTTTGTCGACATTTTCATTTGTCGACAAAATGAAAGTCACCCAAAAAGTCACCCAAAATTATTCACAAAGGAAAACAAAAAAAGATAGTTGTTTTTTGTATTCCTTTGTGAATTTTTTGTCAGTGTTATCATCTGGTTTTATTCTCCCTTCTTTGTCTGACTCAATGTCTTTATTGTTTTTATTATTTTTTAGGTATTAGATACTTTATAGTCACGGAGGCGTCTCTGTGAAATTCGGGTGGCTCCCACCTGGAGAGCGCGTCGCAGCCAGAGGCGTGCCACCCATTTTTTAAAAATGTTTTTGCAATCGACTGATGATGAAGGAAGGGTGTGGTAATTTTGATGAAATGAACGCTGTTTCGTTGCCACTGGGTTTAGCGTGTCCTGAGTGCATGGGCACACGGGACCTCGGTTTATCGTCTCATCCGAAAGATGTATGTATGTTCAGACCGTAAGGCCTAGTGTAAAGTGAGAGGAAAAATCCCCTGTACCCAGGTTCGAACTCGGGTTTACTTGACACGAGGCGAACGCTTTACCTCTGTGCCACTCTACACCACTTTGTCTTCCATTGTGTGTGTGTGCAGAGTCCGGATTGTCAGAACAACATTCGTCTGTTGATTCGAAACACCACTGTGGCCAACACCTTCTATATGTGCTCTACCGGGGCTTACGAGCCCATTGCCTACCAACTGAGGGTGAGCCTCTGTGTGTGTGTGTGTGTGTGTGTGTGTGTGTGTGTGTGTGTGTGTGTGTCTGTGTGTGTGTGTGTGTGTGTGTGTTGGTGTTTGTGTATGTTGTTGTGTGTTTGTGTTGTTGTGTGTGTGTGTGTGTGTCTGTGTCTGTGTGTGTGTGTGTGTGTGTGTGTGTGTGTGTGTGCTTCTGTCTGTCTGTCTTTGTGTGTAAGGTTCTGTGTGTGTGCGTGCGTGCGTGTACACTCATGTGTGTGAGTGTGCGTCTGTGTGTGTGTGTGTGTGTGTGTGTGTGTGTGTGTGTGTGTGTGTGTGTGTGTGTGTGTGTGCGTGCGTGCGTGCGTGCGTGCGCGCGTGCGTGCGTCTGTGTATGTGTATGTATGTCTGTGTGTGTGTGTGTGCGTGCGTGCGTGTGTCTGTGCATGTGTATGCATGTCTGTGTGTCTCTCTGTGTGTAGGGATGGTTTATGTTTTCCGTATGGATGACTTTGTATCTCCCTGCATCACGATATTATCTAAGGCTTCTGTCTGTATATCTGTGTATTTGCACGTGTCTGTGTGTGTGGGGGGGGTGTGTGGTGTGAGGGAGGAGTATTTTACTTAGACAGCCCCACCCCCACCCCCACCCTCCTTCATACATCTGGCATCTTTCATTTATCTTACTCTTATGAATAATCAATTCTGAAATACTTTCTTCTTCTTTGTTCGCTCAGACAGTTTCCTGTCACATGAGCGAAGATGCGTCGTGCTGCCGCTATGCGCCTGACTAAAGAAATAGTTAGGCCCAGCATGTCCGACTTCGGCTGAAGAAATCTTTGCAAGAATTTATTTAAAAAAAGGCAGGAGAAAGATAGCAGATGACAGTAAGCAAAGGGAAAAGGCAGAGTCAAAGAGAGTGACAGATTAGAGGAAGTTACAAGCACAGAACTTCCAGAAGGTTGGGGAACTATTTGTACGAAGTACCCCCCCCGGTATCCCCACGGTGGGTATTTTGAAATGAACAGTATTAGGCCTACTCTTTTATTTAGATTTTTCTGTTACAAAAGATGTATAATATGTAGGCTACTTATTAAAGAGTGAGTTTACTCTATTTAAAATTAAATTAATCTTATGGAGTATGGATTATATTTTCCTCTCCTTCAAGTGTTTTTCTCTTCATGAACTTTTTTTATTTTTCGTAAGTATTTTTTGAGAAAAAAAATTTCATTCAAGTATTTTTGATATGTAATTGTACTAACTGCATCACAACGCTATTAGCTACATAGTATATAGAAAGTTTAAGTTAAGTACATCGATAGTTGATGATGGGGAACATGAACGAAATAAATGAAACCAATTTTTTGTTTACAATAAAATATCCCTTTCAATGTGAGGTACATTTATCAACAATGATGATTGTGGTGAATTTACTGGTGCAGATTTTGTTTTAATGAAAAACACATTTTCCGTATTTTTCTGACTATAAGGCGATACTTTTTTTTTTCTCCCCAGACTGCGCTTATAATAATTATGACTTAATTAATATGATAGAGTATAATAACAAATTCAGAATTTCTGAGTAAAATTTGGGGCATGCGCCTTGATGAAAATTTGGGGCATGCGCCTTATAATCAGCTGCGCCTTATAGTCCGTAAAATACCGTACAATTGTACGCTCAAGCTAACGTTTCTACCAGTCGTCTCTCCCTATTGAAGCTGTAGTTTGCTGTCATAATTCTGTGGGGGGTTTTCAATCGAAACCGTCAGTGGCATTTCTCATATATCTCTGTATTCCAGAATTAATTGTCGTGATATGGCATTCGATCTTCCGCTGCTGTCATCATAAACATTCCAACGCCGTATCAGCCGCGAAAGGAGAAAAGTATATGTTCGATTGGTAGAAGAGAGTTGGGGAGAAAGTGGGCGGGGGGTGGGTGGGGGGGGGGGGAGGGGGGTCTTGAAGCAGTAGATCAATTTGTCATGAAGAAGTCTGGAAATGTCAAACCACTTAAAAGGAAAGTATTACACTATGAAATAAAACAAAAAGCAATGAAATTATGACAGATGAATCAACAACTGAACTTTCCCATTTAGGTTATATACTCACAAACAAGCGCACAACACACACACACACACACACACACACACACACACACACACACACACACACACACACAGACACACACTCTCTCTCTCTCTCTCTCTCTCTCTCTCTCTCTCTCTCTCTCTCTCTCTCTCTCTCTCTCTCGCGCGCTCTCTCTCTCTCTCTCTCTCTCTCTCGCTGTGAAGCACCACGCGCGCGAGATTTAGGAGCCAGAATCAAAGGGAAACAACTTCGTGTATATGTTTCTGCAGACCTGAACAGTTATGCCCCTTTTGTAATTACACCACATTTTCTCGGTACGCTTTCGTATACACTGTTCGTGCTACATTCAATTTAAAGCCCACCAAAGCATGCCAGAATATTCTTAATTATATTTGAAGAATCATGATAAAAAATAAAATAAAAACTTTCTCCTTTCACTTTTGCCTATTATAAAATCAAATGTCAAAATTCTGTCACAAAAATAAAATAACCAATACAGATACGTTGGCCGATTTAAGAGCATTCAACCATGTAGGATTAGGGCACGTACACAGTACATCCGGATTTTCCGCGCGGAAATTATCAATCAGTAAAAGAAAGAATGATTTTTTTATAAATAAGCGCACGTGTCTGTATTTCCCCTAATCCGTTTTTTCTTCTTTTATTGATTATTTCCGCGCATAAGAAAACCCGGATTTACTGTGTATGTGCGCTTATGGATCGTAAAAATAAGAATAAAAGAATGTATAGACGGGGTAAAAAGCGCATGGGCGGGTAAGAAGATCTCATGAAATGAAGCAAAAAGTATGAGACGAGCGTTAATGTCTAATTCGTCTCATGGGCAAAGACTGACATTTTCTTTATTTCATGAGATAATTGGGGTGGGCTTCTTACCCACCCATGGCTTTTTACCCCGTCTTCCCCTAAAGTATTTTAAAGCACAAGGTTGAAGCAGGGTTTTGACAGAAGAAGGGAATGTCTGAAATGGATACAATGTCTGAATGATGGATACAATGTCTGAATGATGGATACAATGTCTGAATGATGGATACAATGTCTGAATGATGGATACAATGTCTGAATGATGGATACAATGTCTGAATGATGGATACAACAATGGATACAATGTCTGTTGGCAGCTCTGAAAATCGCAAGTTCCGAAAATTGTCGGAGGATTCCATGATGATGGATACAACGCAGGTTGGAATCTGTCCCTTTGACCCGGCGGACAACACCACAGCCATATTGATTGGCCATTCCTGGTTCTCTCTTTATTGATTGGTCAGTACCAATTCCTGGTTCTCTCTTTGTGTCCGAGAGAGAGAGAGAGAGAGAGAGAGAGAGTGAGAGAGAGAGAGAGAGAGAGAGAGAGAGAGCAGAAACTTTATTTTTTATATAAAATTTAGGTTTAGCGAAAGATTTAGGTTTAGCGAGCGTGAGAGAGATGTGTGTGTGTGTGTGGTGTGTGTGTGTGTGTGTGTGTGTGTGTGTGTGTGTGTGTGTGTGTGTGTAGTGTTATGTGTGTGTGTGTGTGTGTGTGTGTGTGTGTGTGTGTGTGTGTGTGTGTGTGTGTGTGTGTGTGTGTGTGTGTGTGTGTGTGCGTGTGTGTGTGTGCGTGTGTGTGCGCGTGCGCGCGTTATGTATTAGAGATCGGGTATGTGTTGCGTGCACGCGCTCGCTCCCATATATGTGCATGCATTAATTGATTTCGCTTCATATTTTCCCACTTTTTCGCACACATAAAATCAAATTACCACACTAATAAACGCATGGGAGCAACCTTTTCTGGTATACAAGGATTTCCTGTTTTTGAATTTTACCAGAAAAGGAATTTCCTTTTTTGTTTTTATTTGTCAAACAAGATTTTTGTGTGTCTACTGTATTTTTCAAGCACTTTAAAATAAGCATTTGTATGCATTGTGGAACAAGGAAACTAAAATACCTTCATAAATCTTCTTTTTTTTCTTCAGCTACAGGGTGACATTACCCCGAGACCCCAGCCTTTCAGGGTTTTTTTTTGTCCTTTACCGATCTACGATCGCAAAGGAGTCTATTTTCGTTCGTGTATGTTTTTTTTGTTTGTTTGTTTTCTGTCTGTCCCAAGGATATCTTCCGAACCGCTATACAGAATCGCTTCAAATTGTGTGTGGTGGTGTATCACCATGAAAGGAAGGTATTCGCGCAAAACATTTCGCCGTCCTGACCTTGACTTTGGCGTATGACCTTGAAAACCGAAAGGGGCCATAACTTCCACACCGTTGGTCTTAGAGTTCAAATTTGGCATGTAGGTGCTTTGGCTTATGGCCGTTCTGATGATGGCATACCGATCAAGGTCAAGGTCAAGGTCCGGGCGATCGGTAGGCCTTGTTTATTTTGTGTAGTTGCACCTATGTAAACGTTTTTCAATTGTTGTCGGACTCAGAGCACGGGAATCCTGGCGGTCTTCCGGAGGCGCTGTACGCAGGGGCCGTGACCGACTTCAACAAGGCGGACCCCCTCATCTACCGCCCCAACCTCTACAACTCCAGCAACCTGGTGCAGTTCAGATACGTGCGCACCATGAGAGACCGAAACAAGTGGCTCAACGGTGAGGACGACCTAAAAGCCTCAATGCACATAACTGTGACGTTTTAGGCTTTTTAGTATTACTGCGTTTTGGGGGCTATAAGGCGCATCTGATTATAAGGCGCATCTCCCAAATAATGTTTGGAAAATGTTCAGATTTTATTACACTTTCTTAATATATTATTTATCATGTTATACAGGGCGCAGGGGTCTCAGTCTGGGAGAAAAATAAGTATCGCCTTACAGTTCATA
The DNA here is from genome assembly GCA_017654935.2 of Phymorhynchus buccinoides. Classification (NCBI taxonomy): domain Eukaryota; kingdom Metazoa; phylum Mollusca; class Gastropoda; order Neogastropoda; family Raphitomidae; genus Phymorhynchus; species Phymorhynchus buccinoides. Next base: position 7,751,421 of record CM065693.1, read on the forward strand.
AAATACAGTAGTTTGTCAGGTTTCTTGTGTGTGTAGTTGGTATTTGATATATTCTAATCACAGAGACTTATCTCTGTGAAATTCGGGCTGCTCTCCCCCGTGGAGCGCGTCGCCGCAAGTGCAGCGCCTACCCTTTTTTTTATAGATTGGGGGGGGGGCACAGGGTGAGGAGGGGGTGTGGTCACACTTGGAAAACCTAGATGATCAATTTGGCCATACCAGGCAGCGGGATCTCTCCCTGCTCTCCCACATTACATATGATCCTATCCCAACTTTAGACACCCCCCCCCCCCCCCCTCAATCTTTATTTGTTATTGTCCCACATGTTCCTGTTCGAGTGAGCCTTGAAGGCTTTGCCTCTTGGAGGTGTTTCTTTTTACTTCGAAAGGTTGGCAGCTATGCTTCATGTTTTGTTAACAGTATGTTACATTATGTTATGTGATCGCAGAGCCTCAGTTTGTCGGATCCTTTGATCTGGGCCCTCACGTCTACTTCTTCTTCCGAGAGGTGGCGCTGGAGTACACCAACTGTGGGAAGAAGATCTATTCCAGAGTGGTGCGCATCTGCAAGGTCAGTACCGCATCATCGTCATCGTGATTATCATCTTTTTGTGTTTATCATCACCATTTGGAATACATCAACTGGTGGGGGGGGAAACAGATATATATTTCTAGAGAATGCTGGAAAGAAAGTCACAGGGAACAAAAAGTCACAAAAGAAAAATCACAAGAATTGGTAGGAAGAAAAGTCACAGGGGGAAAATGTCACAGAATAAAAATCACAAGAATTGGTAGGAAGAAAAGTCACAGGGGGAAAATGTCACAGAATAAAAATCACAAGAATTGGTAGGAAGAAAAGTCACAGGGGGAAAATGTCACAGAATAAAAATCACAAGAATTGGTAGGAAGAAAAGTCACAGGGGGAAAATGTCACAGAATAAAAATCACAAGAATTGGTAGGAAGAAAAGTCACAGGGGGAAAAAGTCACAGAATAAAAATCACAAGAATTGGTAGGAAGAAAAGTCACAGGGGGAAAATGTCACAGAATAAAAATCACAAGAATTGGTAGGAAGAAAAGTCACAGGAAAAAAAGTCACAGAATAAAAGTCACAAGAATTGGTAGGAAGAAAAGTCACAGGGGGAAAATGTCACAGAATAAAAATCACAAGAATTGGTAGGAAGAAAAGTCACAGGGGGAAAATGTCACAGAATAAAAATCACAAGAATTGGTAGGAAGAAAAGTCACAGGGGGAAAATGTCACAGAATAAAAATCACAAGAATTGGTAGGAAGAAAAGTCACAGGGGGAAAATGTCACAGAATAAAAATCACAAGAATTGGTAGGAAGAAAAGTCACAGGGGGAAAATGTCACAGAATAAAAAAAATCACAAGAATTGGTAGGAAGAAAAGTCACAGGGGGAAAATGTCACAGAATAAAAATCACAAGAATTGGTAGGAAGAAAAGTCACAGGGGGAAAATGTCACAGAATAAAAATCACAAGAATTGGTAGGAAGAAAATCACAGGAAAAAAAGTCAGAAGAAAAATCACAAGAATTGGTAGGAAGAAAAGTCACATGAAAAAAAAGTCACAGAAGAAAAATCGAGAAAAGTCACAGGAAAAAAGTCACACTCGACAGAAACGTCTGAAAATCAACCAATCAAGCAAACAATCAAGCAATTAAATATTACTATTTTTATAATCACATGGAAATTTTGGACGGGGAAGGGGGAGGCAAATGTACACAACATTTTGACCATAAGCTGACGTTGATTGCTTGTTTTCCTTATATGTTGCAATTCAGTATTAGCCTATTTTCTTTGTGATCTAATGGTGGGTTTTCCCGTGTGTAAAGGACTCGCCACACTGCGTACGATTTTATTCACTACAATCCGATTTTGACATTCGTGAGACATGATTGCCGTGAAATTCTACTGTCTAAATAAATTTGATGAAATCCTACTAGTTATGTTCACTATATTATTCATAGTCTCCCGAAAACGAATCTGATAAAATCTTATTTTTGTATCGGGCATTTAATTTGATTCGTGTATTGCGGTCTACGTGAGTACAGTGAACGAAAATAGTACAGTTATTTTTAGACAGAAGTATTTCACGTGAATCTCTACTCGCAGACATCGTCACAATCGCATCTCGGCAAAGGTAAAGATGTGCCACCCCCCCTGCATTTCTCGGTTAATTGTATTTTTCCGTGTTTGCCTTTCTTACCATACATAAAGCTGTATTTTAGGAACATTTTTAGCTAATAACCTTTTGGGAATACTAACCCTAGCCCTAAGCCTAACCCTACCCCCCACCCTATAAGACGGAAAAACGCAACGAACCACAACTGTGACAAATCGCGGTGTACTGCAGTACATAGTGGGGGGTAGGGTTAGGTTTAGGGCTAGGGTTA
>CM065693.1:7758835-7766335 GCA_017654935.2 Phymorhynchus buccinoides
TGATGATGATGATGATAATGATATAATAATGATGATGATGATGACAACAAAATGAATATAATAATTATCTGTGAACTCTCTCTCTCTCTCTCTCTCTCTCTCTCTCTCTCTCTCTCTCTCTCTCTCTCTCTCTCTCTCTCTCTCTCTCTCTCTCTCTCTCTCTCTCTCTCTCTCTCTCTCTCTCTCTCTCTCTCTCTCTCTCTCTCTCTCTCTCTCTCTCTCTCTCTCTCTCTCTCTCTCTCTCTCTCTCTCTCTCTCTCTCTCTCTCTCTCTCTCTCGCTCGCTCGCTCTCTCTCTCTCTCTCTCTCTCTCTCTCTCCTCTCTCTCTCTCTCTCTCTCTCTCTCTCTCTCTCTCTCTCTCTCTCTCTCTCTCTCTCTCTCTCTCTCTCTCTCTCTCTCTCTCTCTCTCTCGCTCGCTCTCTCTCTCTCTCTCTCTCTCTCTCTCTCCCCCCCCCTCTCTCTCTCTCTCTCTCTCTCTCTCTCTCTCTCTCCACTCTCCCCTCTCTCTCTCTCTCTCTCTCTCTCTCTCTCTCTCTCTCTCTCTCTCTCTCTCTCTCTCTCTCTCTCTCTCTCTCTCTCTCTCTCTCTCTCTGTGTTGTATGTTCGCTTATAATGGAGTTCTTGGCTGATGATTTGTTGTCATCGTTGTTTTTCCTTTTGTAACGCCCTCCCCTCTGACATGGGCAGAATGCCTGGATCAGTAAACTTTGTGAATGTGAATTGTGAATCTCTCTCTGTGTGTCTCCAGTGCAAATCCAAAGTGAACAGCGACGCGGTCCAGTTCATCAGCCGGTCACAGCTGTTGATGGACGAGGCGGTCAGCCAGCAGTACGGTCAGCCCATCTTCTACCACCACAACTGTCTGCTCAGGAAGCTCTCCGGCCTCTCCGGCGTCTCCGGTCACGGAGATCTGGTCTTCTTCGCCGCAAGTAGTAAGTGTATGGGTGATGTGGCGTGGCGCTGCACTCTGCGGCGACGCTCTTTCCAGGTGACTCCTCTTCTCTTCTTCTGCGTTCCCAGGCCATAAGGCCATAATGGGTAAGGTACGTATGTGTCCGGTTCTCAGTTTTCACTGTTCTCCCCGCCGCTAGCGTACAGCCGACGCATTCCGATTTCGGAGGAGCTCAAAGATTGGAAAATGTATTTTGGAAAAAAAGGCAGGATGAGAATGGGGCCAATAAGTCAGAAAGATAGTAGATGATAGAAAGCAAAGGGAAAAGGCAGAGTCAAAGAGAGTGAAAGACAAAAGGAAGTTACAAGCACAGAAATTACAGAAGGTGGGGGAACTATTTTTATGACAGACCCCCCCCCCCCGGTATCCCCACGGGGAGAGACTCGTTGAGGGCGCGGGGTCGTCCAGCTCCCCGTATGGAGGCACGAGGCATCCACCCACTGCCCCACAGGTGACTCGAATAGTATGCCAAACACCAAAGTCAAAAAAGGGGTGGGGAAATTCTGGCGTTTTGAATCCAAAAATTATTGTCGTGGAAGGAATTTGAGATGGCTGGTAGCAGTAGCGCCATCTAACTTCAAGTTGAAGTTCAAGTTCAAGCTTACTTTAATATCTCCCAAAGAGAAGTTCAGGTTAGGTGCAACAACATGACTGAAATAGAACATAACTGAAAGAACATTAATCATCAAACGTGTGAAGCGAAATTATACCAACCAAATAATTATCATTAGAATTCATTACATCAACTTAGAAATGTGCACATGTAAAACACACACAGACACACACACACACACACACACACACACACACACACACACACACACACACACACACACACACACACACACATATATATACAGAGAGAGAGAGAGAGAGAGAGAGAGAGAGAGAGAGAGAGAGAAAACTTGAAAACTTGAACTTTATTTTTCAAGGATAAAGATTTTAGGCAACGCCTAGTCTTCCAATCTGTCCTTGGTACATATACGAACATAGAATACAAACATGGCAAGGCATGATATTACACATACAGATTTGAACATAAAGGTAGCACCTTTGTACATATACAGAGAGAGAGAGAGAGAGAGAGAGAGACAGAGAGAGAGAGACAGATAGACAGACAGACAGACGATGAGAAGAGAGAGAGAGAGCGACGGTTACAATTAATTGCAATAATGATGATGAGATAATAATAATGGTGATGATGATGATGATATCATCAATGACCGTGCAACGATGACGATGACTATGATGATGAAGATGACTATGATGTCTATATTGTACAGACACGGGAGAGGTGTACAAGATCTTCGCCTGGCCACCGTCCAGAGGATCCTCTGATCCTCCCAGGTCCTACATCTCCAGCACCTACCACCCATTTGATTCCGCATTGCCCGTGTGGGACATGATATTGAGAGTGAGTAATAAGAGAGAAGAGGGGCAGAGAGACAGGGGGGAGAGACAAGGAGAGGTAGAGAGAGGGAGAGAGAGAGAGCGAGAGAGAGAGAGAGAGGGAGAGAGAGAGACAGACAGAGAGATAGACCGAGACAGAGAGACAGAGATAGACGGAGAGAGAGAGAGAGAGAGAGAGAGAGAGAGAGAGAGAGACGGAAAGAGCGAGAGACACATTCAGAAAGAGAGACAAAAAAAGAGACAGAGACAGAAAGAGAGAGATAGACAGAGATAGAGAGACAGAGATAGAGAGAGAGAAGAAAAAGAGAGAGAGAGACAGAGACAGAGATATATAGACAGAGATAGACAGAGAGACCGAAAGAGATATATAGACACAGAGAGAGAGAGAGAGGTAGACAGAGAATGACAGAGACAGAGAGACAGAAAGAAAGAGATAGACACAGAGAGAGACAGAGAGACAGAAAGAGAGATATAGACAGAGACAGACAGAGAGAGATAGAAAGAGAGAGAGACAGAGACAAAACGAGAGAGATGGATAGAGACAGAGACAGAAAGAGAGAGAGACAGAGAGAGTCCTATAATGTACAGTTCATGTCTCCCATTTGATAGCGTGACACATATTGAGAGTGAGTAATAAGAGAGAGGAGGGGTGACACACACACATACACACATACACACACACACACATACACATACACACACACACACACGCGCGTGTACACACACACGCACACGCACACACACACGCACACGCACGCACACACACACTACTCCGTTCTCTCTCAGGGAGACTCTCTGTATCTGGCTACAGACCTGTCGATGGCTGAGCATGGCGTGGAGACTTCCCACCACAGGTACCTCAGGGTTTTGTAAAGCGCTAAGAGATTGCCTTTAGCACGACGTTTAATGTGCCATAGTATATTAAAAAAGATTAGTAGTATTATTCATATTCTTTTCTGTTTCAGGGAGAGACCCTGTACCTGGCGACAGACCTGTCGGTGGTTCAGATGGGAGTGGAGACCTGTCACATGTACCTCAAGGTCGACCTGTGTGTCCATGACCCTTACTGCGGCTGGCAGGTCAACACGGGTCAGTGTGTCAAGGCCGCGGGAAGTTCAAGGTCAGTCCTGTGTTGGTGAATCGTGTGTGTGATGGGTGGGTGGACGGGGTGTTTGTCTGTCTGTTTGTCTGTCTGTCTGTGTCCATGACCCTTACTGCAGATGGCAGGTCAGCACGGGTCAGTGTGTCAAGGCCGTTGGAAGTTCAAGGTCTAACCCGTGTGTCTGTGTATCTTTTGTCTGTCTGTCCGAATATAACACCAGCAACTCTGTACGTGTGCGTGAGTGCGTACGTGTGTATGTGTGTGTGTGTGTGTGTGTGTGTGTGTGTGTGTGTGTGTGTGAGTGTCTGTGTGCGTGCGCGCGCGTTGCCCTGTGTATGTCAACAAACCTTTAGTATCTCTAAAGAGAAATTATATGTTGCAACGTCCGCGATTTCAACAATTAAGCAAACATCACAGGTGACAATATAAGTTCAGACCACGCTTGAAAGCAAAACGGTACATAAAGATATACACGTCCACATAAGCATATACAAATCTTATAGTTAAACAGAAATGCACGGGTCTGTTCTATGTCGGTTTGTATTTATTTCTGTCTGTGTGCCTTTCTCTCTGTGTGTCTGTGGGTGTGTATAATAGGCAAATATATTTACTCTCTCTCTCTCTCTCTCTCTCTCTCTCTCTCTCTCTCTCTCTCTCTCTCTCTCTCTCTCTCTCTCTCTCTCTCTCTCTCTCTCTCTCTCTCTCTCTCTCTCTCTCTCTCTCTCTCACACACACACACACACACACACACACACACACACACACACACACACACACACACACACACACACACACACACACACACACACACACACACACCATGTTGTTAACGGCTCCATCACATACGGAACATTCACCACAATTGTTATTTCTTTTTCTTTTTCAGAGTAATAACCTTCGCAGACATAGATCTCGACTATCATGACTTGGAAACGGCCATTGGACTGAGATTGGGCGATTTATATAGTGAGTATATATATACTGTTCAGACAAGTCAATTCTTATGGTGGAGGGGAGTTAATTAGAAAGAGAATATTCCCCCTTTGTTCAATTTCGTTATGTCCTCTTTGGGCCTCACTATTTCATTATTATGTGTTGTGCGTATATAGTTATTAACTGATTTATTTTTAATGTCACATTTTCTCTCAGTTAATCAACTTTTTTTTCAATTTGAAATTTGAAACTTGTCTAATGATAAAATATGCTGCAGCTACAGTGTATGTGTTTTTCTCAAAGCATAAGCCTATGTAGCAAAATGTCAATGACGTTGCCCTCTTACTCATTCAAGTCGTTCTACCCATATAAAGCTGGAATTAATATAAAGCTGTCAATTTGATGAATTTGTTTCAAGGGAAGTAAATCAGTGTGCACGCCACACGTTGGTCACTTCTAAACTCGCTTCGCTCCCTTAGACCACACTTTTGCCTCTTACTATGTGTTTGTAGTGGTTTGTAGTGGGGAAACTAATTGCTGTAGAGAGTTTTTCTATATAAAGTCTATATATATATAAAAAAAAAGTCTGATCTACCACTTCCCTATGTCTAAACCTGAAGTAAAAACCTGTAATCTTCTTTCATTTCTCTTTTTGTTTATGTATGTTTTGTGTGTGTGTGTATGGCTGGAGTGATTTGTGAGGGTTTTTTTTTTTAAATAATTCTAAGTCATTGCGATGCGAATGAGTTAATTCCCCTCCATCAAAGTTGCTCTCGACACCACCGCCTAGTATTGCATGAACAACAGCCAAACAACGGAAATTCGTCATTAAAAACTCGTAGAGTACAAACACAGTTCGCAGATGATAGGAAGCTTGGTCGTGCTAAGAGGTCTAGGTCTATCAGGACAACCTTTCTGTTACAGAGTACGCAAAAGTCTCGGAGATCTCCGGAAGCTCCTAGCGCTTCTGGTGGAGTACAAGCTCCACAATATATTGGGCGCAGTGATGTCGAGCGAGAAAAAAGTGTCCTAGGTCTTCTACATTAATAACATCAATCAGCAAACCTTTTAAGTCACAGACTATCCCTCCCCCCCCGTGGGGATACCGGGAAGGGAGAGGGGGGGGTCTTTCCTAGAAATAGCTCCCCCCACCTTCTGGAAGTTCTGTGCTTGTCACTTCCTCTAATCTGTTACTCTTTTTGACTCCGCCTTTTCACTTTTGCTTACTGTCATCTACAATCTTTCTGCCTTAATGGTCCATTCTCCTGCCTTTGTTTTTCTTCAAGAAACTAATAGTAATACACAAAAGATATTCCTCAGCCGCCGACGGGCATGCCGGGCCTATTTTCTTAATTAGGCGCATAACGACAGCATGACGCATCTGCGCTCATAATTAACAGGAAGCTGTCCGAGCGATTGACGACGACGAAGAAGAAGAAGAATCACAGACTACTGGGTCAATAGACGAGTTTCGGAGAAAAAAAACTAGGGGAGAGCACTTCGTGAAAATTAGAGTTGTTTACCTCCATTACTCAGTCAAACACCATAGCAACAATGCAACAATGGCGTCGAAAGCTTGAACCCGCAGGATGCTAGTCAACGACTTGCAAACAATTTTTTTGGAACATTTAGGGGTGGCCAGTGGCCACAAACTGATAAAACTTGCAAAATGTAACATAAAAATATAAATGACATATTTTTGTAGAATGAGGCACGGTGTTCTAAGTGCTGCATGTCTGCTCAAACACACGAGTCGATAGGCTACGAGAGCTGATGGTAGAGTGCCCTCCCCTGTTTGACCGATTGAATTAGGCAAGATCACTCCCACTCCCACACACCATGAAATTACTCCCCTTAATTATTTCCGAACAATTTCTATTTTAATAACACTAGCGCAACGTCCCGTACTGGCAATGCACCATACTGGTAACACCTAGTAACGGTAACGGCAAGAATGGTAACGCTGAGTACAGCAAATTTGAAGCGATTCGGTTAAGAAACGGCGGAGTTATAAGGCCCCGTTTCCCGTTGGCGCTGCTCTGAGAGTGACGCGTTCTCCCGATTGTCTTCCAATTTGCTGCTAGGCGTTGCCCGGGCCATAGCAAGCCTGACAGCAAATTTGAATCAATTCGGTTAAGAAACGGCGGAGTTATGCGTGAAAAGGTGAAGCGGCGTATAGCGCGCGCGTTTCGCGCATTTGCCGAACCGCGCAAATGACACGGCCGCCTCGGTTGCCGTTGCCATCGCCTCGTTAGGGCTCACAGCAAATTTGAAGCGAATCGGTCGAAAAACGGCGGAGTTATAAGGCCCGTTTCGTGTTTCAGACAGACAGACACACACACACACACACACACACACACACACACACACACACACACACACACACACACACACACACACACACACACACACACGGACAGTTGGCTTTTTACTATATGACTAAACCAGTAAAGTCCCGATTTTTTAATAATACAGATAGTGTAGTCTCATCCCGGTGTAATCTCCACTGCCTCCCCCCCACCATCCCTCCGCCCATCCACCCACCCCCTACCCCACCCATAACCAGCTGGCTGACCTACTGGTCACCCCAGCACTTGTGAACCATGGTCTCATGCCCCCCCTTTAATAACAGCACGTTTGGACAGATGTCGTTTGGCCTAGTGAGCAAAACGCGCATTTATGAACAGATGCTGTTCAAATTTCCTGCCATGCTTTGCCCGGGTCATAGCAAGCCTGACAGCAAATTTTAGGCGATTCGGTTAAGAAACGGCGGAGTTATTTGTGAAAAGGTGAAGCGGCATGTAGCGCGGGCGTTTCTGAACCGATTCGCTTCCGGTTTGGCACACGGATAGTCCCCGGCCCCGGTCATCTTCCTGCCAAATTGGAAGGCAATCGGCCCAGAAACGCCGGAGATACGGGCGCCGAGAGGCCGGCGGATGCGCGTTTCGCGCATTTGCAAAACCGCGCAAATGACACGGCCGCCTCGGTTGCCGTTGCCATCGCCCCGTTAGGGCTCACAGCAAATTTGAAGCGAATCGGTCGAAAAACGGCGGAGTTATAAGGCCCGTTTCGTGTTTCAGACAGACAGACACACACACACACA
>CM065693.1:7768835-7788835 GCA_017654935.2 Phymorhynchus buccinoides
CCTTGTGTCCATTTGCATCTCTGTGTGTGTGTGATGTGTGCATGCTCTATTTGTGTGTTTCTGTGTTGTGTGTGTGTGTGTGTGTGTGTGTGTGTGTGCGTGTGTGTGTGTGTGTGTGTGTGTGTGTGTGTGTGTGTGTGTGCGTGTGCGCATGTGCTGCTTGCGTGTGTGTGTGTGTGTGTGTGTGTATGTATACGTGCGTGCGTGTGCGCATGCTCTGCTTGCCTGTGTCTGTGTATGCGTGTGTGTGGGTGATGCAATGTCAACAGTAGACATTCTGTGGTTCAGATGTTGTATATTCAAAACTTTTGCATGTCTCACCTTGCATTTGACATGTTCCAGCCAAGGAGCAAATAGAGCAAAGATGGATGAAGAAGTTCGACCAATGGTGTGACGAGTTTGAACGATACCAGAGCGACATTAGGCAATGGGTTAGTACTCATTTTTTATTCTCTTTTTTTAAAATAATATTGGACTACAAGGAAGCTACGAGTGAGTAGAAACTGTATGGGTTAAGTTGAAATTTTCTTGATTATATACAAATATCCTTGTGGGTGTGTCTCTTGTTTTTCTTTTTTCCCTTCTTTTCCTCATTATTCTGCCTTTTGATGTTTCCCCTGGGTTTTTATCCTCTCTTCTTTTTTGGGGCTAAATGTTTAACTTGCAATCCTTTTTTTTTTTTTTTCTTTTTTTTTTTTTTTTTTTTAAATTTCGTTGATTTCTTCCCTCCCTTCTCTCTTATCTCGGCACTGTTTCCTTTTTGTATTTCGTTTGCTTCAAGGAAAACTTTGATTGAATGTCCCGAAATTATATCCATAACCCGCCTTGGCTTAAGGCTGTGTCAGACCAATTGACATAGGCTAGAACACCAAGGCTACATCAAAATGTTGTTATGATATGCATAGTTGTGCGGGGATTTTCTTTAGCCATGACCAAGCTCCTAGCATAACATCGTCAGTTTCCCAAATCCACCGAAGACGGAGTGTGGCTGCCGATTTAGCGGGGTAATCATAAAAAGGTCACACACGTAATGTTCTCCCCCCCCCCCCCCCCCTCTCTCTCTCTCTAAAGCGTGTGCTTTTTAATTTTTACTTCTCAAAATATTGGTAAAGCGCTCTCAGGATGAAGTTTTCATTGAAGAGCGCTATAGCGCTATATAAGCTTTATTTATTATTATATCTTAAGTACAGGTCTATCAGCATGCAAACTTTGAGTGCCCTAGGTCTCTCTGTTCAAACATTATCGTGCCAGCTGCTCGACAGCATTTTCGGCTCCAGTGACCTTGACTTTTGACCTATGACCATTATTTTCGCACTTGGCCTAAATATGTTTAGTACCTATCCGCATGCAAAATGTGTGCATCCTAGATCCCTCCGTGCAAATGTCATTGTGGTAACACATGCTCGGCAGCATTTTTGGCCCCAGTGACCTTGACCTTTGACCAATGACCTTCATTTTTTAACCTGGCCTAAGCATGTTACGTACCTATCAGCATGCAAACTTTGAGCACCCTAGGTCCCTCCGTTCAAACGTGATCCTGTCAGGTGCTCTGCAGCATTTTTTGCTCCAGTGACCTTGACCTTTGACATGTGACCTTAAATTTCGAACTTGGCCTAGATATCCGTAGTACCTATCCGCGTGCAAGACATGAACATCCTAGGTCCTTCCATTCAAACGCTATCATGGTAACATATACACATAGATAGAGAGATAGCCACGGACAGTTCAGTGAAACTCTCTTTGTATGCGGCTGGTAAAAACTACTCTGATGTCCTTATGTGTTCCAGGAACAAAAGTGTAATGCCTGTTGCGAGGAATCCCCGCTATCCAACATGGTGCCGGGCATCGACGGCAAGTGACACCGCAGTCATCTCCCCCTTTCCCTGAGTTACATCCCTTTGTCTTGGATCATCTTCCTCTGTCCGAAATTATGGGCCCTGTTCGGCCACTCTTTGAATGATGTCCCTTGCCCTTCGTGATCACCATCATGGTCATCATCATCACCCATTGTGGGAGCTTTGACTCCGTATGTGTTGGAATTTAGGATTACTGAGCAGAAGGTTTCGTTGGCTGAGCTGTTCGTGATTTAACAGTTCTTTCTTCTTCTTCCTGTAACCATCCGCCTTCATCTTGTTGAAGATTCTGAAGGTACGGTTGGAACCTGAAGACAGAAAGAATGGAAGTTATGGTGTAATTGTCCTTGGCTTTGCGATTTATTCATTTCAATCAATTCAAAAACATAATCACAAAAGAATACATTCAGAGCAATTTATAAAAACAAAATCGATGGTTTAATTGCCCTTGGCTTTGTGATTTATCAAAACATTGATGGTTTAATTGCCCTTGGCTTTATGATTATAAACAAAATCGATGGTTTAATTGCCCTTGGCTTTATGATTATAAAAAAATCGATGGTTTGATTGCCCTTGGCTTTGTGGTTTATGAAAACAATTGATGGTTTAATTGCCCTTGACTTTGTGATTTATATAAAAAAAAGTCGATGGTTTATTTGCCCTTTGCTTTGTGATTTATCAACAATCGATGGTTTATTTGCCCTTGGGTTTGTGATTGATCAACAATCGATGGTTTACTTGCCCTTGGCTTTGTGATTCGTCGAAACTCGACAGGCGAAAGCCAGAAGGTAGAACCATGAAAATAGGAATACAGAAAGCCGGTAGTACCTTCTGGCTTTCACCAACCATTACTGCTTGTGTTAGTGGTTCAACCCACTGCCTCACTTGGCTTTAAATGTGTTGCTCTTGTGCTGGTAGGGCAGGTGGGGCCAGTGTGTTTCTGGGTCCCTTCAGCACCTTCAGCACCTTTCTTTTCCCTTGTATGGAGAGGGTGTTTTGTTTCGGATATTATTATCATACATGAAGCCTGATGCTGATGAAACCTCTATGTGAGCAAACCTATGTTATGGCTGCAATTAACTGATCAGTATGACTGTCTAATCTCAAGAGAATTAGTGAGAGGTACGTGGTCACGGAGAGTGAATCACACAAGTGAGATTTCGAGAGACGATGACGCTGCTAAAATCTAAATATTATGTCAGCAGCTCTAAACGACTGACACGAAGAACAAGTCGAATGTGCTATGAATTTTTTGCTACTTCTGATAAACTTGTTATATGCGTGTCAGATGCGTGTTGTGGATGAATTGTGATGAGAATGTTCTGCAGCTGTATTAATTACCAGTATGGGATCCGACGACATGCTACCAATGCCTATAATTACATCTCTTTGTGTCACCCTAATATCCTAAAACCTTATGGAAAGGCAAAGAAAGGCAACAACTCTGGGGGAAATCTAGGGAAACGCAAAGAACCGTAACTTTGGGGATTGCATCCCTTCCCATACCGTGATCGCATGGAGCATGGTGATGTCATATTGACCTTGTTCGTGAACAAGTTCTGTCATCGAGCGATTAACCTTGTCTGCAAGCCAAAGATGTGAACTAACGACTAAAATAAGAAACTTAGTAAAACTGTACCATATTAAGGAACATGGAAGCGCTGTGCCTAACGCAAATTATGTCGACTGCACCCTAATTTGACTTTGTGCCTGCGAAAAACAAGGTCTCGTGTGTATCATGTTCTTTGCATAAAACAAAATTTGTGTATGACTTTTTTTTTATCAATCTTTGAATATCTAATCCTTCTGTGTTCATGTTTGAGAAAAGAACATTTGTTTTTACTGTGACAAGTTTTAGATACCAAGGGAGGCAATTTCTTGTGGCTTTGTGGTCTAAATATAGTAATGAGTTTTGTTGGGAATGTTGGTGTGATATTGTTGTGTGTTGTTTGTGGGTTTCTGTGTGAATGTGTGGCAGTGTCCTATATGTGTGCACGGTTGTATATTTGTGTGTTCATTGTGGTGTGTGTGTGTGTGTGTTAATTACATTATGATTTTGTGTGTTCATTGCTTTCTATTATGTGTATGTTCGTTGCAGTATGAACATGTTCATGGTGAGATTATTACGCGTGCTTGGCAGTGTTGGTTGTGTCAGCATGATTGTGTTAATGGCAGTATGATTGTGTCTGTTCAATGCAGTATAATTATTATAGTAATGACAGTATGATTGTGCACCTTTATACGACAATAAGATTGTGTGTTTTCATGGCAGTATGATTGCATGTTGTCACGGCAGTATGATTGTGTGCTCATGGCAGTATGATTGCATGTTGTCATGGCAGTATGATGAGCATGTGTGCTCATGGCAGTATGATTGCATGTTGTCACGGCAGTATGATATGTGTGCTCATGGCAGTATGATTGCATGTTGTCACGGCAGTATGATTGTGTGCTCATGGCAGTATGATTGCATGTTGTCACGGCAGTATGATTGTGTTGCTCATGGCAGTATGATTGCATGTTGTCATGGCAGTATGTGTGTGCTCATGGCAGTATGATTGCATGTTGTCACGGCAGTATGATTGTGTGCTCATGGCAGTATGTGCATGTTGTCACGGCAGTATGATTGTGTGCTCATGGCAGTATGATTGTAGCTCATGGCAGTATGATTGCATGTTGTCACGGCAGTATGAGTATGTGTGCTCATGGCAGTATGATTGCATGTTGTCATGGCAGTATGATTGTGTGCTCATGGCAGTATGATTGCATGTTGTCATGGCAGTATGATTGTGTGCTCATGGCAGTATGATTGCATGTCACGGCAGTATGATTTGAGCATGTGTGCAGCAGTATGATTGCATGTTGTCTGGCAGTATGATTGTGTGCTCATGGCAGTATGATTGCATGTTGTCATGGCAGTATGATTGTGTGCTCATGGCAGTATGATTGCATGTTGTCACGGCAGTATGATTGTGTGCTCATGGCAGTATGATTGCATGTTGTCACGGCAGTATGATTGTGAGCATGTGTGCTCATGGCAGTATGATTGCATGTTGTCATGGCAGTATGATTGTGTGCTCATGGCAGTATGATTGCATGTTGTCATGGCAGTATGATTGTGTGCTCATGGCAGTATGATTGCATGTTGTCACGGCAGTATGATTGTGTGCTCATGGCAGTATGATTGCATGTTGTCACGGCAGTATGATTGTGTGCTCATGGCAGTATGATTGCATGTTGTCACGGCAGTATGATTGTGAGCATGTGTGCTCATGGCAGTATGATTGCATGTTGTCATGGCAGTATGATTGTGTGCTCATGGCAGTATGATTGCATGTTGTCATGGCAGTATGATTGTGTGCTCATGGCAGTATGATTGCATGTTGTCACGGCAGTATGATTGTGTGCTCATGGCAGTATGATTGCATGTTGTCACGGCAGTATGATTGTGTGCTCATGGCAGTATGATTGCATGTTGTCATGGCAGTATGATTGTGTGCTCATGGCAGTATGATTGCATGTTGTCACGGCAGTATGATTGTGAGCATGTGTGCTCATGGCAGTATGATTGCATGTTGTCATGGCAGTATGATTGTGAGCATGTGTGCTCATGGCAGTATGATTGCATGTTGTCACGGCAGTATGATTGTGAGCATGTGTGCTCATGGCAGTATGATTGCGTGCACGTGGCAGTATGTTTGTGCGTCTGTATTGCAGTATGATTATGTTAATGGCAGTATGAGTGTGTCGTTGTTTTGCAGTACTAATGTGTGTGTGTGTGTTCATAGCAGAGTGATTGTCTTTGTTGTGGTATGATTGTATGCGTTCATATCAACATGATTGTAGACTATTATGTTTATAGTAGTATGAGTATCCGTGTTCATAACTGTATCATTGATGTGCATTTGACAGTGCGTGCCTGTGTGTTCGTGGCAGAATGATTGTCTTTATTGCAGGTATGATTGCAAGTGTGGTGATGGTGAAAATGATGTTTTACGTCCTCTCGGTCATAGACGTATATGGGACATTTGTAAATACAAAGATGGTGGGAACAATACTGGCTGCAATGCCTGGAGGCAGTGCAACATCAGTAAAGTCCCGAGTTTTTAGCAATATAGATAGGTGTAGCGGTAACCACACCTCATCGGCTATGGTACCGCCACAGGATAGTATTAAGCGTAACATGATAGATTGTACTGTGTGTCTATAAGAGGCAGAGTGGTTGTGTATGTATGGCAGCATGATCGTGTGCATTCATTGGTGTAGGAACGTCGTGAATGTTTGCTATATAAGTGGTTTATCTGTTTATAATTGTAATTAAGCTCCTTCTTTTGAAAAACAAAGACTTGTCATTCTTCCCTTACAGAGTACATAAACTATTGTACTGGTCTTCCAGTAATTGAACAAAGAGTGAATACTCTCTTTCTAATTAACTCCCCTCCACCAAAGTTGATTACGATACCAATCACCTAGCAGTGCGTGGGTCAAACCAAAGTGAGACAAACAAAGCATAATTCTCTATAAAAAAAAAAAGAATGTGCCAAGTTCGCCTTTATGACCCTCCACCCACACACTACACATCAACAATGGTGGTCATTCTTTGGTCTTCCAGCGTTTCAGCGTTTTGTCCAATGAGTATGATGTACCATAGACTATAGCGTGCTTCAAACCTCAGATACGTTTGTTTTCTTATTCTTATTCTTCTCTGCCTCCTCCTCGTCCTCCTCCCTTTTCTTCTGCTATTTCTTCCTTTATAGTCTTCTTCTTCTTCTTCTCCTCCTCCTCCTCCTCCTTCTTCTTCTTCTCCTCCTCCTCCTCCTCCTCCTCCTCCTTCTTCTTCTTCTTCTTCTACTTCTCCTCTTCTTCTTCTTCTCCTCCTCCTCCTCCTCCTCCTCCTCCTCCTCCTCCTCCTTCTTCTTCTTCTTCCTCCTCCTCCTCCTCCTCCTCCTCCTCCTTCTTCTTCTTCTTCTTCTTTTTCTTCTTCCTTCTTCTTCTCCTCCTCCTCCTTCTCTTAGTCTTCTTCTTCTACTCTTCTTCTTCTTCTTCTTCTTCTTCTTCTTCTTCTTCTTCTTCTTCTCCATCTCCTCCTCCTTCACCTTCTCCTTCTTCTTCTCCTCCTCTGCCTTCTTTTTCTTCTTTCATACTCTGGTTTTTCTTTTTCTTTAGAGCCTTTTGATGATCGGGCATTCAAACATTTTAAGAAAGCAAACAAATGGTTTTGCATGTAAACTATGACTGATGGTGTTATGTGTATAACACTTTAAAAAAACAATGAACCCGTTTTTCCTGTGTTCAACATTAACAGCTTCGACATTGAAGCAACTAAATCGTTGTGTGTAAGAGCAGTCTTTACATTTGAATTAAAGAAGCTAATGACATTGAATTTATTTGACCCCTTATATACTACAACATTTGGGAGCTGTGAACATCTCTTTGTAGAAGTAATCGAAGCAATTAAATCGCTTTGTGTATTTAAAAGAGCAGTCTTTACATTTGAACTGCAGAAACTAATGACAGTGTTCCGATTTTATTCTGCCAAATATATACTACAACATTTGGGAGCTGTAAACATCTCTTTGTGGAAGTGTTTCCTTGCAACAACACAAAAAATCTATGCCCAATAATATAATAAGTTTTGTTATGTCAAAACGTTTGTTGTTATTCTGCCTGTATTACTGGTATTCGTTGACTGTTGCTATGCTAACTTTGCCAAAATTCACTTACTTAATTAAGTACAATGGCTGTGGGACGTGTTTGAATATTTTGGATTGCTTTGTAGTTTGTTTGGCAAGATAACAAATTTTATTTAAATGGACAATGGTTTCTGAGAGAGAGAGAGAGAGAGAGAGAGAGAGAGAGAGAGAGAGAGAGAGAGAGAGAGAGAGAGAGAGAATCTTTAATTTAATGTCTTTGCACACGAATAGTGATTTTAGACAACATGCAAGAAGGAGATAGAGATGGAGAGAGAAAGACAGAAACAGAGAGACTGTGTGTGTGTGTGTGTGTGTGTGTGTGTGTGTGTGTGTGTGTGTGTGTGTGTGTGTGTGTGTGCGCGCGCGCGTGTGTGTGTGTGTGTGCGCGTGTGTGTGCACGCGCGCACGCGTATGTGTGTGCGTGCGTGTGTTTGTATGTGTGTGTGCGCATACACACGCACACTCTTGTGTGTTTTCATGCTTGTATATATATTTTTTATTATAATAAACACATCTGCTAGTTTTAGCCTATTTATCAGACTTTGGCATAATTCTTGTATTTATTCTTCTACATGATCTTTAACCCAAACCACATTGCCTATAAATGTTTTGTTTCCTCTCTTTAAACAACATGTTGATCTAACTCACACATAAACTCTCAATCTATTCTAGCCATACACTACCAACACCTAAAACAATTGCATACGCACCAATCGACCTGGGTTAAACCTTAACACATAAAATAAACGAAGTCAGCCACGGAGCTAGGCCTACTAGCTCGGGTATCGCGTCTGGGTTAGTTCCCATGATAGCGTACCGTAGCCTAGTCATCCGGGGTGACTTCCCCTCATTCCTGATACTCTCACTCTCGTCACCATCTCCTTTCTTTCTCGTCCTTTCCCCTCCCCTCCCCCCTCCTCCCCCCTCCCACTCACAGCTGTTCTGGGAGGAACTTTTATTTTCAGGACTTTGTTTTCAAGCCAACTTTACATGTGTTACTTTTCATAAACAACAGTCAAGAATAATGCTAGGCCTGTAGTGTGTCAGTGTAAGAGGTAGGTAAATCTGTTTAACGTCCTCCGGTCTGGAACAGACACATATGGGACATTAGTAAATATAAAGATGGTGGGAACGATCCTGGAGGCAATGCCCGGAGGCAGTGCAACTCCAGGAAAGTCCCGAAGTTTTAATGATACAGATGTATAATCTTGCGTTAACTTCTTTAAGAAAATTAGTTATGTTCAGTTATACAAGTGTTAGATTTTCAATTATGAGCATTTTTTATGTTTGCGATAATAAGTGTATCATTCAACAACATTTTCTACTAAATAAGTTGCACGGTACTGTTCAACAAAAATATTTTTGTTACCATAAATCTGATGGAAGAAATGTATTAAAAACACTGCGAAGAGCATACAGCCAAAATATTTTAAAGAAGAAATGCTGAGCTGTAAGAAGAAATGCTTGAAAATGAACAAAGGAGGAAACCTCTCTTTCTAATTAACTCCCCTCCATCAAAGTTGATTGCGATACCAATCAATCTAGCAATGCGTGATTTGTTTGTATGTCGTCCTCTCCACCATTGTTGATGTGTACTGTGTGGGTGGAGGGAGGGTCATAAAGACGAACTTGGCACATTCTTCTTTTTGAGAGAATGATGCTGTGTTTGTCTCACTTTGGCTCTGATCCACGCGTTGCTAGATGATTGGTATCGTAATCAACTTTGGTGGAGGGGAGTTAATTAGAAAGAGAGTTTTGCCCCTTTGTTCAATTTCGTTATCTCCTCTCTTGGCCTCACTGTTTCATTCTTTGATGAAGAAATGCTTGGTTGTAGTTTTTACCTAAAATGTCTAGATTCAGTCATTTAGCTAAACAGCTCAACTTTGTGTGCAACGGAACAGCTGTTCCCTCTCCATCGTCCCCTCCCGCCCCCCACCCCCCCCCCCCCCCCCCATTTGTCCTTCTCTTGGCACGTTGTCGGTGAAGTTGGTCATTCTTTGCCACTTCACAACCACAGTCTCTGAAGTCGGAGTGTGGCTGCTCATGTGGCGGGGTAATCAAAAACGGGTCACGCACGTAATGTTCTCATCCCTAGCTGGTGCATTTGTACCAGAGTGTTCAAGTGCTTCGGCTGTTGGGATGATCCCTGGAGTCTTCTAGCCAGGGTACGACAACAACAACAACAACCACAGTCTCTTATAATGTCATGTCTCTTTCTTCCTTATTATGCATTTTTTTTAATGTATGTATTTTTTTGTAATTCACTGTCTCTTTTATGCTTATTGGCATATTGTATAGATCTATACGTGAAAGGTGTGCGTGTGAGCATGCGTGTGTGTGTACGTGCGCGTGTGTGTGTATGTACGTGCGTGCGTGTGTGTATGTACGTGCGTGTGTGTGTACCTGTATGTGTGTGCGTTTGTGATGTGTACATATAATGCATGTGCGTGCATGCATATGTGTATGATTGTGTGTGTGCTTGCGTGTGCGGATGCATGCTTGTGTGTCTCTGTATGACTGTGTGCGCGAACACACACACACATACATTTAACAAATTGTAAATAATCTTTTTGTTGTAAATTTTATTTAAAAAATATGGTACATTTAATATTGACCCCCAAGTTTCTGGTCATTGTGCTGATAAACATACCAATGTGTGTAGTTTTACCAACATAATCTAGAGCTGCAGCCAAAGGGATGGGTTGGCCTTTGGGGGACCTTCCACAACACCAGCTGTCCTCAAATCCCTTCGCCCGAGAAAATGGGGATTTACTGTGGGCAAGGCATCTCCACTCTAAGACATTCTAGCCCGGGATGAGATAGGATTTGAGAAAGAACTTTGTGTTGATTCATCAGTTTGTCCTTTTGTTGGTCCGTCTGTTTGTCCTTTTTGTTGGTCCGTCTGTTTGTCATTGTGTTGGTCCGTCTTTTGTTGGTCCGTCTGTTTGTCCATTTTGTTGGTCCGTCTGTTTGTCCATTTTGTTGGTCCGTCTGTTTGTCCTTTTGTTGGTCCGTCTGTTTGTCATTTTGTTGTTCCATCAGTTTGTCCTTTTGTTGTTCCATCAGTTTGTCCTTTTGTTGTTCCACCAGTTTGTCTTTTTGTTGTTCCATCAGTTTGTCCTTTTGTTGTTCCACCAGTTTGTCCTTTTGTTGTTCCACCAGTTTGTCCTTTTGTTGTTCCACCTGTTTGTTTTTTTGTTGGTCCGTCTGTCTGTCTTCCTGTCTGTTCGGTAACTTAAGTACTCAAAACGTTGTAAGCAGGATTTAATTGTTGTTGTTGTTGTTGTTGTTTTCTTAAGGGGAGGGTTAGGGTAAACACATAACAGTCTCGTCCCCTTCCCCTAACATTATCCTTTCAATTTGGAATGGATGCATTTGAGTGTCACCAAAACGCCTAAATACAAAGAGTGATTACTTCGCAGCCTACAACGCCTTGCAAAGAATGAAGCCAACGTTCTTACTTCCCACCTGGAAGGTGTAAGGTGGGAAGTGCTAAGTGTGGTAACAGAGTCAGTGAGTGAGTTCACAATGATCTCCACCTGTAGTATAAGTGAAAGGATAGGGAGAAAAAAACACCACGGCTTCAGTCAGCTGCCGAATTTTCACTCTTAGTATATTCAGGCTTTTTGGTGTTACCAATGCTAGTATGGTGTTGCTTTCGTTTTGGCTGTGCTGGTGTTGTTTGTTTCTAATTTTATGTTTGTTTTGAAAGCCAAGCATATAGATGGGTTTTGACAAATATATTTATAATCAATTTGGGTTTGTAGTAAACCACTAAAACTTTCAGTTAGTCAAGAATTTCTTTGGGGGACTCAGTATGTTTTGATTGCCTGATTTGTTGGGGTTTTGTTGTTGTTTATTTTGTTGTAGTTTTTTTTAACACTTTTGTTGCCCTTACATTTCATTAATGGACTTCTGCTTTACAAACACGTCCACTGACTCTTATTATTATCATCGACCACGGACGAAGTGCTCTAGTTGGAATAGCATGTCTACCATCAGTTTAGTAGTTTCTTATCTTTGATTACAGAGGATGCAACATCTGCAACTGGCCTTATTATATGGGGTTATCTAACTTACAAACGCATTGAAGCCAAACTGGAACCTTTGGTGGACGTTTGCACTAAAGCAGTGCTTTCTGATGATGATGATGATGATGGGCATCAGAATATTACTATTATTGTTGTTGTTAATATTGATATGATTATTGTTACCGTTGTCGTTCTTTAACATTTACCGATTATGTTGTGGAATTTTTTTTTTAAGTACAATGCCCTAATAATTTCTATAAACAAAAATGTTGCTTTAAATCTTTGTATTGTAACATGTAACACACATAATCAACAAGTTCTCACTATGTTATCAGATTGGTTTTAGTTGAGGTTTTCCATTGTCTCTAATGTGTCCTTTCTTTTTTCCCCCTTTTTTAACAAGCGGGCAAAGTTATATATCTTTACATACTGTATGTCTATTGGACAGCGGATTTGTTGTCAGAGATTCATGTGTGGTGAATATTTTCTTGCATTCATAAAGTGTGACTTACACCGGATTGTCAACAACAAAACCAACTTCTGACTCATTGCTTATGTGTGTATTATACATTTCTTGGTGTGTATATATAATGGTAGTGTTGTTCTGTGACCGTGTGCTTAAACTGTTCAGTGACTGTGTATAATTATGCGACTATGTGTTTGTATGTATGGTGACTGTGTGTATAGGTGTTCGGTACCGTTCATCGACTGTGTGTATACACAGTAGTAGTGAGATAACATACGCTTATTATCATGCGTTTTACTAGTATTGGCTGGTCATCTGTGATATGACAGTATATATTTGTGACACTAATCATATTATTTTGTCTAAATGTTTCTTTTGAGGACTCGTGTTGACCATTCCTGCTCATATTTTAATTGTTCTTGATGTTTAAAAAACAAACATGTGTATACTCATATGTTTGCATTGTCTTTTTTTTTTAGCAAGTCAATAATGATCACAAACTGCTTTGTGTATATTCAAACTGTGGATTGGTGCAAGTGCTGTGTATATATTTTAATACTTGAGAATTTGGGGGCTAAAGGAATTGCTTTTTTTTTATAAAGAATGCCGAATTAACTTGAAGTACCCCATGTCCTAATCAAGAGTGATAACGGTGTTGACTTTGCTTTATGAAATGTTGTCATGATTGATATGTATTTCTATAACATGTATGTACATGTTACAGTATCACTGCTCAGTTTTACAGTGTGTGTGTGTGTGTGTGTGTGTGTGTGTGTGTGTGTGTGTGTGTGTGTGTGTGTGTGTGCGTGCGTGTGTGTGTGTGTGTGTGTGAGAGAGAGAGAGAGAGAGAGAGAGAGAGAGAGAGAGAGAGAGAGAGAGAGAGAGAGAGAGAGAGAGAGAGAGAGACCGACCGACCGTGTGTGTGTGTGTATGTATGTGTGTGTGAGAGAAGAGAGAGAGAGAGAGAGAGAGAGAGAGAGAGAGAGAGAGAGAGAGAGAGAGAGAGAGAGAGAGAGAGAGAGAGAGAGAGACCGTGTGTGTGAGAGAGAGAGAGAGAGAGAGAGAGAGAGAGAGAGAGAGAGAGAGAGAGAGAGAGAGAGAGAGAGAGAGAGAGAGAGAGAGAGAGAGAGAGAGAGAGAGAGAGAGAGAGAGAGAGAGAGAGAGAGAGAGAGAGAGAGAGAGAGAGAGAGAGACCGTGTGTGAGAGAGAGAGAGAGAGAGAGAGAGAGAGAGAGAGAGAGAGAGAGAGAGAGAGAGTGAGAGAGAGAGAGAGAGAGAGAGAGAGAGAGAGAGAGAGACTGTTTTGTGCGTTTCGTTTGCTTCTTTTGTTTCTCATTTCCTCAGTATGCTGCATGATAAATTACTTCAAGTCATTTAGCTTGTGTAAATTAAGATAAGGAGCTTTTCATATATATATAAAAAATTAAAAAGATACTGATAGACTTTTGTCCACGTTATTAAATTAGTGGCATAAAGTAAACTGGCAATGGGTTTATATGTAAAACAAGGTTCTTTTTTAAAAATCATTTTCTTCTTTTTGAAAAATAATGGTATATATATTTTACAGTCTCTAGGCCTACCTGTTATTAAACAATCTGTTATGTGAAAATGTTCTTTTGTTTCTTGTTTTGAAACGAAAAAGCTTACTACCAAAAGATAAAAACATTTCCATTGCCATGTTTTGTCATATGTGAATGAGAGAGAGAGAGAGAGAGAGAGAGAGAGAGAGAGAGAGAGAGAGAGAGAGAGAGAGAGAGAGAGAGAGGCAACAGACAGACATACAGAGACACAGAGAATGAATGCGTGTGTGCGCACGCATGTGCACATGTGCATGTGTATACATGTATGTGTGTGTGAGTATGTGGGTGAGTATGTGAACATGTGTGTGTAAATATATATATATGTGTGTGTGTGTATGCGCGCGTGTGTGTGTATAAAAGCTTTGATTGTTATATTCCCTTCTTTGCAACCTAAACTACTTAATCGATCACAGTAAAAAAAAATGTTCCTGATGTCTGAAGAATGAAGAACGAAGCTCATTATTTCAATTTCCTTATCATTTGTGTGTGTAATAGATTTTAAGATGTACGTGTGTAATAGCTTTTTTTCTAAACAATGTCTATCTCGTGCAACGATAACAGCCAGATATAACCGTTCACATTTGCATGGGTGCAACTTGTCCTGGTATACAAGGATTTCCTGTTTTTTAATTTTTCCAAAAAAGGAACTTCCTTTTTTGTTTGTGGCACAAGCCACACACGAACAATATTTCACCTAATTAGGATGCACAGCACACATCCATGCGTAAAATTGATCTAATATTTTTTAACATTTCTTAGAAAGATCCACCTTGTAAATTCCAACTACAATTTTTTGGTGATTTTTTTTTTCCTCACAATTTTGTAAACTTTCTGCCACCTGAAGATTCTTAAAAACGTTTTTTGAAATTATCTTGGTCGATTTTTAGTTTGAGATAGAAATAGTGTTGTATTGAACAGCTTTTTACAGTAGGCGTTTTAAAACCATTTCTTACATTTTCTTCTCCTTACTGAAAAAGTGAAATATGCTGAGATGTTGATGTTTTTGTGCAAGCAAAATAAAAGGAAACTTGTTTATAACTCACTTTGTCGTTCTGTCTGTCGGTCGGTCCAAAATTGTCGCACATATTGCCAAAATTGTCGCACATATTGTAAAAGAGAAAAATACTTGGGCATAAAGCAACATTTCAGTTGTCATATCTACAGTCCTTAGGTATGGAAAGAATTGTATACTGAACAGAGCACATGAATCTTCATTTCAAAGCGTACAAAATAATAAACATACCTAATACAGACACTGCAACAGACATGACGAGTATGCGGTGCTTCTTTCGATGAGCATAAGTAGGATAAATAGTTTTAAATGTTTTCCAAAAGATATAAAAAGTTACGAAATGGTGCAGAGATAACATTCTGGTTTACAGATTAAAATTATTGAAAAGCCAGGGGAGGCGACTCAGTGTATGTAATGATTGGAGTGGTAAAACTAGACCGCTGCCACAAACGATTGCGAATCCGCGCTTGTTTTTATTTGTCAAACAAGATCTTTGTGCGTCTACTGTATTTTTCAAACACTTTAAAATAAGCATGTGTATAAATTGTGGAAAAAGCAAACTAAAATACCTTCATAAATCAATTTTTCTTCAGCTGCAGGGGGACATTACCCCTGGACCCCGGCCTTTCAGGGTTTTTTCATTTTATGTAGTTGCACCCATGCATTTGATGGTTAACCCTTCCACCGCCAATATCGCATTTTTGCACCACAATGATTCAGCACCGATGTCATCAAACCCCTTGAAATCAGGGTCTATTATTCAATGATATTGTGTTCCTAATTTTGAGCAGTAAGGTTTGACCCTATTCTAAATGTGTCACGAAGAAATCCCACAATATTGATGATGAAATCTTTTCTGTAGAGAAGTAAGTTTAATGGAAAGTTTTGGCTAAAAAAATGGCTGTCGGTGAAAGGGTTAACCCCTTCCGTGCCGGCCCTGTGTCGGCTATGGGCAATATAGTGTAATTGATGATGTCAGAACTTTTGATGTCACAACTCTGGAGTTAATTGCTGGGTTTTCCTTTAAGGGCTTCGCACACTAGCATCAGGCGTCAAATGTTTCTCAGAGCAACGCCTTGACGCGTTGACGCCTGCATCACAGCACACATTGTAGCGAGGCAGTGGTGTTCTCACACACGACTCTTGTCGCTTCGCCTCTTGTCGCGCGAACTTCCTTATTTGGAAAGCAAGGAAAGATTACTCTAGCGTCAAAACTCCTCTTAGAAACAACAGTATTTTTTTTCTTCAATCTGAGTTATGGTCCTTCCGTCCGTTGTGATTGGCTAGTTTCACGATCTCTGCGATCTTGAGCATCAAAATTAGAGCCGCATCTATTCTCGAGCAACACAAAATCGCGCAGCTACGCATCAAAAATCCTGCTGCGCCGCGAATCTCTCACACACAAGCGGCGCATCAAACTGCGCCTTGCAGCAAAAAATCGCCGCGATCTCGAGATCTTGACGCTAGTGTGCGAAGCCCTTTAGGAAAGAAAATGCCTCTAAACAATTTTGTCAGATTGAGTCTAAAGCGGGCGACAGACTGTGACTGCCTCATGTGACTTGAAGTTTCACCTCATTTGTATACCATCCTGCTCGATCAGTCTGACTCAGTCGGGCCCAGTCAGGTGACAGGGCCGAATAGGGCGGGTTCTAAATTTCACTGATCGAGTCAGATGGCTTGTGACCTCTTCTGTGCGGGAAACAAAATTTGGTCAACGTCACGACCTGATCGAGTCATATGAGGCAGTCGCATAGTCTGTATCCCGCTTAATAGGTCTCTTTTCAATTTTATACTTTTA
Organism: Phymorhynchus buccinoides; assembly: GCA_017654935.2. NCBI lineage: Eukaryota > Metazoa > Mollusca > Gastropoda > Neogastropoda > Raphitomidae > Phymorhynchus > Phymorhynchus buccinoides. Next base: position 7,785,268 of record CM065693.1, read on the forward strand.
AAAAGGGTAATATCTCCACACACAAAAATTCTGGCTCTGAAGGAGTTAAAAATAAGTAAGTAAGGGAGATCATCTTATTTTACAGTATGAATTAGTTTTTTTACTCTCTCTCTCTCTGATAGCTTGCTCTAAGTTAATAATGGCTGTTGATCTATGCTTGCTCAATTCTCCTTCATAATGGGCCTTGGCCTATTTGAAATAAAATATTTACGCACACTCTCTCTCTCTTTTCCTCCCCCCCCCCCCCCTCTCTCTCTATATATATATGTATATAACTCTTATCATTGTCCTCAAAGTCACTGAGAATAAGTCGGGGCAGTGTGTGGATGCCTCGTGCCTCCATATGGGGAGCTGGACAACCCCGCACCCACCACTAGTCTCTCCCCATGGGGATACCGGAGAGGGGGTCTTTCGTAAAAATAGTTTCCCCACCTTCTGGAAGTTCTGTGCTTGTAACTTCCCCTAATCTGCCACTCTCTTTGATTCTGCCTTTTTCCTTTGCTTACTGTCATCTACTATCTTTCTGACATAATAATAATAATAATTATGGGAATTTATATAGCGCTCTTTCTGGCATGAGCTCAGTGCGCTTTACATTGATAACAAGAACATTAAAGACCCGCCACGTCACGTGTCAAAATCACGGTTTTCACGTGTTTTCCCCTCTTATAGCTGGTAAGAAATCTTAAGAAATCTTCCTAGCATAAGAAGGAATGTGACACGTGACGTGGGGGGTCTTTAAAGGCAAACAAATAATGGCCCATTCTCCTGCCTTTTTCCCCCAAAAAAATTCCAAATAAACTTTTCTCCTTTGAGCTAGCTCCTCCGAAATCGAAATGTGTAAACTGTATGCAGCAGGGAGACCAGTGAAAACTGAAAACAGTCACATACCTACTTTACCCATTATGGCCTTTTCAGGCTTTTGGCCTGGGAACGCAGAATAACAACTGGGAGTAAGTATGTATGGTGTGTCATCGCAGAACCAGTTGTAAAAAAGAAAGAGTGTATGAAATGTTTTCCCGTGATCATACTGTGGAGAGTGTGCATTAGAAAATATACTATTGTCTAACATTGTTCACGCTTCTGTGGGGGAAATGTTCTGTACAGCTGAAGAAGGACAGAAATAAAGTGATTCTAATTGTCATGTACTACTTTCTGTTTCGTTGGTGAGAGAGAGAGAGAGAGAGAGAGAGAGAGAGAGAGAGAGAGAGAGTGAGTGTGTGTCTGTGTGTGTGTGTGTGACAAGTCAAAATGATCAAAGTATCTGTGTGTGTATTTGTGTGTGTGCTCTCTCTCTCTCTCTCTCTCTCTCTCTCTCTCTCTCTCTCTCTCTCTCTCTCTCTCTCTCTCTCTCTCTTTCTCTCTCTCTCTCTCTCTCTCTCTCTCTCTCTCTCTCTCTCTCTGAGTCTCTCTCTCTCTCTCTCTTTCTCTCTCTCTCTCTCCTCTTCTCTACCTGAGCGTCTGTGTAAGTGTGTGTGAGTGTGTCTCTCTCTCTCTCTCTCTCTCTCTCTCTCTCTCTCTCTCTCTCTCTCTCTCTCTCTCTCTCTCTCTCTCTCTCTCTCTCTCTCTCTCTCTCTTCTCTACTGGAGCGTGTGCGGGTGCGTACGTGTGTGTGTGTGTGTGACACGTAAGCAGACAGACAGACAGAAAGACAAGACAGTGACAAAAAAACCGGACACAGTTACACACTAAACAGTAACAAAAATTCAAAACAAAAATGTCTATACCATAATAGAGTTCACCGCATTTGTCTTTAATTTACGAACAAGCCATTCATTCAACATAACGTATAATGATATGATTGTAAATGTTTGAAACCAAAACAAATCGAAACTATTTCTTAACTAAGCTTACCACCACAAAAAAAACTAAAGAAAAAGATAATTTCAAACATGATTTAGCATCATTTAATAAAACATGCAACATCAGGAAACAAAATTGGTGATAACACTGTGTATCAAGAACCAACTAAATTTTTGTTATCACATTGTTTTAATCTTTATTATAAAAAAATCGACTTTCCCGGTATTGCAGTACCTCCAGGATCGTCCCACTATCTTTATAATTAAAAATGTCCCGCATGTACCCCTTCCAGATCAAAGGACGTTAAACGGGCTTTCGTCTTAAGAAAAAACCTGAAAATGTTTCATCGCCTCAGCAGTTAAAACTACCTCTCTGAAAGAAAAAAAAAATCTGATGAGTTTTGCAAAACAGTACCAACTTCATTTATTTTAAAGACCCACCACGTGTCAAAATCATGCTTTTTCACGTGTTTTCCCTCATACGGTTTGACTGTATATCATGCATGTCACTGACAGCCATCAGAGGGCCGGGGCAGATGCTATTTTGGATGGCTGGGCTAGAATTTGTCTTTTCATGGACATGCCTTGCCCAGGGTACATCCCCACTCTTTCGGCCTGAAAGGATTTTTGAGAAGACAGCTGGTGTTGGGGAAGACCCCCAAAGGCCAACCCATCCCTTTGGCTGCAACAACCAGACCCAATGCAAAGGCCCTCTCGTTCTTCTTCTTCTTCGCTGCGCGTGGCCACCCACAATCAGCTCTTTGGCTATTTTGCCACGGAACCGGGAGGTTCTACCACTTACGCCGGAGAAAAAAAAGGCTCAAAGCCTGAGAAGAAACTGAAACGTTAGGCCTTAGACAGAAGAGAGGACAGATAAAAAGATATAGGATCAAGTGCTAGCACTGGGTTAAGACCATTAACCCCCTCCCAGTTCAGCCGGGAAGGAACAGGCCCCACTTCCAGCAACAAGCGAAAGCAGAAGAGAAGGAGAAATTAAAAAAAGAGTCATGACTCTTCCACAAAAGACTCAACTGTACCATGATTTTCCATTACTGTAGAAAACCATCTATTGTACAGCTCTCATGTTACTGTTGGCCCCTGCTTACGGGCTAATGTATGTATGTACGCACGTACGTACGTATGTATGTATGTATGTGTGCATGCGCATGTAAATGATATGCTGTGTTCGTCAGTGTGCGTGCGAGCATGGGTATTGATGTGATTTGATTAAATGGGTTGTTTTTTTGTAAAGAGCAATCAGCAGCTAGCCTGGAATGTGCGCTATATAAGCTTTCTTTATTATTATTAATGTCAACCAATGATAAAAGTCCATTTGAGTGTATAGTATACTGGGTAACTCAACACTTACACGCGCACAGAGAGAGTCATACAAATGGAAAAGGTTGAGAATGACAATTTACAGTGTGGGTTCACACACGCTGTTTGTGGAAGGTTTTCCCCTGGGAAGCCAGCTCAGCGTTGTACATCTCCGTCTCATTCTGCAGCTGAATCTCCAGAGCTCTTCGCCGAACCTGGCATATTACATCACACGTATCTTAACTTTTATCATGCTTCATGGGTCGTCCAAGACCCAGAGACGTACAAATGACTTAATATCTCAGGAACTATTGGGACTATGATAACAACATTTTAGTGGGTTTTTTAAAACATAGTTTGGCATATGTCAGCAAATGTTGGTGCCAATACAGTAAAAACGAAAGTAATAATTAGATACGTCATTTTAACATGCTTCTCATATGTAACGC
>CM065693.1:7791335-7793835 GCA_017654935.2 Phymorhynchus buccinoides
ATAATGCAGAAAATGGGCATATTCAAACAAACTCAAACAGGCAAACAGAACAATCAAATCAAAGAAAGTAAAATCAAGTAAAATGAACAATAACCAAATAAATAAACTTCTGATCAAATTAACAAAGCATCGTGACAATTTGACTTGCGCTGCCCTCCTTCATTTAAAAGTCATCTTGGCCTACTAGCCTTAGCTACAAAACGAAAGTTTGCCTTGCTTGAGATGTAGACTTATCCCCCGAAGACGGAGTGAGGCTGCCCACGTGGCGGGGTAATCAAAAACGGTCACACACGTAATGTTCTCATCCGTAGCTGATGTACTTGTACCATAGTGTTCTTGCTGTTGGGATAATCCCTGGAGTCTTTTAGCCAGGGTAAGCCAACAACAACAAATGTAGACTTGCCTTCCTTGTTTACCTTTTTTATATAAAGAAGTTGCTTTAATTTTTTTTTAAATGAACACTAACAGCGATCTTTCCTAGATGCAGTATCTATACTAAAGTATGTTGGTTTAGTCAGAAAAAAACTTGCTCTCAAACAAACAAACCCCAATAGTAAACGTGGGAGGTTTTTTGTTTGCTTGTTTTACACTAAAAGTATGCATTTAATTTCACTGCGGTAAAAACAAACTTTTTTACAATAAAGCAGATACACCTTCTTTTAACAAATTATTCTTTATACAAATGGTGAGCAAACCACACTTCTACTCCACTTTACATAAAATAAAATAAATGTTTTTCACAATTTAACCCATCCCGAATCCCGAACCTCTCTGAACTGTCTCTCCTTTACTTCTCCCGTTAAGAAGGTTGGGGCTGTGCCGGTCGGGGGTTGTCTCCGGGGGCCGCTACGGTAGCCGGGTTGTCCTGACTGGAGCCATGAAACGCTGGGGAGATCTCTATATTTTTTTAGTTCGTTTCTTTTCAGTTGCTTCTTTCATTTGGTTGTATTTTTATTCCTGCTGCCCCACACTACGCTGCATAATTATCCATTTGGATAGCTCAGCGTTACGAGTCAGATTCAGATTCAGATTCAGATTCAGATTCCTCTCCAACTGATGATGGATGATCTTCATCCCAAGGGACGGAGGAGCAACACATACTCATGCCTTCATTCAAAACAGGCAGAACAAAACAGCGGAGCGGAAACCTCACACCGATGCACGAATGAACAACTAAACGTAACATTAGAATCATGCCAGAACTTCTATGTTAGACTCACTCGTGTCAGAGCACCTTGTGACAGCTAGCTAATGTACCATCTGTGGATAAAATGCGGATAAAGCCGATTCAGATAAATTAGTCAGAAACAAATATGCGTGAAGGGAAAAGGGAATGAATGGAAAAAAGAAGAATTAATTAATCAATCAATCGCAGCTAATTTTTAAAAAAAAAATAATTTGGAAATGCAATATTCTGACCGCACAGATCAGCAAGACATAATATAAGCACGTGGCATACACACAAACACAGGTCTGGACTCGTGACTCACAGCATACAATTATTGATCATTGACATAATTAACCGAAGAGGTCAAGCATAATGAACAAAAGACGTTCAGACACTGGGAGATCTTCCAACCCATTCACATGTAGGTGTAGAGTGGCACAGAGGTAACGCGTTCGATAAATCAGAGTTCGAACCTGGGTAAAGGGGATTTTTCCTCTCACTCTGCACTAGGCCGTAGAGTCTTTCGGATGAGACGATAAACCGAGGTCCCGTGTGCCCAGGCAGTTAGCACAATGGCAACGAAAACGTTGTCATTTGGCCACAATTTACACACACACACACACACACACACACACACACACACACACACACACACACACACACACACACACACACACACTTTCATTCCCCATCAGTCACACAAAACAGCATGCAAAACAAAACAAAATGGGTGGCGCGCCTCTGGCTGCGACGCTCTCTCCAGGTGGGAGCAACCCGAATTTCGACGCCTCTGTGACTATAAAGTACCAAATACCAAATACCCACCTGTCTGCCATGGCAAGCTTGACCGCCATTGCTTCATCATCCTGAGAAAAAGAAAGGAAGAAAAGATTCAAGTTTGATCAGAGCATCATACGAACAGTGTCTTACATCTTACTAGTTACTAGCACCAGTACAGCGGAACCTCCGTATACCGACCACCCTAGAGACTGGCCAAAACTGTCCTTAATAGGAATTGTTCGGAAATAATTAAGGGGAGTAATTTCATGGTGTGTGGGAGTGATCTTGCCTAATTCAATCGGTCAAACAGGGGACGTTACTCTACCATCAGCTCTCGCCTCGTGTGCTTGAGCAGACATACAGCACTTAGAACACAGTGCGTCACCATGATCGTTCCCACCATCTTTATATTTACTAATGTCCCATATGTGTCTGCTTCAGACCGGAGGACGTTAATCAGATTTTCCTGGTGACAAAAATACGGCTTTTATTGCTGGTCGACATTAGCCTGTAGAAAGAGCCAATAGTAAATGAGAGCTGTACTACTACTAT
>CM065693.1:7796335-7866335 GCA_017654935.2 Phymorhynchus buccinoides
ATTAGGCCCTATACTATGTCATCACCCTTGTTTCTACAGTCACCCCTTTACTTTAAATAATGCAAAATAAGATAACAAACAAACTAAATTTGAAGGTCAAATGCTAAAAGATACTTTCAGTGTTTCCGGTTCAATGCCTAAAAGCACTATCCATCTTTTTTTTATTCCTTTTGTGTCAGTACATTTTGGCATTAAAACAGAAAGAATGATAAAACTTTCTAGCATTCAGTCCTTGTTAAACCCCTTGACTGCCAGAGAAAATTAAAGAAAAAATCATTGGGCAAATCATGCCATGAAAAAGACAACGTATAGAGCCAAAATGGTAAAATAGTCTGGGGATATAACTCTCTTGACTGTGTTAGAGCAAAAGCCAACATATCAGGGTTATTCCTCTTCATCTGATGATATCATCAGTGATGTCATCAGGTCAGTACGTGATACGTTGGTGGCAGTCAAGGGGTTAATACTCTTCATCTGATGACATCATCAGTGAATGGTCATCAGGGTTCGAGTAAACGTGATTAACGTTGGTGGCGAAGTCCAGGGGTTAAAAAAAAAAAAAGTTCTATACAAATGCATGAACAGCTAGGATATGAAAAAAATGTTAGACATCAATTATCTCATTACCTAAACTCTGCTGTAAATATCTACGGTAAATCATATCACATTGTTATATCAAAATGCCACTATGCTGAAGAAGGGAGCGCAATGCTTCTGAAAGCGACATGATCAAGTAAGGTTAAGCGTTATTTTGCTTGAGAAAATTACGTTTCATTGTTCATTAAGGTTTTTTTATCAACTTGCTAGAAAGTTGCATTCTGTCCTGAACATTTATTCTGCAATCTGTTGGTTAAATAATACAATAAAATTTGAAAAAAGTTTCAGATGAAATAGTTCTGAATCTACTTTCTAAATTTCTTTAGAAATATAAAATATAAACTACTAATAATAATGATGATAATAATAAAAATAATAAAAAATTCTCTAATGGAAAGGAAAAGGGGAATGGAAGGCAGATTGGGCATGCTAGGAGGTTTGATGTATGAGGCTTTCTGGGTGATTTGATGGCATACCCGTTTCAACGTCTGCAAAACAGCATACAGAAATCATTTACAAACACTGAATAAAAATTAAGCAACAACATAAATGTGACTGATTGACAACAACAAAGCCACTGGAAATGTTGATTAGTATTTTGACTGGAGAAGGAACGTGGTAGGATAGTCAAAGCATCCGCCTGCCAATCTATTGCATGAGTGACCCGGGCTCGAATCCGGATCCGAGCCTGGTCCTTTCCAGTTCAACGGGGAAATCTGAACTGAACACTGAGTCCTTTGGATGGGGACTTAAAGCAAGTCTGACCCATCCGCTTTACGCAGGTAAAACTCCCACAGCAGTTAAAAGTCGGTCATCCTGGTCCCGTTTTGCCAGGCCTGTGAGTGTGTCCTCTCTGGGAATGGCTTGCACACGCTCAAGAGCTTTGTCCACGATGTCATCTGAGTATTGGCGTGACTTGAAGAAAGATGTCATGGCCTTTGATTTTACTAGAAAGTCATCATGTGCACTGCAGTCGTCTCAGTCTCAAGAACTGAGAAAACGGGATGCTGTCTCTAGTGGCTGGAGGATGGCTGGAGGAGTGGAGGAGGTAAGCATGGGTGTCTGTGGGCTTGTAGAAGACAGTGGTGGACAGGACTGTTCTGTTTGGTTGAATGGAGATGGTGTACTTTACATATTGTAAAAAAAAAATAACTACTGGCATAATGATATAATAAAACTTGAGCATCGAGTAACGTGTAAAAGAAAGTCATTGTCATTGTTGTCTGGTTTTGGTGTGTGTGTGTGTGTGTGTGTGTGTGTGTGTGTGTGTGTGTGCGCGTGCGCGCACATGTGTGCATGTATAGTGTGCTTGTGTGTCACATGTGTATGTTTATATATCATGTGTATGAGAGAGGGGGGGGGGGTGAAAAAGAGAGAGAGAGAGAGAGAGAGAGAGAGAGAGAGAGAGAGAGAGAGAGAGAGAGAGAGAGAGAGAGAGAGAGAGAGACAGAAGCACACACACACACACACACACACACACACACACACACACATACATACACACACACACACACACACACACACACACACACACACACACACACACACACACACACACACACACACACACACACACACACACACATACACACACACACACACACACACACACACACACACACACACACACACACACACACACACACACACACACACACACACACACACACACAGAGTGAGACTCAAGTCGAAGACACGAGAGTCTGAATAATGTATACATTGTACATTCCCTCAGTTCATTCCAAGCTCTTTCTCCGCGTAACAATCTTGCCTGTGGAACAAATATCGAGTGAACAGCATCTTAATGTCAAGCTTTTATCATCAAATCACGTTGCCATGGGCATAGTCCACAACTGGAATTTAAATATTCACAAAGCACCTCAAACACTTAGGGCACTTGATCACGAAGTAACAACGGTCGCTTACCGCTATTCTTCTAGTCTGTTGCTTGAAGCATTCTGTGTTGGTACGGGGAGGGCCCTCGTATCTCAAAACCGTCTCTTTGATGCTCATTTTGATGTGTGTGACTTGAACTCCGTTCGCTGCCAAGCACCGGAAGTTTGGGCGTTGCGAAGTTGAGTTAGGAATATCTGAAGATAGAAACTTTACACACAAACACTTTGCTACTGTTTGTGCTGATCTTTTGGGCCTTAAAATGAAGCAAGACATATAAAAATGTGCATCAATGACAAACACAAAGATATATATTTGAATATTTAATGGCAGTTAAGGTTGTGAGGCCATGAAATCGCAACCAACGTAAAACTGAAAGTTTGTGGCATGTTGTGTTTTCAGATACTTTTGGTTTGGGATAATACACAATAACGCTTTACCAGAAATCTGTACAACATTTTCTTTAATACTGAAAAAAAATCGGGGTGGGGTGGGGTGGTGTAGAGTACCTGGTACTCTTGGGGGGGGGGGGGGGGGGGGGGGGGGACTGACTCCAAGAAAAAGCAGCCATGGGTCAAAAAGAGCTACTTTTGCCCTCTACACCTATATTAGGCCCACATAACAACGTGTGCTTTTTGTTGTTTTGATCAAACATCAGGCTACTCATGTGTCTGTGTTTCAACTTCTGATTCAAATCACCAACTTACATTTTAAAGTGCATTCAATGACGTTGCATTAAGTGCTTCTTTTAGAAGGCTGTTCTATGAGTTTATTATTCTGATAGTTGAAAAAAGGTTTGAAGCAATCTGGAGTTTGTTGTTGTTGTTTTGGGTGGGGTTTTTTTTTAATAGTAGTAGTGGTTGATATATAATTATGTCATCTGCTTATTTCACTCTCACAAGGGACTGCTAAATTGTTAGTACTTTAATTATCACAAAGTGATGCAAAAAAAGACACATATCTAAGAAGCCTAAGCTTTCTATACTCTAAGCTAGGTAATTTGAGATAGCTCTTTCCTTATAAACTAACTCTCTCTCTCTCTCTCTCTCTCTCTCTCTCTCTCTCTCTCTCTCTCTCTCTCTCTCTCTCTCTCTCTCTCTCTCTCTCTCTCTTCTTGAATTTTGCTCTCACTGCCACAAAAATGAACAATAATGTATTACGTTGGCGAGATTTTATTTTATTTGTATACATTCTGGTAAGATGAGAATGAAACCACGGCACACCAAATCTACAACAACAGTAAAGAGAAGACCAGTGCGTTTTAGAGGTGCAACATTTCGGCCAACATTTGTATACGTTTAAATCAGTTGTAACTATCTGAAATTGCTCGTAGACTATGATCAATCTGGAATGATGAGATTTCTGTGCTCTTTTGTTTAATTTTGTTTACCTTGTTCTTTTTTTTCCTGGTCACATCCCACATAATATCCCTGTGATCCCACGTGTGAACGTTTAGTGTTTACTCCAGAAGTTCAAGTTGGTCACCACTGGCAGAGAAGAAAAATAGAGAATTAAACAGTTTCAAAATGGAAACGGGGACGGCTGAACCGATCGTTTTGCAGACCCTGTCTCACGCGTGCAGCCAAGAAGCCAGTGTTTTGAAACCCGCTGAACAACAACTGAAGGAATGGGAGACGCAGCCTGGCTTCTATTCTGTTTTGTCGGTGAGGGGATATATATCATTATGTGTAGTGACTGAAATGATAGGATTAATATCAGGGACCGGGTTGTCGGCCTGGATAGCTCAGTTGGTAGAGCACCCGTCTGGTGTTCGGGAGGTCTCGGGTTCGATTCCCGGTCCGGCTAACACTTTTCCCCCCACAAAAATTACATCATATGATATATAAGTTAGTGGGTTAGGTTCTAAATCTAAAGGTTTAGATATATATAGGGACTAAACATAGCCGTTAGGCTTTCAAACTTCCCATCCTTGATTGTATTATTTATACAAGGTTTGTCGTGCACTCAGGTTTTGATAATCATTCATCATATATTCGTATGTCAAATTTTTATAATATTCCCAGTCTAATACTGTAATAGTAATAATTTTTTGAAAACGTTAGTATTTGGTGCATGCAGTTAGTGAGTTACTCGCCGTTTGTCTTCTTCTTCTATCACCCAGACAGTTTCCTGTCAATTATGAGTGCAGATGTGTCATGCTACCGTTATCATGCATTAGTAATTGCTATAAAGGCGGATCACACAAATATGTGTGCATAAAAAAGATGAATGCACACATGTATACAAACACACGCTAATTTGTATTGCTTATTCAGTGTACCATCTGGAAACAACAATTTTGACTTGACACATGTGACATCACGCAATGACACTCTCAGTCTCACACCCAGTGACTCTCTCTCTCTCTCTCTCTCTCTCTCTCTCTCTCTCTCTCTCTCTCTCTCTCTCTCTCTCTCTCTCTCTCTCTCTCTCTCTCTCTCTCTCATAGCCATACACACACACACGTGCACAGTGGCACACACACTTGCACAGTGACAGTCACACACACACAAACACACACTCACAATTCTCTCTCTCTACAGCTCTCTCTCTCTATCTCAGTATCTGAGTATCTCATTCTATTTCTCTCTTTTTCTCTTTCTTACATCAGAATAGCTTCTTTTTCTCCCTTGTTGCGACTTTCAGTTTCAAGCCATTGAAAACTATTTTCTTTTTTTATATAAAGATGTTGACACTGATAGTGATAGGGATTTAAGGGAATGAATATCATATAATTATAATGTCTTGCCATTGTTTCAGTCCATTTTCTGCAATTATGACCTGGATGCCAACATCCGGTGGTTGGCTGTGTTGTATTGCAAGAACGGAGTGGAGCGATATTGGAGAAAGTCTGCTCCAAAGTGAGTATTTTATTTAAATTTATTTATTCATAATTTAGACTTAGACTTAACTTCCCCCCCAAATTTTTTTTTAGATCCAACGACCACACAATAAATAGGTGTTTTTTGGTTAAAATTTAATTAATGTGTTTAACACTGGTCAGTGTAGAGTGGCACAGTGGTAGCGCACGTTTGCTTCGTGTCAAGTAAACCTGAGTTCGAACCTGGGTACAGGGGATTTTTCCTCTCACTTTGCACTAGACCTTGCGGTCTGAACGTGGAGTCTTTCGGATGAGACGATAAACCGAGGTCCCGTGTGCTCATGCACTTAGCACACGTTAAACCCAGCTGCAACGAAAGTCATTTGATTAAAATTTACCCCCCTCCCTTCCTCATCAGTGATTCAGTCACACAAAAATCGCATGCAAATTTTTTTTTTTTTTTTTTAATTGGGTGGCGCGCCTCTGGCTGCGACGCGCTCTCCAGGTGGGAGCAACCAGAATTTCACAGAGACGCCACTGTAATTATAATGTACCTAACCTAACCTAACCTAACACATGTATGTATGCATACATATAATATATATATGCAGTGCAAAGATAGTGCTGCAATCAAAGGGATGGTTTGGCCTTTGGTGACCTTCCCCAATGCCAGCTGTCCTCGAATCCCTTTGGCCAATATAGTGGGGATGTACCTTAACGGCTTAGGCAAGGCATTACCACTAGAAATAAATTCTAGCTCAGCCAACGGAACAGCATCTGCCCTCTGCTATCTGGCAGTCATGGTTGGAAACGACTGACTGGCATACAACGATACTGTAGTGTACATTATTAAAAAAAAAGGTCTTTTGTTGATGGTAAAGTCACTTCCATCTTTAGATAAATAAGATAATACTTATTGCATGCCTTGGCTCTTTAGCCCCTCTCTGAATGTGTTGTATTAATGACTTAACTAGTAGTATCTGATACTGTAGTGTAAGTGTAAAGTGTTTTTATTAACATCAATTTGCAATACACAAAATATAGTGTTTTTATATTAACCCTTTCACCGCCAACGTCGCATTTTAGCACCACAATGATTTAACACCCATGTCACTAAAAGGCATCAAATCAGGGCCTGTTATTCAAAGACCCTATTCTCTTACTTTTGGGAGATAAGGATAGGCCTTTCTTTAAATATGTCACAGAGGAATTCCTAATATTACAGACACTTTTTTTTCTCTACCCAGTTAAGATTAATGGAAATTTTTCGCTGAAAAATGGCTGGCGGCGAAAGGGTTAATACAGTTTCGTTGTTGGATTATCCTCCTCCATTCCATGTGTACAATAATTTCAAAAAACACAAAATAACAAATACATGATTTCTTCACTCAGAAACTAAAGTCAGCAATTCTTAAAGATTACTACAAATAGTAAAATACTAGACTTTTTTTCGATTCTTATTATTAATAATATTATATTATTGTTATAATTTATCTTATTTGTAATATTAGTTTTATTATTACTAATATTAGGGGGCATTTGCACTGGCTGCAGTGCTGCGGCCAATGCGATTGGTTGGTCTTTTGGGACCTTCCCCAACGCCAACTCTCGTCCTCAAATCCCTTTGGCCGAGAGAGTGGGGTTGTACCCTGGGCAAGGCTTCTCCACTATAAACAAATTTTAGCCCAGCGCCGGAATAGCAGCTGCCCCCTCTGCTATCTGGCAGTCATTGTCGAAAATGACAGACAGGCAACAACAATATATTATTACAAAGCCTGAATGAGTGAATCAGTAAAATGATGTACAGTGGAACCTCCCTTATAAGACCTCCCATTATAAGACTCCCTCCCATATAAGACCTACTTCTCTGAGACATTGCCCTTTGTATGTGTTAAACTTTCCTCCCTTATAAGACCCCTCCCTTATAAGATCTCATTTTGGATGAATTTTGAAGGTCTTATAATGGAGGTTCCACTGTATAAGACTTCCTCCCATATATTAAGAGGTACGTCTCTGAGACACTGCCCTTCTTTGTAAGTATTAAAATTACCTACATTGTAATACCTTAAAAAAAATCATCCAAAATAAGGTCTTATAAAGGAGGTTCCACTGTGGTGGTTTTGTTTTGAGTAATTTGACTTGTTTCAGTGCCATAGCAGAAGCAGAGAAGGAGGCCATCAAAGCACGCCTCATCGCCACATTTAGAGAACCAGTGCCCCAGGTATGTGTGTGTGTCGAAGTCGAAGTCGAAAATGTTAATGAATAGGCCTTTCTGCCCGTATCAAATGGAGGGGTGGGGAAGGGGGAACACAATGAATCAAAATAACAGTTCTAACAAAATCATACATCTTTGAAAATCCAAACACAACCATGCAGCATGAAAGCACACACATAATAAATAAATAAATAAATAAAATATGCATTACTAGCAAAAACTATTAAACAATCAATTCATGCAAAACATTGAAGCACAATATTCACCAACCCATCAGCAACTATTAAACAGCTTTCAAACGGCTCAGAATATTACATAATGAATCGATGAGCTGTAAATAAATAAATTTTACTGTAAATCAATCTGTCATTGTTAATCCCTTAATTTTGCAATCAATGAGGAATTACTAACAACCATCTGAAATATAAATCAAATTACAGTTACTACTAACCATCTGATATATATAAATCAAAGGAGTGAGTCAGCATTGACAACTAGTCAACAAATCAATATAATAGACAATCGACAACCTGCTCATTATGTGACAAATAAATGGATCAAACATTAAGATTACCAACTAACTAATCACATCAAAAGGCAGACCAAGAGCTAGCGAAATAATTAAAGGACACATTGTTGCGCTGTGTACATACGTTTTCAATAAGGGAAGGTGGGGGTATGTGTGTGTAAGAAAATGGATGAAACGCACAAAATAAATTTTGGTTCAGCGCTAACAAATTCAAACGAGTATGCACGTCCACTTTGTATAACAATGTATTATACCATGTAGGACGATAACTTATCGATTGGCAGTTTAACAATATGTATTGACACAAGGGAGATGGGAGGCATAGTGAATACATACATACATAACAGTACGTGCTAATCCAGCATATGTAGGCCCTAATTTAACCACAAAGACAACATTTACAAGAAGTTATAGAAAAGTAAACTATCATCATAGTGAGCAAATTTATAAAACAAAGACACATTATACACAAAGTTACGGTAAAACTCGATGGCATGGAAAAGTAAGTTAAATATATATCTAAGTCTAAGAAGGGGAAGAATCGGTTTAATAGTTGAATGACCTTTCGTATGCAGTTGGAGTTATCTTCGTCTGGACCTTCATACACGTTCAAAAAACGCATATTGTTCCGCCGTGAGAATGATTCCATTTTGTCCATTTGGTTATCCATTCTGTTGGCAACATCAAGGAACATGTCTTTCCATTGGTAGAGATTTTTGCATTGTTCCTTCAAGATTGCACACTGCTCGGTGACTTGTCGCATCTCATGTCTAAGCTGGTCATTGTCCTGTTGGAGGCCATGGCACCAAGATTCCAATTCAGTAAAACCAGTTGTGCAATCAGTGTTGGCATCTGCACTGTAACCTGCCATTGAGAACAAGGTTCGGTGTAGGTCGTTTGAAGGAGCAGAGCTTTGACCATAAGCATACCTGGGTGAGCGAATGTTGAATGGTCGTTCATTGCTTTCGTTGCGTTCATTGCTATGCATCCATTCAGTGGCATTGGTAGGACCTGGGTTTGACTCCACATCTCCACAAGAGAGGAGGAGATACGTGATCAGGATGGCACATGTTTCAATGAAAAAGACCAGAAGTACACTTCTTGCGTAAATCCTGACAACAAATCGAGGGCTGTGCCTGAGTTTCCATCTTGACATGGCAAAGCACCTCGCTGCGACTCCCAACATAAGGAACAGACGTTGAGCATGGCCAACTGAAGCCAGAAGTGAAGCCTGAAGTGAAGTAGGGGGACCAGCAGGAACAGTACCACACCAGTACGCAGATTGACAACGCCCACAGCCGCTCGCAGAAACCTTAACTTCGTTCAAAACACAGCTTGATATCACCACTGAAGCAATGAGCAAAGTTTTTGTAACGGCCAACGAAGCTTGATTAGAAGCACCTGTGTCGAGTGTTTTCTTTTTTTCCTTTTTCGATCTGGTGAGTGTTTTGCATGTGCCACCGACATCGTTGCTCGCGTGGGTATCCTTTTTTTGTTTGTTTTCAGCTTGAAAAATGTTCACATTTTTAAATCGTTCTTTGAGTCAATTAATTGTTCAAACACTAATTAAACGCTAATCGTCCACCACACTGACCGAAGTTTGTCGTCGATCAGGGCTGCGTACCTTTAGGCACACAATGTCAAAAAATCACAACGGTACACAAGGTGGAACCACTGTCGTCTGTCACTTTTCCTTTCAACAACCCAACAATACCACACTGTGTGTGAGTGTGTCAGGACCAAAACACATTCATAAAACGTCAGAATAAAAACGGACAAAGAAGCTGAGTCTCAGCTACACCCACAGTCGGATGTTGAAAAGTGCACAGAAGCCTGTGCAGTTTCGAATGCCCTGTGTGTGTGTGTGTGAGTGCATCTGTCTGTGTCTGTCTGTCTTTACTTATGTCTGTCGTACATTTGCGTGTATGCAAATGATTTTATCTGTCCAGTGGGTTTCATTTTTCTTTCATAAATCTTGCAGCTACAGTGGGTTCTGGAATTCTTTGGAGCACTGAATTAAAATGCTCACACACAGACACACACACACACAAACACACACACTTTAAACTTTTATTCATCATCATCATCATCCACACCATCCTCATCATTACATAATACATTGCAACACATTATTATTATCACCATCATCTTTATCATTGCAGATAGCCACACAGGTGGTGGTTCTAACAGGGAAAATCGACTGTGTCCTCTCTGTTATTGTTAGTGTCTCTATCATCATCACTGTAGAGTTGCACAGTGGTAGCGCGTTCGCTTCGTGTCAAGTAAAAAAAAAAACAGTTCGAACCTGGGTACAGGGGATTTTTTTTTATCTCACCTTACACTAGGCCTTACGGTCTTTCGGATAAAGACGATAAACTGAGGTCCCGTGTGCCCATGCACTTAGCATACGTTAAACCCAGTGGCAACGAAAAAGTTGTCATTTGGTCAAAATTTACACCCCCATTAGTCACACAAAAATCGCATGCAAAAACAAAACAACGGGTGACGCGCCTCTGGCTGCTACGCGCTCTCCAGGTGGGAGCAACCCAAATTTCACAGAGACGCCTCTGTGACTTTAATGTACCTAATACCTAATTATTATTATCATCACAATCATTATCATCATCATCATCATCATCATCATCATCATCATCTTTATCCATCATTGCAGATAGCCACACAGGTGGCGGTGCTCACCGGGAAGATCGCCCGTATCGACTGCCCTTACCACTGGGGGGCGCTGGTTCCCACGCTGCTGACGGTGGTGCGATGCGACGACGTCGCCGTTCAACAGAGAGCGCTGCTCGTGCTGTACCATGTCACCAAGACCCTCGCCTCCAAACGCCTAGCCCCCGACAGGAAGCTCTTTGAAACGGTGAGCCACTTTCATTGGTTGGTTTGAAATGATGAGCGATATTGATTGGTTGGTTTATGAAGGTGAGCGATTTTCATTGGTTGGTTTGAAATGACGATGTGATTTGATTGGTTGCTTTGAAACGGTAAGCAATTTTCTTTGGTTGGTTTTTGAAACGGTGAGCGATTTGATTTGTTTCATTCAAACGGCAACTGATTACTTTGCTTGACATAAAGTCGTTTGAGTGAGTTTTGAATGTTCGGCAGAAAATGTTTCAAATAGCGAGTGGTGATTTGCTAGGAAACTGAAGCCGACATGTGAAAGGACATTTTAACTCAATCAACCCCGTTGACGAGTATACTTGTCAACTCGCGCCAACCATTATCTGCCCATGTACGAGTTAACTCGTAACAGAAACCTATCCTCAAACTGAGGCATTTAGCTTGGTTCTCTTTCACAAATTGCCCACTTTGGTAGCTTTAGCCTGTTTATAAAAGCTTCCTTTCCGGCCACACGCAGATTTTATTGATTTTTGGAGCAGATTTCTAATTAAAAAATATTTTTCTCACTGTAATGATAACAATAATGTCTAAGTAATGAGATGGCAAGTAAAATGATGTTTGAATGGATCAGAGACAATTTTAATGACAAAATTAGCAATTCTGTTGTGTTTTTAGCGAGTCTAGGTGAAATAGAAAGCTCTACTTTCGATTATTGCCTAAAGAACAAATAATTACTTTGTAATCAAATAAAAAACGCATTTGACAGTAACATTTAAAATTTTTAAAGCAATGCAGAGAATAGTATCAATGTTGTAGGAATTTTTCTAAGCATTTCTATAGTTATGCTCAGAGCTCTCTGCACAGCTGGGCCAGGGAAGATAAACGCGGCTGCACGGACCGGGTGAAATTTGTTAAATGTTCTATGGTTGACTGATTTGTAAGAAACAAAGAAAAATTGTGTTTTTATTGAAAATTGTTTGGAACAAATGAAATTCGACGATGAAAAAGCTACTTCGTCAAGTAAGCTTCATTTTCTACTCCAGTAATTTAGGTTTTATTCTTCTTCTTTTGATGAAATTTGACGTTTTCAAACACACACCCCACCCCACCCCTTGTTGCCCCTGTGTTCTTTTCAAATGTGCGTTTTGTCGCATTGTTGACAGCTGACGCTGGAGATTGTGGAGTACATGAACCACCTGTGGCAGAGACACCTGAGCGATTTCGTGCGACTGGCCAACGCACATGATGAGAGCATGGCAAATAGCGTGGAGCAGGCACACCTTGTGTTGAAAGGTGAGAAAGAGAGAGAGAGAAAAGAAAGAGAGAGTGTGTTTGTGTGGCAAAGACACCTGAGCTAGTGTTGGAAGGTGAGAGAGAAAGTGTGTGTACATGTATGTGTGTGTGTTCCCCCGTCATTAAAACTCTGCTCTCTTTCTCTTCTCTCTCTTGCCATTAGGTCTGTTTCTGCTGTATTCCATTTATGTCATCCGTGTGTGTTCGCTTTGCATTACGTTTTTGTTTGAATGCGTTATGAATGCTAACCTGTGTGTGCGCTCTGATTTGATTTCTATCAAGATTCAGCGCCGTATGAATACTGTATGTTGTTGTTGTTGTTGTTGTGTGTGAGTCTAGGTCATCTGAGTGATTTTGTACGAATGTCAACACACATGACGACAGCATAGCAAACAGCGTGGAACAGGCACACCTTGTTTTGAAAGATTAGAGAGAGAATGAGAGTGTGTGTGTGTCATGTATATCAAGGTCATCTGAGCAGTTTTGTTTGACTGGCCAATGCACATGATGACAACAGTGATGACAAAATCAAATTGTTGATTGTGGGCACTTAACCGGAAGAAAAACAAGGCAAATAGTGTGGAATAAGCGTATCTAGTGTTAAACGTTGAGCCTGCATGTGAGTGTAGTGTGGTGTGTAGTGAGTGATTTGTGGTGAGTGTGCTTCTGTGTGAGTGTGTGCTAGCAAACACATATGATAGCAATATGGTGAACAGCGAAGTACAGGTCCGCTGAACTACACCGAGTGACTTGGCAGCAGTGCAGCATCTCCTGTGGTGGTTGCCTCCTAACGGCCTAACATAGATTCGCTCCCCTTGGACTGCTGGTTTCGGTTTCTGCGACCTGACAAACCAGGTTATGGGTTGGGACTCGGAATGGTGTGCATCCCCGGGGGGTCTTTCGTAAAAATAGTTCCCCCACCTTCTGGAAGTTCTGTACTTATAGCTTCCTCTAATCTGCCACTCTCTTTGCCTCTTGCCTTTTTCCTTTGCTTACTGTCACCTACTATCTTTCGGACTTATCGGCCCATTCTCCTGCCCTTTAAAAAATAAAAAAATCTGCCAAGTAAAATCAGAATGTGTCGGCTGTATGCAGCGGGAGACCAGTGAAAACTGAAAATGGACACATACGTACCTTACCCATTATGGCCTTTTGGCCTGAGAATGCAGAAGAAGAAGAAGAGCAGTGTGGGAGCTATGCCCAGAAGATGGGACAGCAAAAAAGAAAAAAGGTTCATTTAGCTTTGAGCAATGTGTGTGTGTGTGTGTGTGTGAAAGTTTTCTTAGCGATTTTGTATGACTGGTGCGCAACGCACATGATGACACACGATTTTGCCGTAATTTTTACGAAACAAAAGTCAAATGACAATAATTGCAGCGACAAAAAAAAAAATTATCCACACGATGGATTACGTTTTGAAAATTACTATTTTTTGTTTCAGAAATTACAAATTTACAAATTTGCAAAATAGGGGTAAACAGGTCTGTGACACTAACAGCATTCTATTTTCTGTGGTTGTGTTATGTTTTTCAGTGTTACGCAAACTGTCGACATACGGACTGAGGGAGCCCCACACCAACGTTCACATCATGGCCTTCATTTCGTCACTGTTCTCACAGCTAGAGGCTCTCCTAGATATCAGTGAGTCACTCTCTCTCTCTCTCTCTCTCTCTCTCTCTCTCTCTCTCTCTCTCTCTCTCACACACACTCTCTCCCTCATCTCTCTGTCATTCTCTCTCTCTCTCTCTCTCTCTCTCACACACTCTCTCTCCCTCTCTCTCCCTCATCTCTCTGTCATTCTCTCTCTCTCTCTCTCTCTCTCTCTCTCTCTCTCTCTCTCTCTCTCTCTCTCTCTCTCTCTCTCTCTCTCTCTCTCTCTCTCTCTCTCTCTCTCTCTCTCTCTCTCTCTCTCTCTCTCTCTCTCTCTCTCTCTCTCTCTCTCTCTCTCTCTCTCTCTCTCTCTGTCTCTCATTGGGGATGGGTTTTTTTTGTTTGTTTGTGTTGCTTTTAGTTTGTTTTCTGTTTGTTCATGCTTTGTTTTGGGGGGTTCCTGATGCGATGATGTGAGTGTCCCTGAGTGTCTATTCCGTGTATGTGAAGAAAAGAAGGGGGGTAGGGAGGGCTGGTGTGAGCATTTTGATTTTTACTTTAAATTGTTAGATTATTTTTATGCTTAATGTTTTGTAATAATGTTTTTTTCAAATTACCTGTTCTAATTCATGAAATGGGCAAAATGCTTTGCCCAAATCATAACATGGACAATGTATATCAGAATGTTCAATTCCCAGCCACACAGGTATTGATTCATCGGTAGCACATTTTTCTACATTGTACTTTCACCCCCATCTTGTCTCCCAACACTCTGGGACATGCCTGAGCCACATATGTTATCAAACGTTTCATCAAATTAAGTCTGAATAAAATAATTTTAACTCATCAAAAAAAAAAAAAAAAAAATATCTTCTTCTACTTGATTTGTTTCTCAAAATATTTGTAAGGCACTCTCAGGATAATTTTTTCATCAAAGAGCGCTATGTTACTAGCTTTATTTATTATTCATGATTATTGCTATTGATTACACTGTTAATGAACAGTGCTGTGTTTTCCCACACTGTGCAGGGAGAAGCATGTGGGGAAACCACCAGATGCTGGAGAAATGTGAACGAATCATCAGCACCATGACTAAAGTGGTCAGTGTCCGTGTCACCGCTGTTGTTGTCATCTTCATCATATTTATCATCATCATCATCATGATTCTAATCATCAGCACCATGACTAAAGTGGTCAGTGTCCATGTCACCGCTGTTGTTGTCATCTTCATCATATTTATCATCATCATCATCATGATTCTAATCATCAGCACCATGACTAAAGTGGTCAGTGTCCGTGTCACCGCTGTTGTTGTCATCTTCATCATATTTATCATCATCATCATCATGATTCTAATCATCAGCACCATGACTAAAGTGGTCAGTGTCCGTGTCACCGCTGTTGTTGTCATCTTCATCATATTTATCATCATCATCATCATGATTCTAATCATCAGCACCATGACTAAAGTGGTCAGTGTCCGTGTCACCGCTGTTGTTGTCATCTTCATCATATTTATCATCATCATCATCATCATGATTCTAATCATCAGCACCATGACTAAAGTGGTCAGTGTCCGTGTCACCGCTGTTGTTGTCATCTTCATCATATTTATCATCATCATCATCATCATCATGATTCTAATCATCAGCACCATGACTAAAGTGGTCAGTGTCCGTGTCACCGCTGTTGTTGTCATCTTCATCATCAACGTTTTCGTAATCATCATATTTATCATCATCATCATGATTCTAATCATCAGCACCATGACTAAAGTGGTCAGTGTCCGTGTTACCGCTGTTGTTATCAACTCAACTCAACTCAACTCAACTCAACTTTTATTTTGTCCTCATAAAAACAAGGATAATTTTCTTGCGAACATGTCAAATATACACAAGAAACCAAACAATTTATAAAATAACAAAATAAATTGTAATTACATGCTTTAAAAGTATTCTTTCACACTTCACACGCCCCGCTCACTTTAACAACTGCACGCCAGCTTGCGCGCTCACTTTCATACAACCCTCCACCCTTCCCACCAACATCCCACCTCATCACAGGACTTCATCTTCATCATCAACGTTTTCGTAATCTTATATCATCTTTATGATGGTTTTCATCATCATCATCATCATCATCATGATTCTAATCATCATCATCGTCGTCGTCGTCATCAGGTTCACATCCAAGGGTAGTGCAGGATTATCGAGGCAGCACTAATGATTTCCATTGATGACTCTGATATCATGTCCAATTGTTTTTTATGTGTTTATGTGTTTTGTTGCATTTCTAGTCTGACACCCGTCTATCGTATTCCTACTGTCCGCACTAAAAACCTTTGCCCAATGCTCTTTCGCCTATCAAGCTCCTATCTCTTGGAATCAGTTGCCACACTCTCTCAGACACTCGCCTTCTCTGCCCCACATTCAAACGCCATCTCAAAACTCATCTCTTTCCCAAGTAGCAACTGATCCCTCCCTTCATGACCTGGATTGTGTGTTGGTGTGTGTGTGTTGGTGTGTGTGTGGAGGAGGTGGGGTGTGTTGTGTGCTCATGCATGTTTATTTGTTTGTTTATTGTTTTCTTTTAATTATTTATTTATTGTAAATGCCTAAGGGCATTCATTTGATTATGCGTATAACTGTTCATCATAATAATAATAATAACGTGTTGTCTTACGTCCGATCTCTTTTTGTCTGGTGCTTGATACCTGAAGCCTGATGCCTCGTGTCTGATGCCTCATCTGATTGTTCTGATGATATTTGTACACACAACATGGGCTTTAAAATAATAATAATAATTGATAGCATTTCTATAGCGCCTTTCTATAATTATTTTACACTCAAGGCGCTTCCATTCACTGATACACCCGCAGTCACACAAAACATTATCACCCATACATTCACCCAGGTACAAGATCAAGAAGGAAACATTTACAAACCGAATGAGCTTTGAAAGTAGTGAGTCTTGAGTTTAGCTTTGAAAGTAGAGATAGTTGGTTCATGGCGGAGATCGACTGGGAGGGAATTCCAAACAGCAGGGGCACTGAAACTGCGGTCACCAAATGATTTTAGATTTGTTTTTGGAACTTTCAGAAGTTTTGTGTTTGAGGACCTGAGTGAGCGGGAAGGAGTGTAGGTGTGAAGAGGTAAGGCTGAAGGGTCTGTTCAAAGTGACAGAAGGATAGGACAGCCAGCTTATGCTGAAGGCTGCTCTATAGGGTTGGCATAGGGCTGCTCTTGTGTTGATAGAGAAGGTGGCGTTTCGTTGCTGGGTCCCCCTACTTGGGAGGCACCATGGCGTAGTTGGTTAGAGTCGCCACTCGTAACCCAACGGGTTTGTGAGTGCGCTGGTTCGAACCCAGCTCCATTTGCGGTGTCGTGTCCTTTGGAAAGATACTTTACTCCTATTTCTTGGTCCTTCAGGTGAGACCTTTAAACCGAGGTCCCATGTGCGAATGCATGCACAAGATCTTGCGTACACGTTAAAGCCCATTCCACTATTTGGTAGGAGTAGGCCGTGTTGTGCCGGTGGGATGGGTGACACAAACTCACATAGCATGGCAGAAATGGGTGGTGCTGTACTAGAGCGACGCGCTCTCCTGTTGGGAGCAACCCGAATTTCACAGAGACGAGTTTCTGTGATCAAACAAATACCCAAAATACCTAAAATACTATCATTTTCAGGTGTTTCATTCTCATCTTTGAGTTGAGATTCTTCTTCGATCACTCAGAGTCAGACAGTTTCTGTCAATTATGAGCGCAGATGTGTCATGCTGCCGTTATGCGCCTAACTAAGAAACAGTTAGGCCCAGCAAGTCCGACTTCGGCTGGAGGAAATGTTTTTGAAAGCGTTTCATGAAAAAAGGCAGGAGAATGGACCGGTAAGGCAGAAAGATAGTAAATGACAGTAAGCAAAGGGAAAAGGCAGAGTCAAAGAGAGTGACAGATTCAAGGAAGTTACAAGTACAGAACTTCCAAAAGGTGGGGGAACTATTTATACAAAAGACCCCCTGGTATCCCCACGGGGGGTGAGTTGAGATGATGTGGGGGATTTCTGATGATGCTCTGTGCAGCTGATGGACATTGAGATGATGGTGTTGTTTTTCTGATGATGCTCTGTGCAGCTGATGGACATTGAGATGATGGTGTTTTTCTGATGATGCTCTGTGCAGCTGATGGACATTGAGATGATGGTGTTGTTTTTCTGATGATGCTCTGTGCAGCTGATGGACATTGAGATGATGGTGTTGGTTTTCTGATGATGCTCTGTGCAGCTGATGGACATTGAGATGATGGTGTTGGTTTTCTGATGATGCTCTGTGCAGCTGATGGACATTGAGATGATGGTGTTGGTTTTCTGATGATGCTCTGTGCAGCTGATGGACATTGAGATGATGGTGTTGTTTTTCTGATGATGCTCTGTGCAGCTGATGGACATTGAGATGATGGTGTTGGTTTTCTGATGATGCTCTGTGCAGCTGATGGACATTGAGATGATGGTGTTGTTTTTCTGATGATGCTCTGTGCAGCTGATGGACATGCTGGAGAACCACCCTGTGTCCTATGTGGGCTTGATACACACCACACTGCAGTTTGTGTTGACCTACAACTTCACCACCAAAGGTAATTATTTCTCATCTATTTCTCGGTCAGAGAAATCACGCGAGATGCAGGCTACGAAGAGCGCGCGCAAGAGCCAGTGGACGCGGAATGGCGCAAAGCTTGAGTCAGGAACGTTTTAGCTGTAACCAAAAAATACCATAAAATGTGTCCAAAAGCTTCTTTTTGAAGAAATTTAGTGTGTGTGTTGAGTTAAAAATGAATAATCCTGAGAGAGAGGTGTGTGTCACAGATAAACTTCCTGTAACTCTACTATTACGACAGTAGTAATTATGATTGAAGAACTTCTGGTCAAGTCCAAAAAAAATCTTTCTTGAAAATCTAAAAAATAAAAACTCTTAGAAAAGTTCTTGATGGGTTTGCTTTTTGGGTTTTTTGTTTTTTAAGCTTACAAACTTACTATAGTGATTCAATATCTATGAACATAAAGAACTCCACTTTTTCTGCAAAATGAATGTTATTAGCGTAATGATTCATTTTCTAGGTCTGTTCTTGTTGTCGTTCCTTGGCTTAAAGACTCCAGGGATCATCTCAACAGCCAAAGCAATTGGACGCTATGGTACAAATGCCCCAACTGGGGATAAGAACATTACGTGTGTGACCGTTTTTGATTACCCCTCCACGAGGGCAGCCACACTCCGACTTCGGAGGATTTGGGACCGATGATGTTATGCTTGGAGCTTTCCATGGCTAAAGACAATCCCCGCTTAACTATGCAGAACATAACGACATTTGGATGTAGCCTTGGTGATCCAGCTTATGTCAATTGGTCTGACACAGTCTTATACCAAGATGATTCTAGGTCTGTGAAATGAAACCATTTGCCCCCATATACACTGAAATTCTTATTTTTGTCTCTTTCTTTTGAGGTCTGCTGTTTGACAATTTCACGGTGAACTGCTTCAACCTGATGAAGGGAATTCTGTTCTCTGACGCCTACAAACCACGCAAAAGCAACAAAGGTGGCCACTACTTTCTTCATTTCTTTACCCAAATTTCATTGACGAAACAGATAGCTTTCTCTTTAGTGTACTGTTTTGTATTTGTATTTATGTATGTTTCGTACCGATTCATGCGTTTGTGACTTATGTGTTTGATATGATAATGCTACAGTTATGTACAATTACAATATTTTCTGGGCTATAAGCGGCTACATTTTCCCTCAACTTTGACACATGCCAAAAAACACACACACAAAACACTACTGACCCTTGTTTCTAACTTCTGCCATTTATGATTGTGTACTCACTGTCCCCAAAGTATCTCATCTCAAAAGCCACAAACCTATAACTCACTTTGTCGGTCGGTCGGTCTGTCTGTCCAAAATTGTCGCACCAAAATTGTCGCACTTCAAATCGAGGCTACACTTCAAATTTAAGGCCGCTCTTTAAAATGATGTATTTTAAAAGCATACAAAATAATAAACATACGTAATACAGACACTACAACAGACACGACGAGTATGCGGTGCTTCTTTTGATGAGTATAAGTAGGATACATAGTTTTAAATGTTTTCCAAAAGATATAAAAAGTTACGAAATGGTGCAGA
The DNA here is from genome assembly GCA_017654935.2 of Phymorhynchus buccinoides. Taxonomy (NCBI): domain Eukaryota; kingdom Metazoa; phylum Mollusca; class Gastropoda; order Neogastropoda; family Raphitomidae; genus Phymorhynchus; species Phymorhynchus buccinoides. Next base: position 7,816,304 of record CM065693.1, read on the forward strand.
GATAACATTCTGGTTTACAGAATAAAATTATTGAAAAGCCAGGGGAGGTGACTCATGATTGGAGTGGTAAAAATAGACCGCGTGCCACAAACTATTGCGATTTCGCGCTTGTTTTTTTTCTTTCTTTCTTTTTATTTCCCCTTGCTCTTTGGTTTCAACTTGGTTGTATCATTTACGCATTGGACTGTAGAGGGGAAGTATTGTTTTTTTTATCCTGTTGCCTACTTTTTGCATATTTGCTGTTTTCTTGCTTGTCTGTGCTGATAAAGGCGCATTCGCCGAAATATCCAGTAATTTTGTTTTGTCTCTTGTGAATAAAATAACGTCACTTTACACTTGTCGTGTAGTTGTTTGTTTGTTGTTTGACACGTGCAGATAAAACATCAATTGCGGATAATTTGTGGATTTTCTGTTTGTATTTTCAGGCTGGTCATCAACTCTGGCCTTACCACATTTATATAGCTAATCTTGGTGAAATATGACCCGTTCTCAGGCCACTTGGTAAAGTTTCGATCAGTCAGCACACAAACTTCACCACTTTTATATATGTTGTGCTTCACTTCGCCGCCAGTCAGTTTTAGCCAACAAATGCCATTAAACTTAACTGGGAAGAGAACAAAAAGTATCTGCAATATTTGGACTTCCTCTGTGACATGTATAACATTAGGCCTATCAAACATAAGAAAATAAGGTCTTCGGATAACAGGCCCTGATTTGATGCCTTTTGGTGACATGGGTGTTGAATCATTGTGAAGCAAGGATATCAGCCTTGAGGGTGTGTGCGGCCTCCAGCCTGACGGCCAGGTCCTCCCCATGCTGCAGCAGTGACATGATGGCGTCGTACAGCCCTGATTTGATGCCTTTTGGTGACATGGGTGTTGAATCATTGTGGTGCACAAGGGCGACATTGGCGGTGAAAGGGTTAAGATCTAAATTTGAATTGAAACACTTGTGATTGTGCCAGTCGTTATTATCCTGATAAGACAAAATGCTGTGCCAGCAAAACAATGACGTCAACTTCAAGTTAAAAGTTATCGGTCTTGCTTCACAAGTTGAGAAGGGACTCGTTTACACAAGTCACACAAGTCACACATCACACAATTTATTGTCCAAAAAACATGGATATACATCTGTGGTGGCACGTAAAACATAAACAGTGAATAAATAAGATCACAGCTCAAATATTAAAATATTAAAATAGAACATTCGGTAAAGGTAAAGATGTGCCCCCCCCCCCCCCCCCCCCCCCCCCCCCCCCCCCCCCCCCTGCATTTCTCGGTTAATTCTATTTTTCCGTTTTTGCCTTTCTTACCATACATAAAGCTGTATTTTAGGAACATTTTTAGCTAATAACCTTTTTGGAATACTAACCCTAAACCTAACCCTAGCCCTAAACCTAACCCTACCCCCCGCTATGTACTGCAGTACACCGCGATTTGTCACAGTTGTGGTTCGTTGCGTTTTTCCGTCTTATAGGGTGGGGGTTAGGTTTAGGGATAGGGTTAGTATTCCAAAAAGGTTATTAGCTAAAAATGTTCCTAAAATACAGCTTTATGTATGGTCAGAAAGGCAATAACGGAAAAATAGAATTAACCGAGATAGGTAGGGGGGGTGGCACATCTTGACCTTTACCGAACATTCACTCAACAATCTAAGTGCACACAAACTGCAGCCCCCCCCCCCGCAAACACACACACTCCCTCCACCGCCCCCCTCACGCATAAGAGAGAGAGAGAGGTGGTAGAGAGAGAGAGAGAGAGAGAGAGTCTTAAGTGAAAATGACACACACACATGCGCGCAGTGTTTCATCTGATAATATACACAATAGATAAAGCAAAAGCTGTTACGCTACTACGTAAAACGAGTATCTAAAAATAAAGTTATGTTGGAAATCGATTAATTTAAAACAGTAATCTTACAGAATAAATGCACCCTTTAAAGATTAAAACTAACCATTTACATGATCAAACCAATAAATCAGGCAATATATTTTCTTAATTTTGGGAGGTAAGGACAGGCCTAATGTTACACATGTCACCGAGGAATTCGCAATATTGCAGAAATATTTTTTTTCTCTACCCAGTTAAGTTTAATGGTATTATGGGGGCTGAAAAATGGTTGGCGGCGAAAGGGTTAATGTTCTTGTTCTCCATGTAAAGCGCACTGAGCTCATGTGAGAAAGAGCGCTATGCAAGTTCCCATTATTATTATTATTATATATTGTATGTTGTACATTTTAGATGTGTAATGTATCAACACATCGTAATGCGATGACGTTACGTTCTATTTTTAGACGAGTGCAGCGCCACCTGTCTGGAGGCGCGGCGGGTGCTGACGCAGTTCTTTACCTTGGACACCTTGTCGGAGGTGTGTCGGCGTCTGGTCTCCCAGTATTTCCTGCTGACCACTGACGACCTCACTGAGTGGGAGGCTGATGCCGAAGACTTCTGTGAGTGTGGCACTCCGAACCTCAAACAGCCTCTCTTCTTTGAAGTCCTCTCTGAAAATATGCTGAGAGTGTGATTCAAATAATTGATTGTCTTGACACTGAATCACAAATCACAAATAGTTTTATACTTTTTGGAGTTAGATGCCTCTTGCCCCCTCAATTTCAATTTCAATTTCATTTCAATTTTTTGTGTTCTTGTTGTTGCTTGCTTGTTCGTGCACGTTTTGTATGCTATCATTTTCATTATCATGTTCTGTTCCATTCTCTTATTACTTGTGGCAGCCAATATTGTATAATATACTTGTGTTTGAGCGCCTTGTATAAGCTTTAAGCTTGTTGTGCTCGTTCCAATTTGTTTATGTTGCTGCTTTACTATGTGTTACTCAATAAACATTCGTTTAAACCAAGTCCTCTCTTAAAGCAACTCACTTCAAACCATAATCTCCCCCCATGGGAATACCGGGGGGTCTTTTGTATAAATAGTTCCCCCATCTTCTGGAAGTTCTGTGCTTGTAACTTCCTCTTATCTGTCATTCTCTTTGACTCTGCCTTTTCCCTTTGCTTACTGTCATCTACTATCTTTCTGCCTTACCGGTCCATTCTTCTGCCTTTTTTCACGAAAAACGCTTTCAAAAACACTTCCTCCAGCCGAAGTCGGACTTGCTGGGCCTAACTATTTCTTGGTTAGGCGCATAACGGCAGCATGGCGCATCTGCGCTCACAGAACTTCCAGAAGGTGAGGGAACTATAGCATTTATAAATTTTTAAAAACGGTATTCGCACGGGGGAAGCTTACCGTATTTTTCAGACTATAGGGCGATACTTCTTCCCCAGACTGAGACCCCTGCACCTTATAATGTGACTACTAAAATAGTAAGAAAATAGAGTAACAGAATCTGATTTTGGTGTAAAAATTGGGGTGTGCCTTATAATCAGGTGCGCCTTATAGTCCGTAAAATGCGGTAATTACATTTTGCAGCAAATTGTCATTGTTGTTGTTCAAATAGAATTGAATCATTTTTCTTTAAATTTGTGTTTTAACAGGCCAAGAAGAAGGGGGGGACTCCTACAGATATTCTCTCCGGGTGAGGATTTGGGCATTTTGCTATCATTAGTGGTACTAGTCTTCATCGCCATCATCATCTTTATCATCACTATCATCACGATCATCATCTTTATCATCATCAATATTATCGCCATCATCATCATCATCACCATCATCATCATCACTATCAGCATCACCATCATCATTATCATCATCATCACCATCATCATCGCCATATCATCGTCACTATCACCAATCACCATCATCATCACTATCATCACCATCATCATTATCATCACCATCATCATCATCATCACTTATTCACTATCATCATTACTATCATCATCACCATCATCACTATCATAATTATCATCATCGTCACCACCATCATCATCATCATCTCTTCTATCCTCCCCGTGGGGATACCGGGGGTCTTTCATAAAAATAGTTCCTCCACCTTCTGGAAGTTCTGTGCTTGTAACTTCCTCTAATCTGTCACTCTCTTTGACTCCGCCTTTTTCCTTTGCTTACTGTCATCTACTATCTTTCTGACTTGTTGGTCCATTCTCCTGCCTTTTTTCCAAAACAATCTTCCAAATAACTTTTCTCCTTTGAGCTCCTCCGAAATTGGAATGTGTCGGCTGTACGCAGCAGGGAGAAAGCCGGACACATACGTACCTTACCCATTATGTCCATATGGCCTGGGAACGCAGAAGAAGAAGAAGAAGAATCTCTACTATAATCATCATCATCATCATGATCATCATCACCATCATCATCATCATCATCATCATCACCACATCAACAGTCGTCGTTATGTTCCCCTCCAGCCGTGCACAGAGGTGCTGTTCCTGACGCTGTTCAAGGAATATCGTATGACCTTGACCCCTGTCCTGCTGCGGCTGGTCTCGGCCAATCAGGGGCCCTGCGACCCTGACGACATGCAGTCCGTGCTGAAGAAAGACGCAGGTCAGTAGTTTCCACCAATAAGAACTTTTTTTTTTTTTACTAGCAAGAAAACTCTCATTGCGTTCAAAGCATTTTAGAGAAGTGATGTCTGGAAACACGCGCTAATGTGTTGTAATAGTTTGTGCTATAGCATGTGTGATATATAGTTGTGCTTTGTTCTAAGGATGGTGGGTGGGGTTGAACGGCGTGAGCATTTTTTATTTATTTACTTATTTTTTATATACTTCATAATGTTTTTTAATAATGTTTTTCTTCTTGATTGTTTTATCTCGGAATATTTGTAAAGCGCTCTGAGGATGATTTTTTTTTTCATCGAAGAGCGCTATAGAAGCTTTATTTATTATTATGATTATTATCATTATTAGGTGTAGTATAATTTTGAATTTAATTCAGTGCAATTTTTAGTATACATGCATTGTGGCGCGTGTCTTGTGTCTTTTGACCTGTTTAAAAAACTATGACTCATAATTCACTTATCATTGCATGTGACGTGATGTGAAGTTGTACGTACGATTCATGGCATTGTATTATATAATGTTGTGATCTGACATGATATATAGTATGTCATTCCAGTTTACAATACTGTGGGTTTTGCCTCTTGCGACCTGTTTGACGAAATCGACCGACTCATCGTTCACGAATCATCTCATGTGACATTGTATGATAGGGGTTCAGGAAACGGTATGATATGATATAACAATGATATAGTATGTATTTGTATGCCAGTCCGTCGTTTACGACTATGACCGCCAGATAGCAGAGGGGACAGCTGCTATTCTGGCTGGCTGGGCTAAGATTTATTTATAGTGGAGAAGCCTTGTGATATAGTATAATAACATGATATATAATATAGCTCGCCTTGGCATAAGCAGACCTGCCTACTGCTACGATTTGGCCGTAGCTGCTACGAAAAATAAGGCTTTGCTACGGAGCTACGGCAACCTTAACGTTGCTACGGAAAAAAACAAATTGCCACCGCATTTTATTTTTGCTTTAAGTATATAATGCCATTCCCGGTTTTGTCTGTTTCTAAGAGCAGACGCCGTGTCACGCGCGATAACCTAGTCACTTCCGTTTTTATCAAAGTGACTGCGCATGCGTTCTTATTACTTTTCTCTGAAAAATATGGCGGACTCCAGCAGCAGTAGCGATTCGGGAGATGTTTCAAACGAAGAAAAACGAACCCAAACCAGAAAACGAAACTCATCTGGCACACCATCTTGTTCTAATAAAAAAAACGGCCTGCCGCACAAGTTTTCAAAATAGCTTACACGGAAGAGTGGCCTTGCATCGTCAGAAGTCGACTCGGTGAGAACCATGCTCACTGCAGTGCAACCTCTGCCATGCGGACTTCTCTGTGAATCATGGCGGTAGAGACGATTGCCATCAACACGTTCAATCGGCGAAACATAGAAGCAATGCATTTCGGCTCAGGAAGAGAACAAATCGATTGCCGTCGTTTGTGGATGCTACGAAAAAATTTGCCATGCTACTGAAAATTTATGGCTGGGCTACTGATTGGGAAAATTCCAAGTAGGCAGGTCTGCATAAGGCTGTGTCAGACCAATTGACATAAGTTGGAACACCAAGGCTACATCAAAATGTTATTATGTTCTACATTGTTATGCGGGGGTTGTCTTTAGCCTTGGCAAGCTCCTAGCATAACATCATCAGTCCAAAATCCTCCGAAGTCGTAGTGTAGATGCCCACGTGGTGGGGTAATCAAAAACGGTCCCACATGTAATGTTCTCATCCCTAGCTGGTGCATTTGTACCATAGTGTTCAAGTGCTTCGGCGGCTGTTGGGATGATCCCTGGAGTCTTTAAGCCAGGGACCAACAACAACAACAGTCATGATGTATAGCATGTTTTTTTCAGTGTACAATGCGGTGGGACTTGCCTCTTTCGACCTGTTTGACGAGATCGACTATGACTCGTGGTTCACCAATCATCTGCTGAAAGAGCTGCAGATCAAACACTCCAGGTGGGTACATGGACTATGACTCTGTTCTCCAATCATCTGCTGAAAGAGCTGCAGATCAAACACTCCAGGTGGGTACGTGGACTATGACTCTGTTCACCAATCATCTGCTGAAAGAGCTGCAGATCAAACACTCCAGGTGGGTACATGGACTATGAGTATGGTTCACCAATTATCTGCTGAGTCAAGAGAAATCAATAGAACAGTGTCCTGGCTCTTAGAGAAATCAATAAGACAGTGTTAAAAATGTAATCAGACATTTGTCCTGACAGAGGAGAACACAATGGGACATTTTCAGTTTTAATAGGTCAGTGTTCTATGACCGGGGCCTCAGGACATCGCTGCCTGGGTATAAAGCTTTCTACTGTTGGTCGACACTCTTTTGCTTTTTCAGGACCAAAACCGCCTTGAACAAACTTCTTCTCTCCCTCCGTCAACGACTGACCCTCTCCGCCTTCAAAGCAAACTTCAAAACCCACCTGTTCTCCTGTTAATGAAGCTCACTCTCTCTTTCTCTCCTCTCTCTCTCTCTCTCTTGCTCTCTCTCTCTCTCTCTTGCTCTCCTCTCTCTCTCTCTCTCGCTCTCTTGCTCTCTTCTCTCTCTCTTGCTCTCCTCTCTCTCTCTCTCTCTCTCTCTCTCTCTCTCTCTCTCTCTCTCTCTCTCTCTCTCTCTTGCTCTCCTCTTTCTCTCTCTCTCTCTCTTGCTCCATGTCTTGTTCTGTCACATGCTTTTTATGTCAAATGTGTTGGTGCTATTTCTCCATTCTTCTGTGTTATAGCGTTTTTGTTTGAATGCGTTACTCCTTTCGAATTGGAATGCGTTGGCTGATTGCAGCGAGGAGACCAGTGAAAACTGAAAACCGTAAGACTGTCCCATTTCGCCTGTTGCAGAGGTGATAATTCAGAAATGAGTTTTGCCTGTTGCAGAGGTGATAATTAAGAAGTGAGTTTCGCCTGTTGCAGAGGTGATAATTAAGAAGTGACTGTCACATTTCACCTGTTGCAGATGTGATAATTAAGAAGTGACTGTCCCGTTTTGCCTGTTGCAGAGGTGATAATTAAGAAGTGAGTTTTGCCTGTTGCAGTTACCGCATCATCCGGAAGCGCGTGGTGTGGCTGATGGGGAAGTGGGTTGGGGTGAAGATGTCAGCGACGCTGCGCCCGGCGCTGTACGACGCCATCATGTCACTGCTGCAGCATGGGGAGGACCTGGCCGTCAGGCTGGAGGCCGCACACACCCTCAAGGCTGATATCCTTGCTTCAAATCACCGTGGATTAACTCTTTCAATGCTAGCCATTCCTCAGCCAAAATTTACCATTAAGCTTACCTGGGTAGAAAAAATATTTCGTCTGCAATATTGGGGATTCCTCTGTGACATGCATTAAATAGGGCCTGTCCTTACCTCCCAAAATTTGGAACGTAAGGTCACTGGATACAAGGCACTCATATGGTGCCCTTTAGTGATTTTTCAAACACTTTAGAATAAGCATTTGTATAAATTGTGAAAAAAGCAAACTAAAATACCTTCAGAAATAAAGATTTTCTTCATCTGCAGGGGGACATTACCCCTGGATCCTGGCCTTTCAGGGTTTTTTCATGTTGTGTAGTTGCGCCCATGCAAACAGCCTTTGATATGATTATGTATGACTTCATGCACGTTCAATAGAACACAAACATACAATTGCAAAGTCAAGAAAGATATATGAAAATAAATAGATGACCACTAGGACCATAAAAGACACAAGGCGTTCAGGTAGTATTCTCAACATTTTCTAACTTTTTGTACGCATTTATTTTTTGTGAGTTAACACTTACTCGGTATCTTTCTCTCAACTTTGCCATGAATATTGCCTTACTCCCTTGATATCTACTCAGTTTTCCTTTTATATCTGAATTTCAACTCAGTCTTCTCTTTCTATTTTGAACTCTTACTTTTTGCTTGCTGTCTGTCAGTCTTTCTTTTTACATCGAAAACGTATGTACCATGCGAAACGTCTGGTTATTGACTTTCATTAAAGGACCAAATACTACCTGAACGCATTGTGTCTTTTATGTGTCTCAAGAAAGATATACTTGTAGACATTTTGTCAGATTGAACCTAACAGGTCTCTTTTCAATTTTATAATTAAAACATTTTTTTTAAAGAATTCTCAATGTTTCTCTGGCAGTGAAGGGATTAAGGTCAAGGTCACTCATATCATTAACAGCTGGACATAAGCTCACTGAGTAAATGAGTAGACTTGTACAGAATTTTTAGTCTGAAATCTGTTTGAATTCACATGTTGTGGAAGAGAGAGAAAGTGTGTGTGTGTGTGTACGCATGCGTGTGTGTGTGAGAGAGAGAGAGACAGAGAGAGAGACAGTGTGTGTGTGTGTGTGTGTACGCACGCGTGTGTGTGAGAGAGAGAGAGAGACAGAGAGAGAGAAAGACAAAACTAGATGATCGATTCTTTTTTTTGCAATGTTCTCCTTGACTCAAACACCTGTTGACGAATTTGAGTTCAGCACTGAACAGCTTTTACCGGTGAGTATATATGCACACACAAACACACACGCAAGCAAGTACACACAATCAAACATTAAAGACTGCACAGCTGTTCCACCCCATACAAAATCAAGCTATTTAGTTAAAAGACTGAATTTAGAAATCTTAGATAAAAACTGCGCCAAGCTTTTGCTTGTAAAAATATTTGGGCTGTATGTTCTTCATTGTATTTTTTAATATATTTCTTCCATCAGATTTATGGTAAAAACTTATTTTGTTGAGCAGTATCATACAACATATTTAGTAGAAAATGTTCTTGAATAATACACAAACATAAATAAAATTGCCCATGAGTGAACATCTAGCAATATCCACTGAATATAAGTAATTTAGTCACATACTACAACATATTCGTGATTGTAATTTATGAAAAGCAACTTATGGTAAACTAAAGTTGGCTTGAAACAACTTCTGAAAATATAGATAAACTAAATGTTCCTCCCGAAACAGCTGTGTCTGAAATGGGAAAAAAAGCAACTTTGTAAGGACTTCAAGAAATGGTGAAAGCCTCTGTGTTTACCACAGATGTGTGATTTAACAGGATTGTAAACACAAATGGTTGAATAAAACTTCAAGTGAATTGCATATTATACTTTTTGTTATAAGAGGGAGTATCTTGTAGGCCGAAATATAGGACCTCAGTTTTTGAATTCAAGACTTACTGATACTGATTTGAACAGTGTGTTTTTTCTTCCTCAGTATATCGAGCCCATGTTTTCCCTGCTCTTCAATCTCCTGAAAGAAGTCAGAGAGTGTGACACCAAGGTGAGTTACGGTTCCTTACAGATTTTTGCACCGCCTCGTTTTATTCTGTTTTCCACTAAAAAAAACCCACCAAAACACCACACTTTTCTTACGTTTGATTATTGTGTGCCTTCTTCTTCGTCGATCGCTCAGACAGTCTCCTGTCATATGAGTGCAGATACGTCATACTGCCGTTATGCGCCTGATAATTAGTTAGGCCCAGCATGTCCGTTTTTAGCTGGATTATTGTGTGGTATCAGGCATGGTAGACCTCCGCGAATCGCGGAAAATCCGCTAAACAGTTTGAAACAAAATTATTAAAAAATAAATTGAAATGGCATGAAAAAAGTGAAAATTTCATTATTTTATTGAATTTGTTTTCGGCCCCCTGAACCCCTAGCCATTTTCCTTGAAAACCACTTTGCCCCCACTACCATGCCTGGGTGTGTGAGGTGGTTTTTACTGTTTGTGTGTCGTTATTAGGTACATAAGATCGATGTGCATGAATTATTTTTTATAGTACTTGATTATAAAAGAACATACAGTAGCTATAGTACCAATAGGCGCAGCAGAATCGATTCAAGCATGACTTTCGTCATTGTCGTAATTTACTGTCTATAAAGCAATATATATTTTTTAAGACTGAGAACCGTGCGCCTTTTATTATGACTCATAATAGAGTGTTGAAAAAAACTATCCTAACAAAATCAGAAATTAATTTTGTGTAAACTGGGAGTGCATTTTACAATAATGGTACATCTTGTTCTCTGTAAAAATACTAAAATGCGACACAGTGGAAATCTGTGTGGTCAAAATCGAAAGAACTGAACATTTATATTGGAGATAGCCGATATTTTGACAAATTTGATACGAACAAAGCTAAGAACGATACAATTGGTACAAAAAAATAAAGTGTGAATTCTCTGATTGTTTTTATGGTACAGTGGAACCTCCCTTATAAGACCTCCTATTATAAGACTCCCTCCCACATAAGGCCTACTTCTCTGAGACATTGCCCTTTCTCTTTGTAAGTATTAAAATTACCTCCGTTTGTTATAAGACCCCTCATTTATAAGACCTCAGTTTGGGTGATTTTTGAAGGTCTTATAAGAGAGGTATCACTGTACTTGTTTTTGAGTTGACTGGTTTCCTCCGTTCTTTTCATTTGTGAGAATGACAATGTTGTTGTTTTTTCTAGATGCACGTTCTTCACGTGCTGTCGTTTGTGATCGAACGCATGGGGTCCGAGATTCGTCCGTATCTGTCGTCGCTGGTGCATTACCTGCCCTTGCTGTGGGCCGAATCGGCGGAGCACAACATGCTGCGATGTGCCATCCTTACCACTCTCATTCATTTAGTGCAGGTAGGTGTGTGTGTGTCAGTGTGTGTGTGTATTCAATCGGCGGAGCACAACATGCTGTGATGTGCCATCCATACCACTCTCATTCATTTAGTGCAGGTAGGTGTGTGTGTGTGTGTGTCAGTGTGTGTGTGTATTCAATCGGCGGAGCACAACATGCTGTGATGTGCCATCCATACCACTCTCATTCATTTAGTGCACGTAGGTGTGTGTGTGTCAGTGTGTGTGTGTATTCAATCGGCGGAGCACAACATGCTGTGATGTGCCATCCATACCACTCTCATTCATTTAGTGCAGGTGTGTGTGTGTGTGTCGTGTGTGTGTGTGTATTCAATGGGTGGAGCACAACATGCTGTGATGTGTCATCCTTACTACTCTCATTCATTTAGTTCAGGTAGGTGTGTGTGTGTGTCAGTGTGTGTGTGTGTGTGTGAATTTAATTGGCGGAGCATAACATGATGCGATGTGCCATCCTTACTACTCTCATTCATTTAGTGCAGGTAGGTGTGTCAGTGTGTGTGTGTGAATTTAATGGGCAGAGCATAACATGCTGTGATGTGCCATCCTTACTACTCTCATTCATTTAGTGCAGGTAGGTGTGTCAGTGTGTGTGTGTGAATTTAATGGGCAGAGCATAACATGCTGTGATGTGCCATCCTTACTACTCTCATTCATTTAGTGCAGGTAGGTGTGTCAGTGTGTGTGTGTGAATTTAATGGGCAGAGCATAGCATGATGCGATGTGCCATCCTTACTACTCTCATTCATTTAGTGCAGGTAGGTGTGTGTCAGTGTGTGTGTGTGAATTTAATGGGCAGAGCATAACATGCTGTGATGTGCCATCCTTACTACTCTCATTCATTTAGTGCAGGTAGGTGTGTGTCAGGGTGTGTGTGTGAATTCAACCAGCTTCGTTTTTTCCTCCTTTTTGATTTTCTGAGAATCTCATCTCTGCCGGGGATGGGCGGGCCTGTTGTTTGGCTGCAGGGTTACGGCGGGGAGTCTGTACGACTTCATCCTGACATAGCATGCTGTTGTTTGGCTGCAGGGTTACGGCAGAGTCGACTTCATCATGACATGGCGTGCCTGTTGTTTGGCTGCAGGGTTACGGCAGGGAGTCTGTACGACTTCATCCTGACATGGCATGCCTGTTGTTTGGCTGCAGGGTTACGGCAGGGAGTCTGTACGACTTCATCCTGACATGGCATGCCTGTTGTTTGGCTGCAGGGTTACGGCAGGGAGTCGACTTCATCCTGACATGTTGATGGCATGCCTGTTGTTTGGCTGCAGGGTTACGGCAGAGAGTCGACTTCATCCTGACATGGCATGTCTGTTGTTTGGCTGCAGGGTTACGGCAGAGAGTCGACTTCATCATGACATGGCGTGCCTGTTGTTTGGCTGCAGGGTTACGGCAGGGAGTCTGTACGACTTCATCATGAGATGGCGTGCCTGTTGTTTGGCTGCAGGGTTACGGCAGGGAGTCTGTACGACTTCATCCTGACATGGCATGCCTGTTGCAGACCTGTTTACCCTCCCGGTTTTGCCGGATTTATCCTGGGAATTTGCAAGCATTCTGGGTAAAATAATAAATTCCGTGTGAACGCTGAAAATCCCGGGATTTTTCATTGGTCTGTGGACCCCCCTCAACCAATGATAGTATTTCTTGTTGGCAGAGATTGTAGTTTTGCACCAAACATGTCGTCAGGCAAGTCAACCGCAGGCGGCATCGACAGAAATCTTCGACAAACGACAGCAGTGATAGGGTGAAACGGCCAAAAGTGAAGCAGAAGTTTTCTCAAAAGTATTTGAAAGTGCCAGGAATAACAAGTTCGCGTTTGGGAGACGAGCATGCACACTGCAAGTACTGCAACGTGGACTTCAAAATTATTGCGAGTCGTGTACCTATGTGAATTCTGTTGTTTTTTCTCTCAAATTCCGAGTTTTTCTGTGGCAAATTCCAGGTTGTTCATTATAAGGGTAAACAGGTCTGCTGTTGTTTGGCTGCAGGGTTACGGCAGGGAGTCCACCCAGCTGTACGACTTCATCCTGCCGGTGGTGGACCTCAGCACGGACAGTGCGCAGGCCCAGCACATCTACCTGGTGGAGGACGGCCTTGAACTCTGGCACATGACCTTGCTGCACGCCCCCGTCCACTCCCCCACCCTCCTCGCCCTCTACAAGAACGTCCCTCCCTTGATGGGTAATAAAGGGGTGTTGTTTTTTGATGATGACTATGAATAGGATGGTGTGGGGCTAAGCGAAAACGAACTCGAAATTTTATGTAATGAAGGCGTGTTACTCAATTTACGTACTTCCACGAAAAGTGATTCAGACAAAATTATATTGTGTTGTGATGTTGGTGTGGTGAGTGTGTGGATGTGCCTGTGAGTGTGTGTAAGCATTAAAGTAAGTAACAGGATATCTATGCAGGCTTAATCATAACTCCCTCCACCCTCCACCTCATTAAAATGTTAAACGTACACTTAAAGAATATAACCGAACAATGAACAATGTTAAAGATAAATATTAAGTGAACTACTTGATAAACATTTACAAACTGAATCAAGAATAGAATAATTGTTTAGAATACTGGGTAGAGACAATGGTGTCGATCCATCAGTAAAACCGTCAATACCCGAATTCTGGAAAAGTTCTCTTGCTTTTGGACAGTGAATCAGTAAATGACTGACACCCAAAGATTCACCGCACATACATTTAACATTATTGCAGTATTTTGTTTTAAATGAATTCAACGGAAGTCTATGGATTAGACTTTCAATCTCCCTGGACGAGAAAGTAACATGGTTGTGTAATGTTTTCCCCTTGCATCCATCATTACATTTAATGAAGGTGAGTGTGTGTGTGTGTGTGTCAAGTCAAAGTCAAAAATACTTTATTATCACGTTAGGTGAAATTACGGTGTGGTCTCGTACAAGCACAATACAAGCAAGAAAACACATTTGCATGCATTAAAAATGGAAACAAAGCTAAGGAAAAATGGACAACAAATCATGCTTCGCAAGAAGTTGGACATAGTTAGGGTTGATACAAGCGACTATCAAAACATTAAGAATTGTGTGTGTGTGTGTGTGAGAGAGAGAGAGTCTGAGGGAGAGAGAGTGTGATTGAGTGTGTGTTTATGTTATGTGAGTATGGGTTTTAGCAAATGTATGAATAGTTTCATCTGTGGTACTTTACAAAATGAGTACAGTATATCGTCGGTGAAATTCAAAAACCTCGTATCTCAATTTTGGTAGTTTTGAGAAGAATGAAAAAAACTTTTAAAAATTAACCGCATTGACCACAATTGATTAACTATGATGAATATATTGTTCAAGACATTGTGAGTTTAGTCCTGCATTTTGTTAAAATTACTTTTCCAAAAAGTTTTAGACTTGAAAATACGAGGTTTTTGTCCTTAACTATCGGTAGATCTGAATTTGGGATTTACGAGTTTTTCGTCTATTTTCACAACCTCATTTACCCCAGATAGAAAGTCGTTAGAGATACGAGCTTTTGGTGGAAGGTGGCGGGAAAAATTAGAATGCTGACTATGTCATCTAACTCAAAACCCCCAAAAATTCGAGATACAAGGTTTTTGAATTTCACCGACAATAATTTGTTTATTATATTTAGAGAGGTTTTTTTTTTCTTTGGGACGGGGACGGGGGGTGGGGGGTTAGGGTGGGGGCAAAGATATCCATCCGCTTACTGTGTTATAAGCTAGCGAGAGACTAAAGTCCACTGCTATGAGAAGTTTGTGTTTCAGAGCTGACTACGGAAAACCTGCGCATGTGTCTGAAGATCACGCAGATGTACGTTCTGCTGGGGGGGCGAGACTTCATGCAGGTCAGTCGTGGCTTTCTCTCTTTCCCTTTCATTCATGTGTCTGAAGATCACGCAGATGTACGTTCTGCTGGGGGGGCGAGACTTCATGCAGGTCAGTCGTGGCTTTCTCTCTTTCCCTTTCATTCATGTGTCTGAAGATCACGCAGATGTGCGTTCTGCTGGGGGGGCGAGACTTCATGCAGGTCAGTCGTGGCTTTCTCTCTTTCCCTTTCATTCATGTGTCACTCAGCACCACCCAGAAAGGGACATTAACACTTGTAACCCCAATTAAAATGACGACTCTACTCCCTGTAACCACCAAATTAATGTTGGTAAACTGGGCCTGAAATGGGGTACTTTGTTTAAAAAAATATTAAACAAGAGGCAAAGCCTGCAAGGCTCACGTCTGATTTTTATTACTATAGCAGGCATGGGAATTCCCATGACAATTCCCATGCCTGTATAGAGAGAATACTGTTATGTAGACACTTGTGCATCTGAAAACAGAATTAATTTTTATTTTACTGTGTAAATTAAAATTATTTCTATGCACCCCTACCCCTTTCTTTAAAATTTAATTATATGTATGCGCATGTAACAGTGGAGCCCTATTTTTATTTTTGGCAAACAAGTAAAATTGAAAAGCATATTGACCAAGCTTTCAGAAAAAACATAGTGACCAATCCCCCCCCGCCGGGGTAAGGGGGGTCTACGGACACCTGTAGTAGGCCTAGTCTTTGCCTGTGGGTCTAGGCCTCTTACTCTTAGAAAATTAATAATTGAAGTTGCGTGATCTGTTACTGTTTTAAACTGATCGTTCATGCGATGAAAACTTGTTCCACATCATCTACATTTCTGTAAGATATTTTATATTAGTCCTAATATTTTATTTTCGTTTCGTTAATTCTCCCCCCCCCCCCCTCTGCCACAAAGCAAAGGCAAAGGTCAAGGTCACAGCCAGCAAGCTCATCCATGTTTAACTTCCCCTGTACAGTCTGCTCGTGGTGATCAATCGTCTAGGACTAACAAAGGATTCGTACGTCGAAGGCAGTGAAATCGACGAACCCTGGATTTTCCGTATATATTTTTTCAAGACTGAAATGAATGTGGGCTAAATGTTAAGTACGTCGTCTTGATTATGAGGTAAGGCATGGACTCTAGGCCTAGGCCTTGTTGCCGGAAGTGCAGTAGGCTAAGTTGTGCGCAGAGATGATGGGCAAATGAACACGAACAACCGTTGCTCAAAGGCGCAAATAAAAGCTAAACAACCGGGCCGTCAACGCACGCACAAAGTGAGTCTATAGTATCGTACATGTTCGGTTGTGTGTCTGTGTGTATGTGTGTGTGTGTGTGTGTGTGTGTGTTGCGTCCGTGGCCCCGACCTTTAACCTTAACTCAAACCTTAACGTTGTCATTTTCTCTAAACATATAAGGCGTTAGAGGGTTAAAGTTAGCAGGATACTTGATTTTGACGTGAGCCTTCAAGTCACGACGATCAAAGCAGTCAGATACATTGATAAAGAACAAAATAAAGATAAGGTTGTGCAACCTTGAACCTTGACTCAGTCACACTCTTCAAACTAAAGAAGACTCTCACTCTCCACTGAAACTTTAACATTGTCATTTTCTCAAAAAAACATAAGATGATAGAGGGTTAAAGTTAGCAGGATACTTGATTTTGACGTGAGCCTTCAAGTCATGACGATCAAAGCAGTCAGATACATCGGTAAGGAACAAAAGAAAGAAAATCATTTGTTACAGAAAATATAAGTTGACGACGTTAAAATGTACCTATTTGTACACACCTGAAGGCTCACGTCAAAATCAAGTATCCTGCTAACTTTAACCCTCTAACGCCTTATATGTTTAGAGAAAATGACAACGTTAAGGTTTGAGTTAAGGTTAAAGGTCGGGGCCACGGACGCAACACACATACACACACACACACACACACACACACACACACACACACACACACACACACACAGACACACAACCGAACATGTACGATACTATAGACTCACTTTGTTTTAAAAAACGACGTGAGCCAAAAAGAACTACTTGATGGATTGATTTCAAATGTTCAGGATTTGTGTATAAATGAAGAATGTTTAACTTGCAATTTTTGTTTGTTATGTGATATTTTTGATATTGCAATTTTAACTCCAAAATACATAACGAAGTGGGTGTACGGGGGCGGTTTTAGACGGCTTGGTAGGAGAAAGTAATTGATGTCATGGGCGGAATCAGGCTATAAGGGGCTTAAAAAGTTAAGTGTCAAACTGACCATTCTGAGAACACGGTAAATTTTGAAATTTCAGACAGTTCTCTTTCTAATGACACAAGAACCATTCTTGTATCTTCTTCCGTTCCAGAGTTATGAGCGTTTAACATTAGTAGGGTGAGCGTTGGCCATTTTGAAAAAAACACAGTTTAAACTCATTGGCCTACTCGTTTCAAAACACTTATATGGCCATTTAGAGATCATATTAAAGATGATCCTTTATGAATATGAGAGATAATATGTTAGAGAGCACAAAAATATCCATAACTCAAAACTGACCAAAACAATGAGATTTTTGACTTTGTAGGCCTGTTGTGAGATGCTAGCCTAGCGACTTAAGGTCCCTTTCGTGGTGCTGGGTCACATTTACCCATCATTTTGGGACAATAAGGCAATATCTCTTTCTCCAAATTTGACCTCTGTGCCCAATATACAAGGGCGCCTTATTTGTAGTGAAAACAATGAGAAGAGCGAGGCAAAGATTGTCAACCACCGTACACTAGACATCAAAAGTGTTTATGAGTCGCAGATTTAACGCATGTTCACTTTTAAATCCTTCCAAATCTTATTCATTGTCAAAGATACAGTCTATCAGATGTCATGTTGTTGTTGTTCCCTGGCTTAAAGATTCCAGGGATCATCCCAGCCTTAGCAATGTACAAATGCACCAGCTAGGGATGAGAACGTTACGTGGGTGACCGGTTTTGATTACCCCGCCACGTGGACAGCCACACTCCGACTTCGGAGGATTCAGATGTCTTAATCCTTCTTTAGATATAGAACACTGCAACAACCATGTTTTGCTAGAGTGAATGCCCTTGGTAGCTGCTTGAGTACTGACCAAGCAAGAGCATAACTCACCTTGATGTCAATGTTTAAAGCCGAGCCATGCTGAGCCATTGATCTTTGGGTACAAATAGTTCCCCCTCCCTCTGGAAGTTTTTATGTGTCTTTTTCCTGGAGTTTTCATGCGTGCTGTCCTCCACCCTAGCGTCCCTGATGTCGGAGCTAAAGGCAGAGGGGGTGACGCTGATCCTCCGATCTTTAAAATACAAATAGTTCCCCCTCCCTCTGGAAGTTTCTATGTGTCTTTCAGGTGTTTTCAGGCGTGCTATTATCAACACTAACCTCGTTGATGTCGGAGTTAAAGGCAGAGGGGGTGACGCTGATCCTTGGATCTTTAAAATGCAAATAGTTCCTCCTCCCTCTGGAAGTTTCTACGTGTCTTTTCCAGGAGT
Organism: Phymorhynchus buccinoides; assembly: GCA_017654935.2. NCBI lineage: Eukaryota > Metazoa > Mollusca > Gastropoda > Neogastropoda > Raphitomidae > Phymorhynchus > Phymorhynchus buccinoides. Next base: position 7,834,746 of record CM065693.1, read on the forward strand.
TTTCAGGCGTGCTGTCCTCCAGCCTAGCGTCCCTGATGTCGGAGCTAAAAGCAGAGTGGGTGATGCTGATCCTTAGATCTTTAAAATACAAATAGTTCTCCCTCCCTCTGGAAGTAGTTCCCTCTGGAAGTTTCTACGTGTCTTTTTTCCAGGAGTTTTCAGGCGTGCTGTCCTCCAGCCTATCGTCCCTGATGTCGGAGCTAAAGGCGGAGGGGGTGACGCTGATCCTTAGATCTTTAAAATACAAATAGTTCCCCCTCCCTCTGGAAGTTTCTATGCGTCTTTCAGGTGTTTTCAGGCTTGCTATTATCAACACTAACCTCGTTGATGTCGGAGCTAAAGGCAGAGGGGGTGACGCTGATCCTTAGATCTTTAAAATACAAATAGTTCTCCCTCCCTCTGGAAGTTTCTACGTGTCTTTTTCCAGGAGTTTTCAGGCGTGCTGTCCTCCAGCCTAGCGTCCCTGATGTCGGAGCTAAAGGCGGAGGGGGTGACGCTGATCCTTCGTGTGCTGGAGCTGGTGTTCAGGGTCTTCCCCAGCGAGGGGCCTCACGTCTTCTCCTCGCTGCTGCCCTCTGTCTTCACCGCCATGCTGAAAGGGGAGGTAAGCATGATTTAAAAAAACGGGGGGTGAGAAGAGGTTTGATGTTATGCTTGTGTACTTGAGAAAACTAGCCTACAAGAGACTTTGCAGTTTTGTTTTTAGAGCTGATGAGAATAATGAAAATGATAATAGCAATCAAAATTGAGCAATGAGGGAATACTCTTTCTAATTCATTCCCCTCCCCCAAAGTTGATTGCGATCACAATCATCTAGCAATGCGTGGGTCAGACAAAGTTAGACAAACAAAGCATCATTCTCAATAAAGAATGTGCTAAGGTCGCCTTTATGACCCTTCACCCACACAGTACACATCAACAATGGTGGAGAGGACAACATACAAATAAATCAACATCTACCCAAGAGTGGCATAGCCTTCTAGCCTTGAACATGTTACACATAAACAACACACAAATTCCTTTTGAGGCTTACCAGTTTGTTCTGTGTTGTGTGTTGTTCTGACCCACGCATTGCTAGATGATTGGTATCGTAATCAACTTTGGTGGAGGGGAGTTAATTAGAAAGAGAGTATTCACCCTTTGTTCAATTTCATTATCTCCTCTCTTGGCCTCACTATTTCATTCTTCGATAATAGCAATCATGATGTTTTTGGTGATGGCGATATTGATGATGATCATCATAATGATGATAATTATAATGCTAACAAGGATAACACTGCCAATGATGTTTTTTGTGTTGTTGTTTTTTAGGAATGCTAAGGTCTAGCAATGCAAATCTTTCTTATATATTGCTACATAATGATGAAAATGATAATGTGATAACAGTTAGAATGATGATGATGATGATGATGCTCTTTTCCAGGAATGTTGCATTCTTTTAGCTATGAGGGTTTCTGTCTTCTCTCACATTCTGCTACAGGCTGATGATCATAGCAACAAACACGATGATGATGATGATGATATTTCCCAGGAGTGCTGTGTTCTGCTAGCCACGCACATTTCCATTTTCTCTCGCATACTGCTACAGAATGATGATGATGATGTTGACAACAATGACGATAATGATGATGGTGATGATGATGATGATGATGATGATATTTCCCAGGAGTGCTGTTTTCTGCTAGCCACGCACATTTCCATTTTCTCTCACTACAGAATGATCATTGTTTTGATGATGTTGACAACAATGATGATGATGAAGAAGACAATAGTGATGATGATGATGATAAAGAAGACAATGGTGATGATGATGATGATGATGATATTTCCCAGGAGTGCTGTTTTCTGCTAGCCACGCACATTTCCATTTTCTCTCACTACAGAATGATCATTGTTTTGATGATGTTGACAACAATGATGATGATGAAGAAGACAATAGTGATGATGATGATGATAAAGAAGACAATGGTGATGATGATGATGATGATGATATTTCCCAGGAGTGCTGTTTTCTGCTAGCCACGCACATTTCCATTTTCTCTCACTACAGAATGATCATTGTTTTGATGATGTTGACAACAATGATGATGATGAAGAAGACAATAGTGATGATGATGATGATAAAGAAGACAATGGTGATGATGATGATGATGATGATATTTCCCAGGAGTGCTGTTTTCTGCTAGCCACGCACATTTCCATTTTCTCTCACTACAGAATGATCATTGTTTTGATGATGTTGACAACAATGATGATGATGAAGAAGACAATAGTGATGATGATGATGATAAAGAAGACAATGGTGATGATGATGATGATATTTTCCAGGAGTGCTGTGTTCTGCTAGCCATGCAGATTTCCATTTTCTCTCGCATACTGCTACAGAACCAGGAAATGCTGTGGTCCATACTGCAGCATGTGGCACAATCCTCGGGACAAGATGTGAGATATAAGTATATATCTGTGCGTCTGTCTGTCTGTGTTCTTGTTTGTGTTTCTGGCCAGTTGGATCCTCTCTGTCTGTCCGTCTGTTTATCTTTCCAGCTAAGTGGCTGTTTGATCTGTATGTCTTTCTGTCTGTTTGTCCGTCTGTCGTGTCTTTCTGTTTGACGGTCTGTCTGTCTGTGTTCTTGTTTGTGTTTCTGGCCAGTTGGATCCTCTCTGTCTGTCCGTCTGTTTATCTTTCCAGCTAAGTGGCTGTTTGATCTGTATGTCTTTCTGTCTGTTTGTCCGTCTGTCGTGTCTTTCTGTTTGACGGTCTGTCTGTCTGCCTATCTTTGTCTTGTACTGAATTGAACAGTATTGTATTAGGTATTCCAAAGCCCTGCCTTGCAGCTGTGACAAACTGCCCAGAATGCCGATTTTTGCTTGTTTTCAACTTTCATTTTTTCCTTCCTGAATGAAAATTATGAATAAAAACTCATACCAAATTGTACTTCTGTCTTTTGTGGTTCTATTGGTGTGCTTTTTATTCTTGTGTATGATGTGTTATTATTTTAAAACATTTGTTGAAAATACCAACCGTATTGGAGTTTTGGGCCGCCGACAGAGCCTTCTGACTAAGGCCGTCGGCACCCCCCGGCACTTCATGGCTTTGGATGAGCCTGCCCATTTACTCAATATTAACTAAAGTGGTTCTATCTAAAAGGAAATTGAATGCTCTTTAAAACCATGCACTTTTTGAAAGGGTGGGGTCATGTTAAGCTGGTTAAAATTTAGTTCAAACTTTTCAAAGTAAAATTTCTGATCGAAAATGACAACATTTTTGCGTGAAAGTTACACCGATCGAAAGCTTGAGGTTTTCTCTTCCCGTGACGACATGTTCTATTTGTATCCGACCAATGGGCACGCTCAACCACGAGCCCAAACTCCGCGAAGCGCGTGACCTCATTCAGCCATTTACAACTGGCCGACAAAAATGGCGCACGCACGACAACGCTAACAGAGCTTCAGTTTCATCGCGAAAATATTGCCCATCTTGAAATTATCTACGATATTGATTCCATGCTAGGTGAGTATTGCTGTTTAAGATTATATTCGTGCATTTTTTATGCATATATGATGTTGTAAAGTTTTGTATTTCCGTAAAACATGACATCGTTCTTGAGCTAGAAATCAAATCTTTGACACGGCGAGCAGTCGAGTACTATCGAAGCTGAGCTAATTTTTTCTCATCATGTAAACCGATCATAACCATTATAGATGTTTTGGAAAAAGCCTATTATTAACGCTTAAAGATGTAATTAGGAATAAAATTGAAAGATTTTAAAGAAATCGATCAAAATGTGAGATCACGTGATGTTGAAAAAATGGTCTGTCTGACTAGTTAGACTGAGTGACTTCCCTTGGCAATATTCGATTCTGTTTTTCGATCGGCCTAGGCCTACTTTCGATAATGGGATCAGAATTATATTTCCTCGTTTTTTGCCCAATACTTATTCAAATCAGTAATTGTTTTGGTTAAAATTATTGCGCTTCTAGACTTCTGCATGTATTTTGCAAAAGATTCAACTGTTTGTTTCTGAATTGAAAACCTTTAGTCAGTAAAGTGAAGCATCTTCAACTTCAAGTTCAACCCAGATTCTGAGATAGAGAGGAATATCATGCTAGGCCTAAGTAAACGTTGTCTTGGCCTAGACCTACGGCTACCAACAAAATCGAAACTAGTTAATGCTAAGCAAAACTACAAAAAACAGTCAATTGTTCTCAATATTGTGTTTCATTAACAATGAACAGATACTGGAGAATGCACACACACTAACAGTAACAATACATTGAATGATTGATAAAGGTCTGCTGTTTCTCATTCACAAACATGAGATTTTGATTTCTGCACGCTTTATTTTACACACACACACACACACTACAAGGAACTTAACTCAAGCACCTAGCAACCCAATAATAAACATACAATTAAAGACCCAACTGGGTTATATGCACACACACAACACACAGTGCATGTGGATGTACCTGAATTAAGACAATTTGATGTAGTTTCAAGTTTCAGGCAACTGACTTCCTAAAACTCTCTCTCTCTCTCTCTGCAGGCATGGGAATTGTCCGCAAATTTTTTTTTTTAAGGCAAACTTTAAGTTACTAAATACTTCAATTTTTATGATAATATTATATTTTAATGCTGTAAAAATGGGGGGGGCTTTTCAGATTTTTTTGTCTCTAACAATTCCCATGCCCGCTCTCTCTCTCTCTCGCGCGCACACACACTAAGGGGAGAGAGAGACTAAATTTTATATATGCGCTTAAAATTTTAAAAACGAAGTTCAACAAAGACATAATATAATTATAATAATTTTATTAATAGCTCACACACATGCAAATATGCATGCACATACGCACATAACCTTTCTCTCGTTCTGTGTGTGTGACTAAATTAATACAATGTTCTATTGCATTGCCTGACCTAGGGCCCAACATCCGTGGTCGTCAACGACTGACAGGTCAACTACCACCTGATGTGATTCATAATCACCGTACTGGGAGTGGGCTAATTAGGAGTTTTCAAATAAATTTTGGAGATTCGTTTCAGATTATTTAAATATTAGCTTCATTTTACTTTGTCTTTGAAAAAAAAGATGGGAAAATTATATTTCAGGTGGGGAAAAAAATTGGACTGTGGATTGAAGTTGTTTTTTTCCCTCAAGTTTAAATTCATGTAAGGACTTCACAACAGAATCTTAACGCAAAGCACTTGTGGTGTCTTGCTTAGTTGCTAAAAATGAAAATATATGGAAGTATTCATTTCGGAAAATAAAAGTTAAATCAAAGAACTGACGCATATATTCTGTTTTATTATGTTGCAGGTGGCGAAATGGTTCCAAGATCTGATTCCTGGTTCCGGGTTTCCACCTGAACGTGCCAGGAACCTCTCAGGACTGAGGGAAACTCACCTGTCAAAGCATTGCTTGCCAAAGAATTTGACGTTGTCACTTTGAATAATGCATTACGGCATAACTCAATCAAGTCTATGTGCATCATGCAAAAATATTTGTTTTTTGTTCCTTGTTGTATTGTTGTCCGCTACTTGACGTCACGCGCTGCACGCCTTTTTGGCAATTGTTTGAGCATGCCCATTGGTCGGATAAAAATAGAACATGTTGTCACGGGAAGAGGAAACCCCAAGCTTTCGATCGGTGTAACTTTTATGCAAAAATGTTATTTTCGATATTTTGAACAGTTTGAACTAAATTTTAACCAGCTTAACATTGCCCCACCCTTTCAAAAAGTACATGGTTTTAAAGAGCATTCAATTTTCTTTTAGATAGAACCATTTTAGTTAATATTGAGTAAAGGGGCACGCTCATCCAAAGCCATGAAGTGCCGGGGGGTGCTGACGGCCTTAGTCTGAAGGCTCTGGCGGCGGCCAAAATCTCCAATACGGTTGGTATTTTCAACAAATATTTTAAAATAATAACACATCATACACAAGAATAAAAAATACACCAATAGAACCACAAAAGACAGAAGTACAATTTGGTATGAGTTTTTATTCATAATTTTCATTCACGAAGAAAAAAAAAGAAAGTTGAAAATGTGAACAAATTAAAAATTTGAATATTTTTGTTAAAAAAAGCATTAAAATTTTAAATGTTTTGTAAATTTAGCACTTTTACTTGTTTTCAGAGTAGAGGACATTAAAAACTTGACAATTTGGTATAAAGTGCAACTCAGTAGCATTAAAAATGACAAAGTTATAGCAATTTAAAAAACCTTCAAAATTGATCCTTTTTGGCCAGGCGCTCAAATTCGATGATGTACCATTTTCATTGGACCAGTATGATGTAACTATCACAAACAGAGTTCTGAAAAAAAATTGAGCATAATCTCTTTATCACTATAAAGTTGTAATCAAGATTTTGTAGTTATGGTACTGAAAACAACTGTGTACCAGACCTTTGAAATACCCACATTGTGCGATTTTGTTCCAAGAATCTGTGGAAATAACTTAATTTTTGACCGAGTTTGGAGATTTACAACTTTTTTTGTAAAGCATTTGATGTCAACAAATTTTGTGTGTTTGATTATCAGTATATAAAGATTAAAAACCAGAACTTTGAGATCTCTGTGACTTTATGATTTTTTGCTGTGTGCGAGTGAAAATGGCACAAAAATGTTGCCGGAAAATTTTCTAAGTCCAAAAATCACATAAAATGTCATAACTTTTTTATTTTTTACCACACAGACTTGTTTCTGGTATCACATTAATCAGGATTAAAAGATCTATCAAACTGTAGCAACAGACAATGTGTAGCATGTATTATTGAAAACCCCTTTGGAATACCTAATTGTATTGAAAGACCTTGCATAGTGTTGTGCTGTGCTAAATACACATACGACACACTCATAATATATGCGTTTACAAATGACTGGTTCAAGCGCTCAGAGCTATTGCTTCATACATGAAGAAAGAAAAAACAACTCAGAAGTCACATATTAATAATTGTGTTAACTCATTCGCCTCACTCTCAAGATTCCACGTTCTGATCATATAACACCTCATCTTCGTAACTTGCACTGGCTTCCAGTAGAGGCTAGAATCAAGTATAAAATAGCTTGCCTTTGTTTCGGTGCTGTTCACTCTTCTGGTCCTGTCTATCTCTCCGAACTAGTGACTGTCTACACACCTGCTCGCTCCCTAAGTTCTTCCTCTGACTGCTGCACACTCAAGGTTCCTCGGGTCCACACGAAACGTTTTGGTGAACGATCCTTCTACTATTTAGCACCTCACTTATGGAATTCCCTCCCAGAACATGTCCGCTCATCTGACTCTATCTCCGCCTTTCGCTCTGCCCTTAAAACTCACTTGTTTCGGACATATTATGATTGATTAGTGTTTGTGTGTGAGGTGTGTGTGGGGGGGTCCATTTTAATTGCAGAAATCTTGTAAAAAATATATTTACAATTATTTTATAATTCGTATTTTGTATGTAGAATGTCCATGTCTTGTAAACTTTAAATGTTTGTAAATGAGGTAGAAGGGTATTTTTGTTTTTGCAAAATTTGTCTATTATAATTAGTCATGTAATTGGTATGTCGATGGCAGTATGATTTTATTTTAAGTTGCAGTATTGTATTCAAACGTGATTGAGAATGTGAATGTGGTCTATGTTTCTTCTTAGAATGTTCATATTGTAATTATTTTACTCTTGTATAATTAATTGTGTGTGAGTGTGTGCGTGCATGTATGTGCGTGCATGTGTGTGTGTGTGTGTGTGTGAGGAAGTAAGAGAACTTTGCAAGCATCATGCTTATTTCACTTTCTAATGATTAATTAGTTGTTTGTCTTTAATGTTCTTGTTATCAATGTAAAGCGCACTGTGCTCATGTGAGAAAGAGCGCTATATAAATTCCCATTATTATTATTATTATTATTATTCGCATCACAACAATTTTGAATTATTAAAAAACCTCACAAATCACTCCAGCCACACACACAAACAAAACATACATAAACAAAAGGAGAAATGAAAAAGATTACAGGTTTTTACTTCAGGTTTAGACATAGGGAAGTGGTAGATCAGACTTTTTTATATATAGACTTTATATAGAAAAACTCTCTACACTGATTGGTTTCCCCACAACAAACCACTACTAAAGCAAAGTTAGAGGCAAAATTGTGGTCTAAGGGAGTGAAGCGAGTTTAGAAGTGACCAAGGTATTGTGTGCACACAGATTTACTTCCCTTGAAGCAAATGCATTAAATTGACAGTTATCTAAGCATACATATATGAATGTTATTTGTAAATGTATAAAGAAAGAATAAAATGTTTAATACAGACAAACCCCTATTTTACAACCCTCTGTTAAGCGACCACCTCTCATTTGAGACCGGATTTGTTGGCACAGATGCATTTTACTATGTAAATGACCTCTCTTAAACGACTTCCTCTAAAACGCGACTTACGACCGCCATTTTGTTGGTTTTTACGACCGTTGTTGTTGTCTGCATAGACTTTGAGCAAAGGGAAACAACCACGGTCAAGGGCCTGAAAGCGGAGTCGCTTCCCTTGTTGAAGAAAAGATGGCGGAAAGCGTAGGAAAAGCACGAAAACCACTGACTTTGAAAAAGAAAACCACTGACTTTGGACGAGAGTGGAGGTGATTAACAGAAGTCGGCGAAGTGAAACTGTAATACATCGATTGCACAATCCTATGGAGTTGGAAAGACCCAAATCCAGTTTTAATATGTCATTGTATGTGTGCATGAAGAAGAGAGTATGAACTGTGCTGAACTTTTTCTTTCTACGGCTGCCAGTGAAAACCTCCGTCATACGACCCCTCCAATTTACGACCGATTTTTCCGGACATTTTGGAAGTCTTAAAATAGAGGTTTGTCTGTACCAAAAACAAAAACAAAAACAACTAAAAATTGACAGTTATCTATTAATTCCGGACTTATATGGCCGGAACCACTTGAATGAGTTAATACTGTTTATTACTATTCCAGGGGTGCTAGCTTTCCGGAACACGTTGAAAATCTGGTTTTTAGGGTGCCAACATTTCTGGCTTCCGGTTTTGTTAGTTAAGAGCGGAACAAAAAAATACCTGGGATGAGAAATTTCAGACAAAACGTTGCAAGTTTTATATGCAGTGACAAATTTTTGTGCAAACTTAAACATCTATAGACCCTATAAACATCATCATCATCACCTTTATCATCATTTTCATTGCAGAGCTGGTCGTTGGCTGGTCACATGATCGACATCTGGACGGAGAAAATCAACGTCATCGCCCAGCCAGAGAGATACCATCATTATCATCATCATCATCATCACCTTTATCATCATTTTCATTGCAGAGCTGGTCGTTGGCTGGTCACATGATTGACATCTGGACGGACGAAATCGACGTCATCGCCCAGCCAGAGAGATACCATCAGCATCAGCATCATCATCATCATCGCCTTTATCATCATTTTCATTGCAGAGCTGGTCATTGGCTGGTCACATGATTGACATCTGGACGGACAAAATCGACGTCATTGTCCAGCCAGAGAGACGCAAGATCTGCGCCCTGGCCCTCGCCTCCTTACTGACCCTCAACAACTCGTGAGTCTTAGCTGCATGTCTGCATGCTTGTCTGTCTGTCAGTCTGCCTGCCTGTCTCTCTTGTCAGTGTTCTTTTTTTCTTTTTTTGGAACATTTTTTTCATGGTTTTACAAAGTTTATAAGTCTGTCAGTGTTCTTAGTTTGTCCAACTTTTAACCCTCTTGCATTCATATTTGTTGCGTAAGAACCTCTTCCAATGTTCAGATACTGTCACTCATTATTGAAAAAATCTGTCTTTTGAAGCACATGGAGCTCCATACAGTCACTATCTCGTCATTGAAAAGCGTCTTTACTGTGTGTGTACTGTATTTTCAGATCATTAGGCGCTGCTGTGTATAAGACGAATAGGGCAATTTTCAAGAAAAATCTGGAAAAAAAATAAAGCAAAAGGCGCCCTCGTTTATAAGAAAGTCGCAAAAAAATTCAAACTTTGAAACCCGTTCGACTGCCATTACTGCTATCATAAACAAGAATTGGCTCCCCTTTCAAATCATCGAACTTCCATTTGTGTCCACCATGTTGTTTTTGTGTTTTCAGTGTGATTGCGGAGCGGTTTGGTGCTATCATCAACGCCATGTTGTTTTTGTGTTTTCAGTGTGATTACGGAGCGGTTTGGTGCTATCATCAACACCATGTTTGTATGTTCACAGTGTGATTACGGAGCGGTTTGGTGCTATCATGAACGCCATGTTTGTATGTTCACAGTGTGATTACGGAGCGGTTTGGTGCTATCATCAACACCATGTTTGTATGTTCACAGTGTGATTACGGAGCGGTTTGGTGCTATCATCAACACCATGTTTGTATGTTCACAGTGTGATTACGGAGCGGTTTGGTGCTATCATCAACACCATGTTTGTATGTTCACAGTGTGATTACGGAGCGGTTTGGTGCTATCATCAACACCATGTTTGTATGTTCACAGTGTGATTACGGAGCGGTTTGGTGCTATCATCAACACCATAGTTCAGGTGTTACATGACGTATGTGGACAGGAGGAAAATTCTCTGACAGAGTAAGTAGTGTGTGTGTGTGTGAGTAAATATGTGTGTGTGTGTGTGTGAGTAAATATGTGTGTGTGTGTGAGTAAATATGTGTGTGTGTGTGTGAGTAAATATGTGTGTGTGTGTGAGTAAATATGTGTGTGTGTGTGAGTAAATATGTGTGTGTGTGTGTGTGAGTAAATGTGTGTGTGTGTGTGAGTAAATATGTGTGTGTGTGTGAGTAAATATGTGTGTGCTTGTGAGTAAATATGTGTGTGTGTGAGTGAGTAAATATGTGTGTGTGTGTGAGTAAATATGTGTGTGTGTGTGTGTGAGTAAATATGTGTGTGCATGGATGAAACCTTGCCTCGGATACCAGGCGGCGCCTGTTTTTTTTAAATTTTGACCACCCAAAAAAATTTGGTTCAAAGGGAAAAAAAGTGTTGAATTCTCACTGTACAAGCCTGGAATAAACTTCAAATTGAGTATGATTTTGCTTTTTCTTCAGCTTCAGGGGTGTGTTGCCCCCCTGACCCCCCAACAGGGGCTCTGGACCCCTGCCTTGCCTGTTTGGGGATTTTCTCCAGTTGCATCCATGGGGGGGGGGGGTCTCTGTGTGTGTGAGTGTGTGTGTGTGGTACATGATGTCTGTAGACAGGAGGACAAATTTGTGACAAAGTGTGTTTGTGTGTGTACACGTGTCTGTGTGTGTAGGTGTGTGGTACATGATGCCCGTAGACAGGATTACATTTTTGTGACAAAGTGTGTGTGTATTGTACATGTCTGTAAACAGGAGAAACATTCTGTGACTGGATATGTGTGTGTGTAGGTGTGGGTCTGTATGTGTGTGTAGGTGTGGGTCTGTATGTTTGTGTGTGTGCGCGTGCGTGCATGCATGCATATGTGTTTGTGGTGTGCGAGTGTGTTTGTGCATGTGTGTATGAATACATGCTTGTATTTGTGAAACACATTGTAGACAGGAGTCAAGATGGAGTGTGTGTGCGCATGCACACCTGTGTGATGAAAGTGTGTGTGTGTTTTTCTGCTCTCTCTTATCTCCCTCTTCCTTCCTCTTACCCTTCACCCTCTCTCTTCTTTGTCCCTCTCCCCCCCCCCTCTCTCTCTCTCTCTTTCGTTTACAATATAAGTATTGAATTGAAAAATAAGGTTTACGTGGCAGTGTGTGTGTCTTGACAGTTGCCTGGTGATCACAGACAGAGAAATTAATCCCGATGACGAACAAGACACGCCTCACGACATCCGCAAAAGACAGGTAACTGGTTCATTATCGGTGATTTGTCGGTGGTTATATTTCACTCACACACACACATGCACAGGTGCGCGCACATATACACATGCACACACACACAAACACACAGACACTGACATGCACACACACACACATGCACAGACGCACAGGGGTGCGCATGCACACACACACATGCACAGGTGCGCGCACATACACACATGCACACACACACAAACACACAGACACTGACATGCACACACACACACGTGCGCACGCCACGCTCGCACACACGCACACACACACATCAAAAACAGACGCAGACGCGTGCGCACGCGCACACACACATGCGTATACAGACACACACACAGGCATGCAGACACACACATGCACAGACACACACACATGTGTGCACAGACACAGACATGCACAAACACACACACACATGCGCATGCACACACACAGACATACTCACACACGCACACACATCAAACACAGACACACATGCGCGTGCACACACACACACACACTGGTGCACATGCACGCACTTCATGTCCTAAGTGTGTGTTTCTTTCTCTCTCTCCCAGCTGTGTCACGTGTACTGTGTGTTTCTTTCTGTCTCTCCCAGCTGTGTCACGTGTACTGTGTGTTTCTTTCTGTCTCTGTGTGTTTACTTTCTCTCTCTCCCAGCTGTGTCACGTGTACTGTGTGTTTCTTTCTCTCTCTCCCAGCTGTGTCACGTGTACTGTGTGTTTCTTTCTCTCTCTCCCAGCTGTGTCACGTGTACTGTGTGTTTCTTTCTCTCTCTCCCAGCTGTGTCACGTGTACTGTGTGTTTCTTTCTCTCTCTCCCAGCTGTGTCACGTGTACTAAGTGTGTGTTTCTTTCTCTCTCTCCCAGCTGTGTCACGTGTACTAAGTGTGTGTTTCTTTCTCTCTCTCCCAGCTGTGTCACGTGTACTAAGTGTGTGTTTCTTTCTCTCTCTCCCAGCTGTGTCACGTGTACTAAGTGTGTGTTTCTTTCTCTCTCTCCCAGCTGTGTCACGTGTACTAAGTGTGTGTTTCTTTCTCTAAGTGTGTGTTTCTTTCTCTCTCTCTCAGCTGTGTCACGTGTACTAAGTGTGTGTTTCTTTCTCTCTCTCCCAGCTGTGTCACGTGTACTAAGTGTGTGTTTCTTTCTCTCTCTCCCAGCTGTGTCACGTGTACTAAGTGTGTGTTTCTTTCTCTCTCTCCCAGCTGTGTCACGTGTACTAAGTGTGTGTTTCTTTCTCTTTCTCTCTCCCAGCTGTGTCACGTGTACTAAGTGTGTGTTTCTTTCTCTCTCTCCCAGCTGTGTCACGTGTACTAAGTGTGTGTTTCTTTCTCTCTCTCCCAGCTGTGTCACGTGTACTAAGTGTGTGTTTCTTTCTCTCTCTCCCAGCTGTGTCACGTGTACTAAGTGTGTGTTTCTTTCTCTCTCTCCCAGCTGTGTCACGTGTACTAAGTGTGTGTTTCTTTCTCTCTCTCCCAGCTGTGTCACGTGTACTAAGTGTGTGTTTCTTTCTGTCTCTCCCAGCTGTGTCATGTGTACTAAGTGTGTGTTTCTTTCTGTCTCTCCCAGATGTGTCACGTGTACTAAGTGTGTGTTTCTTTCTCTCTCTCTCAGCTGTGTCATGTGTACTAAGTGTGTGTTTCTTTCTGTCTCTCCCAGCTGTGTCATGTGTACTAAGTGTGTGTTTCTTTCTCTCTCTCTCAGCTGTGTCACGTGTCCTAAGTGTGTGTTTCTTTCTGTCTCTCCCAGCTGTGTCACGTGTCCTAAGTGTGTGTTTCTTTCTGTCTCTCCCAGCTGTGTCACGTGTACTAAGTGTGTGTTTCTTTCTCTCTCTCCCAGCTGTGCCACCAGGACCCGGTGCACACGGTGTCTCTGCGCGACTTCCTCGTGTCGCAGATGACCCAGTGCCAGGCCGCCCTGGGCCAGGCCAACCTTGACCTCCTGAGGTCGCAGGTCAGCCCAGAGGTCGTCCAGCAGCTCAACACCTTCCTACTCTGACCTTGAGGTCAACAGTCAAGGTCATCCAGAAACTCAACAGCTCTGCCTTTGACCATTGTAGTCACAGGTCGGCCCAGAAGTCATCCGGAAATTCAACACCTTCCTCTACTGACCTTGAGGTGAATGGTCAAGGTCATCCAGAAACTCAACAGCTCTCTCCTCTGCCTTTGACCATTGTAGTCACAGGTCGGCCCGGGAAGTCATCCGGAAATTCAACACCTTCCTCTACTGACCTTGAGGTGAATGGTCAAGGTCATCCAGAAACTCAACAGCTCTCTCCTCTGCCTTTGACCATTGTAGTCACAGGTCGGCCCGGGAAGTCATCCGGAAATTCAACACCTTCCTCTACTGACCTTGAGGTCAAAGGTCAGCATGAAGGTCGTTCAGCTACTCAACACTCAGCTTTATCTTAGACCGTTTTATCAGATTTTCAGCTCTTTCCTTCATTGACTTTGAGGTCACAAATGAACTGAACTCCTCTACCCTTGACCTTCTTATGTCAAAGGTCAGCATAGAGGTCAACGCCTTCCTCCACCTTTGAGGTCAAAGGTCAGGCCATTAACCATCCATCAAACCGACAGTTTCCTCCAATGTGACCTTGCTCCAGCATGTGGGTAGGTTGCTCATTGTGCGGCGTTCTGGGCGAGCCTCGTCTTCTTCTTTTTACTCTGCTTGCTTGTAGAGGGCTCATGTCTACCTTTCAGAGCAAACATGGGAGGATTCTCCCCTCGCATCGCTCACCTTTTCCCTCCCCACTTCTGCTTTGGTTTTATACCAGGGCTGGGTGGAAAAAAGCTGTCATTGCTTATCTCATGTTCCCTGGTTAAATAAAATTTTGTTTTCGTTTTTCGTTTTATACGGGAAGTGTTGCAACGTTACTCTTTAATAAATATTGAAAGTATGAACGCATTCTGTGCAGTCATTTTCAAGGTTAAAATTAGGCCATGAGTCCTTGAGAGATTGATAATTTCCATTGACAAGTTGATTCCAGGTGTGGCAGTCAGGAAAAAAATATCGGAATCTTATTCAAACGGGATAGGAGGGCAAAGACTAAAAAAGTGATTGTGGGTAGTTGTGATTTTGGTTTTATTGCCCTCCCGTTGCACGACTGTGAAGAATGTAAAAGAGTTTGGCCTGACACCAAAGGACGAGCATTGTGTGAATATCTGCATGATGCAATGTGACCCAGACACGGGTTAGATGTATGACTCGGTGAATGGAAAACTCGTTGGCCCGAGACCAAGGATGAGTGTTGTTACATGCTATGTAACATGATCCAGACATGACTCGGTTCTTTTTTCCAGAAAGTCTGTGTTAAGAACTGTTGGCTCAGGGAAGTGGTTTGACTGGTGTGTGAGCTTGATGAAAAAAGGAGGATGTGTTCTTTCCAGGATTTTTGTGCTTTATAAACGTGGAAAAGGACATTTGTTTCCACCTAAGATGTTTTGTGCTTTATGAAGGTGAAAAAGGGGCAATGTTTTCCAAGGATGTGTGTGTGGACTGTAGGATGGGGCCGTTTCCATGCCTGATGGTGCTGGGGGTCGGCTAGTCCAGCTGTTCTACAGCTGGATGAAAAGTGAATGATGTAGCCTGCCGATAATCTCCCCCTTGACTTAAAAAAAAAAATGTTATTAGCTTACGTTAGGTTGAGATGCTCTCCCCATTAACACCCCCCACACACCCCCGTTGGTGTTTATGTCCATAATTGAATCCTGCCAATGTTTTTTCTTCAAGATCAAGATTAGAGGAAGTTGCTAGCACAGAACTTCCAGAAGGTGGGGGAACTATTTGTACTGGGTAAAAAAAACCGGTATCCCCACTGGGAGAGACTTGTGGAAGGGGCAGGGTCGTCCAGCTCCCCGTATGGAGGCATGAGGCATCCACTCACTGCCCCAGAATTAAATTATCAATGATGCTATTCACCCTGATTGGTGCATTGATGTTAGCAACTTGATGATCTTTTACTGTAAGCTTATTTTGTGTGGATGAATTAAGTTGTGTGCTTTCGTGGGGATCATTTGACCACCATGGCTGAACAACTGCTGTGCAGAGATCAGTGACACTGATAGTAACTACTCTCTGTGTGGATGAATTAAGTTGTGTGCTTTCGTGGGGATCATTTGACCACCATGGCTGAACAACTGCTGTGCAGAGATCAGTGACACTGATAGTAACTACTCTCTGTGTGGATGAATTAAGTTGTGTGCTTTCGTGGGGATCATTTGACCACCATGGCTGAACAACTGCTGTGCAGAGATCAGTGACACTGATAGTAACTACTCTCTGTGTGGATGAATTAAGTTGTGTGCTTTCGTGGGGATCATTTGACCACCATGGCTGAACAACTGCTGTGCAGAGATCAGTGACACTGATAGTAACTACTCTCTGTGTGGATGAATTAAGTTGTGTGCTTTCGTGGGGATCATTTGACCACCATGGCTGAACAACTGCTGTGCAGAGATCAGTGACACTGATAGTAACTACTCTCTGTGTGGATGAATTAAGTTGTGTGCTTTCGTGGGGATCATTTGACCACCATGGCTGAACAACTGCTGTGCAGAGATCAGTGACACTGATAGTAACTACTCTCTGTGTGGATGAATTAAGTTGTGTGCTTTCGTGGGGATCATTTGACCACCATGGCTGAACAACTGCTGTGCAGAGATCAGTGACACTGATAGTAACTACTCTCTGTGTGGATGAATTAAGTTGTGTGCTTTCGTGGGGATCATTTGACCACCATGGCTGAACAACTGCTGTGCAGAGATCAGTGATACTGATAGTAACTACTCTCTGTGTGTGTGTGTGTGTGTGTGTGTTCTTTTAAGGTTTTATCCCCTCTGGTAGTTATGCATCCAGTAGGGAATAGCATAACGGTCCTGTGTAAATATCTGGAATAATTACAGAAATGTTTTAAAATGTGAATGAGATATCAGATTTTCAAGGATAACTAGCTATCTCACTTTTTGAGAAAAGTGACAATAGCTTCTCTCGCGTAAACCAGACTGGCAATTTCACAAAATAATGTCGGCGATAATTTCAATCAACACACTTTCCAAAGCTTTTGCAATTACTAATACAGTGGAACCTCCCTTATAACTATAAGACTTCCCATTATAAGACTCCCTCCCATATAAGACCTAGTTCTCTGAGGCATTGCCCTTCTTTGCAAGTATTAAAATTACCTCCCCTATAAGACCTCCCATTATAAGACTCACTCCCATATAAGACCTAGTTCTCTGAGGCATTGCCCTTCTTTGTAAGTATTAAAATTACCTCCCTTATGAGACCCCTCCCTTATGAGACCCCTCCCTTATGAGACCCCTCCCTTATAGACCTCGTTTTGGATGATTTTTGAAGGTCTTATAAGGGAGGTTCCACTGTATTACCAAACTGCACAAGTTTGAGGTGGACAGTTATCCGACTGGCGTAACAATATAAGCTGAGGGGTTTTTTTTGTGAGAAAGAGGATTTTCAGCGGTTAAATGTCGATGCGTTTGCTTTGGGATCCTCACTCGAGGCTTTTATTAATGTTGTGAGGTTTAGTTAGTATTCATGTATTTCATGAAGATTGGTCTAAAAATTGGCATTTTAAGTGTGTATGCGTGAGAGCATCATTGTTGAAGTAGTGCAACTTTTGCAAGTTTTCCTTACTGTCTATAAGAGGCTACACCTAATTAGATATTAAACCAACCACAGAGAGAGAGAGAGAGAGAGAGAGAGAGACAAGTTCACAACAGATGGGTGTGGTGATGTGTTTATGTGTGTGTGTGTGCCACAATTTCTAAAGAGAGACAAGAGTGGGGATTTTGTGTGTTTTGTTAATGGATCCACAGAGCTGATTCTAGGATTTTGAAAAAGTGGGGGCATTCCCCCCCCTAAGAATGAAAAAAGGGAGGCAGGTCCAATGGATACGAGGGGAAGGGGGGGGGGGACGCGGACGATTCAATCTTCACTAGCCATGGTCATTTCTTAAGCCACTCGTCTTGGAACCGGTGTTACCTCGCACTAGTGCCGTTATCTTCGGGCTGCTTCTCCGAAACTGTTGATGCAGTAGCTGTTTCTGCAACATCCGACTTCTGCACACTCGTTTGGCAGAGGATTTCTTTTTTTTTTACTTTGCCGCCACAAAAATCAAAGTTGAAGAGCGTCGTTGTCCGCTTCATTTTGAAGAAAATTCACCATCTGACCATGGCAGGTAGGACTCTCGCAACTTCTTGTCGGTAAAACGAGATGAACGCGATTGGTTGATTTACACTAACATTGTAAAGGAACCTATTAAATGTCGAGAAATCATTCATTCCTACTCGATGCTTTCAATTTGTGCAGACGACGGATTTAGCAGACGACGAAGGAATTCCCGCAGCGATCGGTAAAAAGTGGGGGCAGTTCTGCAAATATGCGGGCGTCAGCCCGCGTTTACATCCGATTATTGTGGGAAGGAACAGATTGGGGGGGGGGGGGTTGTACCAATCCCACGCCCTAGAATCAGCTCTGGATC
Organism: Phymorhynchus buccinoides; assembly: GCA_017654935.2. Classification (NCBI taxonomy): domain Eukaryota; kingdom Metazoa; phylum Mollusca; class Gastropoda; order Neogastropoda; family Raphitomidae; genus Phymorhynchus; species Phymorhynchus buccinoides. Next base: position 7,853,066 of record CM065693.1, read on the forward strand.
CATATTTCGTAATTTCATGTACACATGCACCTTTGTGAACGCATGTGTATGCGCCCGAGTGAGAGGTTCTATATAACTGTTATAGAACAAAGTGCATGATGTTGTGGATATTATGTGAGCGGACATGTTGTGGCCAGTGCTTGTATCAACCAATGAAATGCCCCTGAATAAATAATGATCATTTCATTGTATGAGAGTTGACATGTATTATTTCGATAGTGCCATGATGTCATGTTCCGTGATTACAAGCATGCATGTGTGTGCATACTTGTTTTTTTCTTTTCTCTAAGGAAAAATACAAAAGGACTCAAACATACAGTAACATAACAGCAAGAGACTTCATAACATAATAACAAGTATTTATTACATAACATTGTTACGCTGCATACTACATCATAGTTTAATGCACATTAACCTACATATACTTCATAGGAAACGCATTGAGTTTCAAATGCAATTCCTTCCTGTTATACAACCAAAAAAGACAAGTCAACTGTAAAACTTGAAATTAAAATGAAGTACAACCCCAAAACACCATAGCCTAATAAGTATTGGTCATTATATACAATACATAACATTTAGTATGATTATTATCAGACAACGACTATCAATTTTTAAAAAAGTAGAGGTAAAAAATGTAAAAATTATAAAAAGGGTAATAAAAGTATTTTTCGGACTCTAAGGCGCACCTGATTGTAAGACACACACCCAAAAACTTTACACAAAACTCATATTTTGTATAGTTTCTTACTATATTACCAGTCACAGTATTAGGCCCAGGGGTCTCAGTCTGGATCATAGTTCCTTACTATATTACCAGTCACAGTATTAGGCACAGGGGTCTCAGTCTGGGGGAAAAGTATCGCCTTATAGTCAAGTACAGTACGTTTTTCTTTCATCTGTTCATACTCTGTGTATAATGTCCTCCTTTTTTTCTTTCACTTGGCCTTCGACTGTTCTAGTTTAACTCATTCAAGTCGTTCCGGACATATATGTCTGGAATGGTCGACTTATGGCGATTTTTTTTCACGCCAGAGGGCAGTCAATGCACTAGGGGCTTATCACGCGATTTTCTTAGTTGGGCGTAGTGAGAGAGAGAGAGAGAGAGAGATGGTGGGACACCTCCCTCTCTCTCTCTCTTTCTTTATCCTAAACTAAGAATATAGAGAGGATTAGCCCCACACGAGCGTCATGCCCTCTGGCGTGAAAAAAATCCCACTAAGTCTCTCATTAATAGATAGCTGTCAATTTGATGCATTTGCTTCAAAGGAAGTAAATCTGTGTGCACACCATACCTTGGTCACTTCTAAACTCGCTTCACTCCCTTAGAACACAATTTTACCCCTGACTTTGCTTTTGTAGTGGTTCGTTGTGGGGGAACCAATCGGTGTGGAGAGTTTTTCTATATAAAGTCTATATATAAAAAAAAGTCTGATCTACCACTTCCCTATGTCTAAACCTGAAGTAATAATCTGTAATCCTCTTTCATTTCTCCTTTTGTTTACGTATGTTTTGTTTGTGTGCATGGCTGGAGTGATTTGTGAGTTTTTTAATGATTCAAAATCGTTGCGACAAATGTGTTAAAGAACTCAATGGTGTAAATGGTCAAAATTCTGTTCCCTTCAATCACAAACAGTGCCTGCATACTTAAGTTTATGAATAAGTTTAAAGAAAAAAATGAAGAAATGAGTATTATAAATGGATCCCAGCAGTGAATGTATAAATAATGTATGATACGCCCAATCCATGAAATTGCCCATTTCATGAAATGGGCAAAATGGTTTGCCCAGTTCGTGAAATAGCCAATTTATAACTTGCAATTGAGAAACGCAATATGAATGAAAAATAGTTTTCGTTCATTAGCACACATACTGACATAGATCAAGAATTTGTTCAAAGAAATGAGAAATCTCGTCTGTAGATGAGTTAAAATTATTTTATTCAGACTTAATTTGATAAAACGTTTGATTCAACAAGTGGTTCAGGCATGCCCCAGTTTAGCATCTCATCAAGTTGGGGGCAGGATAGGGGTGCAAAATACAATGTAGAAAAGTGTGATACCATTGAATCAATCTTAATCAATACCTGTGTGAATGGGGATTCACAAATGTAATATACAGTCCATTTTATAAATTGGGCAAAGCATTTGGCCCATTTCATGAAATAGGCAATTTCACGGATTGGGCGTAACATATATAATCAACTGCCCTGAGAGCAAGCACAGATTCCGGCTCTGGGTTAAGCAGCCCATTGTGTGATCTAATCTTTATAAACATCAGCAATTCCTGTTAAAACCAGGAAAAAACCCGCTGTAATAAAACAGATTTAGCAATAATACCAATTGCACAAACTGCACATAAGATATTTTGTTTTGTTCATGTAGTATGAATAACTAACAACAACAATTTCAGCAAAGTGCCAGACGTGTGCAGGATCCTCAGAAATCAGCAAGCAATGGAAATATGCGTTGCCTATGGATGGATTTTCATCAGCAAGAAGTAACAATTGAAAAAAATACACCCCACCCCTCAACCCCAACATCCAACCCCTCCCCATTACCCCACACACATATAATGAGAGAAAACGAGACATGACAGAGAAAGAGAGACAGACTGCTTGCAAAAGATAAAAGTTTGTAAGAATACTTTGCTTAACGAGCAGCTGCAAAGAAGTAGTCACAAAATCGCAAAATAGTAAATTAAAAATCTTTGAAAGAGGTTACAAAATATGGAAAAAGAACAAGTTCTCACAGAGAATGACACTTCCACAGGTGCTTTAAAGGTTGATTACAAAATAGAAAAAAAAAGAAACTTCATGTCTAAAAAAACAAGATATGAACACTGATAAATAACAAGTTCCAGAGAAGGTTCTTTTTTCTTACTTCTTAAAAAAAAAAAAAAATGACTGCCCTAATTATTCTAAAATTCATACGACTGGTAATGTTACAATTAATTAAAACAAAATAAATTATATCAAGTCTGAAAATCAAGAAAACGTACTTTGCTCAAAACAAAGTTCTCATTAAGTCAAAAGCATTCTTATGTACAATTCTAAGATAAATATGTACTTATGTACAATGCATAAAAAAAAAATTTAAAAAATAAAAATAGCTGTCTTTGTGTCGACTCTTGTTCAGCCTTCTATTGCTTTTTTTATTTTATAAAAGGCACGTTTTAAAAAGCATCGTTTTCTCAAAATAAATGTATTTGCAACGAATATCAATCTAGAAAAGCTGATTTCTCAAAATTAGTTTTCCAAAAAATATAAATCCAGCAATAACAATCTTTGTTAATCAAAACAAATGTTGCTAATTAGGCAGTAAAAACTTCATCCTAATGGAATAAAGATGTTCATATCAACAATGAAAATAACAACTCAATTCTTAAATAAGAAATATAAAAAGTCCAAAGATTCATATATCACAAAACAATAAAGAATGTAACAAATACATCACATACGTAACATGCTACAAGGCTTTATACACACTCATTATGAAGCTTTGTTGTGTTCAAGAAAAACCTGTGGATTACAATGCTTCGAGTATACCGTGAGATAGAAAACAAAATACCAGTACTAAAGGATGTTAGTTACATTTTAATTGAAACAAACATTTGAACAATATACTTCAAATGCCATGGATACATGTTCACAACAGGATGGTGGAATGCATCACAATGTGCAGTTTTATTATACAGTGGAACCTCCCTTATAAGACCTTAAAGACCCCCCACGTCACGTGTCACATTCCCTCTTATGCTAAGGGAGGGGTTTCTTAAGATTTCTTACAAAGCTATAAGAGGGAAAACACATGAAAACCGTGATTAAATGGGAGGTCTTATGACGGGGTGGGTCTTTAAAACCTTATAAGACCTCATTTGGGATTATTTTATAAAGGTCTTATAAGGGAGGGGTCTTATAAGGGAGGTAATTTTAATACTTACAAAGAAGGGCAATGTCTCAGAGAAGTAGGTCTTTTATGGGAGGGAGTCTTATAATGGGAGGTCTTATAAGGGAGGGGTCTTATAAGGGAGGTAATATTAATACTTACAAAGAAGGGCAATGTCTCAGAGAAGTAGGTCTTCTATGGGAGGGAGTCTTATAATGGGAGGTCTTATAAGGGAGGGGTCTTATAAGGGAGGTAATATTAATACTTACAAAGAAGGGCAATGTCTCAGAGAAGTAGGTCTTCTATGGGAGGGAGTCTTATAATGGGAGGTCTTATAAGGGAGGGGTCTTATAAGGGAGGCAATATTAATACTTACAAAGAAGGGCAATGTCTCAGAGAAGTAGGTCTTCTATGGGAGGGAGTCTTATAAGGGAGGTCTTATAAGGGAGGGGTCTTATAAGGGAGGTAATATTAATACTTACAAAGAAGGGCAATGTCTCAGAGAAGTAGGTCTTCTATGGGAGGGAGTCTTATAATGGGAGGTCTTATAAGGGAGGGGTCTTATAAGGGAGGTAATATTAATACTTACAAAGAAGGGCAATGTCTCAGAGAAGTAGGTCTTCTATGGGAGGGAGTCTTATAATGGGAGGGGGGTCTTATAAGGGAGGGGTCTTATAAGGGAGGTAATATTAATACTTACAAAGAAGGGCAATGTCTCAGAGAAGTAGGTCTTCTATGGGAGGGAGTCATAATGGGAGGTCTTATAAGGGAGGGGTCTTATAAGGGAGGTAATATTAATACTTACAAAGAAGGGCAATGTCTCAGAGAAGTAGGTCTTCTATGGGAGGGAGTCTTATAATGGGAGGTCTTATAAGGGAGGGGTCTTATAAGGGAGGCAATATTAATACTTACAAAGAAGGGCAATGTCTAAGAGAAGTAGGTCTTTTATGGGAGGGAGTCTTACAAGGGAGGTCCCACTGTATCATATAGTGTCGTAAGTCTTAACTTCACATGAGGAGGGGAAAACCCACATCAATGTTTCATTCAATTCAGGTAGAATTACGTTGATTATTTTTGTTCATATTCATGTTGGCGTTTTACCTTTACGAATTGTTGTTTACAACTCTTTCAGCTGATGCATCTTGCCTTGATCAACTGGAAAGTCCAACACATCGAAGATGACCAATTTTGACGTACAGCAGTTTAATTTCTGGGTGGCGTTATACACCCCAGCGTAAATACACCGAGGTCCCGTGTGCCCACGCACTTAGCATACGTTAAACCCAGTGGCAACGAAAAAGTTGTCAATTGGTCAAAATATACCCCACCCCACCCCATTCCATCCTCATCAGTCACACAAAAATCGCATGCAAAAGAAAAGAAAAGAAATTGGGTGGCGCGCCTCTGGCTGCGACGCGCTCTCCACGTGGGAGCAACCCGAATTTCACAGGGACGCCTCTGTGACTATAAAGTACATAATACCTAATAATATTACATTATCAAAACGCATGTACAGATTTTAAAACAAATCATGTACACAAAGATGCAGTATTATCATTGGATATAATGATGCACAGACTGACGAAATAAGAACACAGAGTTAGGCAAGTTCATGCTGTAGCCTAACTAGAAACTATGCTGGTTTTGCCATCAAAAACTAAGTAACTACAAGCTCCAAGCTTACCCACTTTATCCTAAACGTTGGTTCTTCTTAACAAGGTATCTACTCAACAAGTGTTCTCTTCGTTCAATAAATGATGTCTTTACACAATGAATGATATCTCTAATCAATATCACTAATCATAAATGGTATATCTACTCAATAAATCTCAACTATACTGAAAGCCAAAAGAAACGTATGTTAACAAATCATGACTTTAACTGCTTTTTTTATTTTTATCAAAGTCATCTGAACAAATTTGATTCGATCGATTTCACAGGAAATCTATACAATGAGTCTTGTATCACCGATTGTTCATTGGAGTTGCCGGGTAAGCCGGTTGACGCAGGTGCTGGCAGTAGATCTGCCTGTCCTGTCTCACCGTTGTTACACAAGGTCTTCCGCTTCTAGCTCCATCCCGACTGCTTCCAGCAGCTTGAAACTGAGCCCACAAACAGATCGTGGGTATTGCCACTCCAAGAGCATCAACGATGACGCTTGGTCGGTTTCTCGCTAGCAGTCGTCCGATCGCTCTTTTCCGATCAGTGGAGTTCAGTCTTGGCATCTTTCTACTGATAACCTGCATTCTGTCTGGGAGCGTATGAGCATCAAGTTTTTATTGCTAGTGAGTGTTATACTCTGTTAACCCCAAAACAACAAAATTCTTCCTGCTTTTCTGCAGGCTGCATGTGCGGAAAACCCTATCCGATTTTAAAGCGGCAAAGCGGGTGCCGTTATTAAGCCATGCACATGATTTTCAAGTGAAACATGCCAGACACATTGGTGACTCATGTGAACCTATTTTTTTAATATTTTCACAGTACTGGTACTCATACACATTGGCAAAATTTTATGCAAGTGCCAACTTGCGTTTCTTTTGGCTTTCAGTATATACTCAATAGCTGTATCCCCTACTTTAAAATGTTTTCTCTACCAAATACATATTGTCTCTACACAACGATTGTTCTCTCTACCCAGTAAATGTTTTCAACTCAATCAATGCTCTGCGTATTGTGAGCTCATTTTTTGTCACCAGTGTTAATTTTCTAATCATTTTTTTTTCTCTTCTTCCATCAACCCACCTACATGTGGGCAGGAGTATAAATTTGTCACTGTCTTTTTTCTGTGTTGTTTTGTGTTTCTTTTGTCTGTGCTCCTGTTTTTTGCTTTGTTTTTGATTGCATGACTTTGTATGTGTGTGTGCACATGTGGTTGTGAGTGTGTGTGTGTGGTTAAGCGTGTGTGTCACTGTATTCACATTTTTTCAATCGATGTTCACTTCTTTCCGTCTCCTGTGGGGATGGTAGGAATGTAGATAAGCAAATGTGTGTGTGTGTGTCTCTCTGTGTGCGTGCATGTATGTTCACAACTTTTCAGTCGGCATTCACTTCTCCCCGTCTCCAGTTTTAGTGGTAGGTGTGTAGACAGGCAAGTTTACAATCCTGAGTATGAGCATGTGTGTGTTCGAGTGTGTGCATGTTGTGTGCATGCATATTCACAACTTTTTAATCGGTGTTCACTTCTTCCCATCTCCAGGTGATGGTAGGGTAGTGGCCCAAGTTGTATTAGGTGTAGACGGGTGCGTAGTCCAAGTTTCCCAATTGAGTGCATTAATGTAAGTATGTTCACAATTTTACAGCAGTAGTGGTAGGTGTGTAGACAGGCAAGTTTACAATCCAGATTTCCCAACTGAGTGCATGCTTGTGTATGCAAGTTTGTGTGCATGCATGTTCACAACTTTTCAATCGGTGTTCAGTTCTCTCCGTCTCCAGCAATAGTTCTGGGTAGGGTGGTGACCTAACTGTGGTAGTTGAAGACAGGCGGAGAGTGTGTGCATGCACGCTCACAACCTTTCAATCGGTGTTCAATTCTTCCCGTCTCCAAGGGTGGTGGTAGGGTGGTGGCCCCAGTCGTAGTAGGTGTAGACGGGAGCGTAGTCCAGGTTCCCCCGCGTGTACTCGTTGTCGTCATCATCCTTCACGTTCACCTTGCCGAATGCGCACTCACTGTACGCCGGTGGTGCTGAAAAAGAGAAAGAAAAAGAGGAGGATTAGCTCTTTCACCCCGTACTTCTTCTTCTTCTTCTTCGTCTTCTTCTTCTTCGTCTTCTTCTTTCTTCTTCTTCTTCTTCTTCTTCGTCTTCTTCTTCTTCTTCGTCTTCTTCTTCTTCTTCTTCTTCTTCTTCTTCTTCTTCTTCGTCTTCTTCTTCTTCCATTTTCTTCTTCTTCTTCTTCTTCTTCTTCTGCGTTCCCAGGCCATATGGCCATAATGGGTGAGGTACGTATGTGTCCGGTTTTCAGTTTTCACTGGTCTCCCCGCTGCGTACAGCCAACACGTTCCGATTTTGGAGCTCAAAAGAGACAAATTATTTGGAAGATTTTGTTAAAAAAAGGCAGGAGAATGGGCCATTAAGTCAGAAAGATAGTAGATGATAGAAAGCAAAGGGAAAAGGCAGAGAGTGGCAGATTAGAGGAAGTTACAAGCACAGAACTTCCAGAAGGTGGGGGAACTATTTGTACAAAAGACCCCCTGGTATCCCCACGGGGGGCCACCCCATACTAATTCCCAGTAGCTTTTCACCACAGACATAGTAAATCGACAATTTTCATCTCTACCTTTGCTTACTTTGCACACCAAGTGTGAGTGTTTGGTATTGTTGGACAGAACAAGTCTCTAGCTATAACTACATCAAGTTTCTTTGACTATGATTTCCATTTTCACACCAGAAATGCAGGAATACAAACATACCCATCTTGTTCCACTAGTGGGTTTTTCGCCTCTTTGCCGCTACTGGCCGCGCTTTCAGTTAGTCTTTTCAAAAGCTTCTTGTGACGGATTTAGCCCAGTTTTGCTCAAGGGAAAGCACTCAGAAGACAGATAACTGATTACTGAATACAAATAAAGAAGTTTTGTCCCTTAGACCATACTTAACTCATTCCATGCTGGCCAGTTGCTTCCCTTTGCAAGCGTTCTGTACTGGCCGATTTGCATAGGTTGCAAAAAAATTATTTTCTAAATAATGGTAACAGATACAAACGTGACATTTAGGCAATATGTACATAATATACAGTACTAACACCTGCAACAGTTTCAAAGCATCCACTTGATTAGTTTTGATTTGTGATATTTTAAAATAAATGCATGTTTTGTCAAGCCAGGCACACTCATAATAGCGAAAATATAATTTTAAGGTCCCAAAATAACCGGCAGCCAGCCAATCAGTGTTAGAGGCATGAATGAAACGTAGTAGTAGCCCTCTGAGCCACTTCGAAGCACGCATGACTGTTAACCTATGAACTATGAATTTTTAAAGTTCACATGCGATATCCCGTTACCTTAGTAACGAGGCGTTGTGCGCATGCCCTGCGACGAGAGCGCAGGTTAGTATAGAAAGAGTTAAACCTGCACTGTTCATAGTCAAAGTCACCACACATATATGCGTGCTGCATACTGAACGGAGGAAGCTTCTAGCACACATGTGTGCTTGCTATGTAGTGAAAACGTTAGTCCTCTTTTTCCATTCTTTTGAAGGTACTGAATGAATATCTTGATGGATTCAAAGTAACTTTGGTGAGGACCGTGTTTGTAGATCAGTAGAGGAAACCTCTGCCTACAGCATAAGCCTTCTTCATTCCGCATAAGTCTTGCAGGCAACGCTTCATATATTCTTGATGAACGTCATCTGAGCGGTGCTTGTTAACAACATTACACTGCGCAATAGAATGCAAGCATTGCAAAATTAATAATGATAATAATACTGTAAATTTATATAGCGCTTCGTTTCCAATGAAGGAGCTCTTTATAACACAATCTAACTTGACCCATCCCAATCCAACTCAACCCAATCTAACCTGGCCCAATTCAACCCAATATCACTCAATCCAACATATCGCAGCCCACTCAAACTGAACCCATCCAAACCCTATCTAACTCAACCCATCCAAACCCTATCTAACTCAACCCATCCAAACCCTATCTAACTCAACCCATCCAAACCCTAACTCAACCCATCCAAACCCTATCTAACTCAACCCATCCAAACCCTACCTAACTCAACCCATCCAAACCCTACCTAACTCGACCCATCCAAACCCTATATAACCCAACCCATCCAAACCCTATATAACCCAACCCATCCAAACCCTATCTAACTCAACCCATCCAAACCCTATCTAACTCAACCCATCCAAACCCTAACTCGACACATCCAAACCCTATATAACCCAACCCATCCAAACCCTATCTAACTCAACCCATCCAAACCCTATCTAACTCAACCCATCTAAACCCTACCTAACTCGACACATCAAAACCCTATCTAACTCAACCCATCCAAACCCTACCTAACTCGACACATCCAAACCCTATCTAACTTGACACATCCCTATCCAACTCAGCCCATCCCAATCCAACTTAGCCCATCCCAACCCAACTTAGCCCATCCCATTTTTATTCATATCGCTACATTTTTTTGTCAGTATATTTTCATTTGGATATCTCAAATCAACTATTGATTTGTTTTCATTGACAGCAAATTAACCACTTCTTTGCCAGGGAAAATGGGAGAAACTATCATCTCTTTTTGTTATAAAGAGACCGCACACGTGAACACTACCCACCCCCAACCACGGCAACACAGTGAAAGGCCAGTGAACCTGCATCCAACTGCCTGAATTCAGGCTTCAGGCAGACCCACGTGCACCCAGGGCTCTCAATCGTCCCGCAAAACAAGGGGCCCCAGGGACTCCTTCACTTACAGTACAGAGGGTCCTAGAGGCGGGATAGAGGGTCCCAGTGGCATTGCGAATGCTAAAAATAATTTTTCTACTGCATCCCTGGGACCCCCTGCACATACTTTTAGAGGGTCCTTTAGAATGTTAGTTCTTCATAGACCCCCAAATGGGGGTCCCTGGGAGCCCTGTGCACCCCTGTCTCCCACTCTCACCCAACACCCTTTCCATACTCACGCAGGTTGGGGATGCTGCTCGGGGGCATGACGGGGGCGGTGGGCTCCATGGGGGGAGGCTGGGGGGCCGAGGCGCCCCCTTCAGGCGGGGGGTACATGATTCCCGGGGGGGGCCCGTACCCAGCCTGGGGGGGAGGGGGCTGGGAGGCGGAGGCGTAGTTGGGAAACTGCTCGAAGACCTGTCTGAGGGGGATGGTGCCGATGATGACCTCCAGGGGAACCTCCAGGTCCAGGGCGGGGCCCGACGGGTCCACGTTCAGCTGTTGGGGGGAAAACAGTGTAGAGTGGCACAGTGGTAGCGCGTTCGCTTCGTGTCAAGTAAACCCGAGTTCGAACCTGGGTACATGGGATTTTTCCTCTCACTTTGCACTAGGTCTGAACGTGGAGTCTTTCGGATGAGACGATAAACCGAGGTCCCGTGTGCCCATGTACTTAGCACACATTAAACCCAGTGGCAAAAAAAAAAGTTGTCATTTGGTCAAAATTTACCATACACAAAAAAAGTTGGGTGGCGCGCCTCTGGCTGCGACGCCCTCTCCAGGTGGGAGCAACCCGAATTTCACAGAGACGCCTCTGTGACTATAAAGTACCTAATACTAAAAAATTTTAAGACGACGACAGAGGGAGGGAGTTACCGTATTTTTTGGACTATAAGGCAATACCTTTTTCCCAGACTGAGACCCCTGCGCCTTATGAGTCTTTTATGACTACTTAAATAGTAAGAAAATATAATAACAGAATCTGATTTTGGGGGTTGTGCCTTATAATCAGGTGCGCCTTAGAGCCCCAAAAATATGGTACAAAGACACTGACTAGATATGAAAATGCAGCATTTTCGGCTCCTGCGACCTTGACCTTTGAGCTTTGACTTTCATTTTCGAACTTGGTATCGTGAGTACCTAACCGCATGCAAAATTTGAGGGTCCTGGGTCACTCCGCTCAAAACCGCTGACACACACACATATAGACAGCCAACCAGGAACAAACAGACTTCTTCTTCTGCATTCCCAGGCCATATGGCCATAATGGGTAAGGTATGTATGTGTCCGGTTTTCCAGTTTTCACTGGTCTCCCCGCTGCGTACAGCCGACACATTCTGATTTCGGAGGAGCTCAAAGGAGAAAAATTATTTGGAAGATTTTTTTTTTTTAAAGGCAGGAGAATGGGCCAATAAGTCAGAAAGATAGAAGATGATAGAAAGCAAAGGGAAAAGGCAGAGTCTAAGAGTCACACACAGATATCATTTCTGATTTCCATTCCGAAGGCCACCCACCTCAAGAACATGCAATAGTATTTCTGAATTCATACGAGAAGCTAAAAACACGCTCACATTGATAGCAGGGTTCCTACAGATCTCTAAAAGAAAAATTCAAGGACTTTTCCACGACTATTCCAGGACCATGCTGATAAATTTCAAGGACTGAAAATACTGCTCGCAATATGGATAATAAGCATTACGGTAAGAGGTGTGATAATATCGAACTATTCTAATTATTTGAAACTAAAAGCACACACCAAAAGTCCACATGCTGAATCATGGTCGTCTGCTGTCACAATATCAGGCGGTCAAAAGTCTGAATTAAAAAAAACAAGCGTTACAGTAACTTTCAGTTTTACTATATATTTTCTAAGAGATCAAGTGTTGGTTTGACTTGCTTGAAAGTTGAGAATCTGGTAAGCATATTAAGAAAATTCCAGGACTTATCCAGGAGCCTTAGGGCCTGTGCTGTTTTTTCCAGCACTTTTCAAGCTCTGGAAAAGGCCTTGCTAGTTTTCCAGGACTTTTCAAGTTTTCAAGGACTTGTGGGAACCCTGGATAGTGTGTTCTTTAGTTCAAATAGTATCTCTTTTTTTTCTTTTCATTTTAACCCTTTCACCGCCAGCCATTTTTCAATGTACATGGAGATGCCCTTGCATGGTTCATATAGATTTTTCATATCAAAATTCACAAAAGTTTGAAAGACCTTTTCAAAGACCCTTTATCCTATTTTGAAAGACCTCTGACGACATGCGATGATGACGACTGCTTCCATCACAATCATTCAAGTTGCATGGTGTACTGCAGCCAAAGGATCTGGATATAGCTGGTGGTGGTGGTTGTTGTTGTCTTACCCTGGCTTAAAGACCTCTGACGACATGCGATGATGACGACTACTTCCATCACAATCATTCAAGTTGCATGGTGTACTGCAGCCAAAAGATCTGGATATAGTTGGTGGTTGTTGTTGTTGTTGTCTTACCCTGGCTTAAAGACCTCTGACGACATGCGATGATGACGACTGCTTCCATCACAATCATTCAAGTTGCATGGTGTACTGCAGCCAAAAGATCTGGATATAGTTGGTGGTGGTTGTTGTTGTCTTACCCTGGCTTAAAGACTCCAGGGATCATCCAAACAGCCGAAGCGCTTGAACACTATGGTATAAATGCACCAGCTAGGGATGAGAACATTATGTGTGTGACTGTTTTTGATTACCCCGCCATGTGGGCAGTCACACTCTGACTTCGGAGGATTTTACGCTGATGATGTTATGATAGGAAGACAATCCCCACATAACTATGCATAGCAAAACAATTTAATGTAGCCTTGGTGTTCTAGCCTATGTCAATTGGTCTGATATAGCCTTAACCCTTTCACCGCCAGTCACCTTTGAGTCAAACATTTCCACTAAACTCACTTGGCTACAGAAAAGATTTTGTCTGCAATATTGTGGGATTTCTCTGTGACACATTTAGAATAGGGTCAATCTTTACTACC
>CM065693.1:7868835-7881335 GCA_017654935.2 Phymorhynchus buccinoides
GCAGGGGGGGGGGGGGGGGGGGGGGGGGGGGGCTCATGGCAGGGGGGCAGAAGGCTGGGGGGCTAATGGCAGGGGGGGGGGGGGGGGGGCTCATGGCAGGGGGGCAGAAGGCTGGGGGGCTAATGGCAGGGGGGCAGAAGGGGGGGGGGCTCATGGCAGGGGGGCAGAAGGCTGGGGGGCTAATGGCAGGGGGGCAGGGGGGGGGGGGCATCATGGGCTGGGGGGGCAAAGAAGGCTGGGGGGCTCATGGCAGGGGGGCAGAAGGCTGGGGGGCTAATGGCAGGGGGGCAGAAGGGGGGGGGCTAATGGCAGGGGGGCAGAAGGCTGGGGGGCTAATGGCAGGGGGGGGGGGGGGGGGGGGGGCAGAAGGCTGGGGGGCTCATGGCAGGGGGGCAGAAGGCTGGGGGGCTCATGGCAGGGGGGCAGAAGGCTGGGGGGCTCATGGCAGGGGGGCAGAAGGCTGGGGGGCTAATGGCAGGGGCAGGGGGGGGGGGGCTCATGGCAGGGGGGCAGAAGGCTGGGGGGCTCATGGCAGGGGGGCAGAAGGCTGGGGGGCTCATGGCAGGGGGGCAGAAGGCTGGGGGGCTCATGGCAGGGGGGCAGAAGGCTGGGGGGCTCATGGCAGGGGGGCAGAAGGCTGGGGGGCTCATGGCAGGGGGGCAGAAGGCTGGGGGGCTCATGGCAGGGGGGCAGAAGGCTGGGGGGCTCATGGCAGGGGGGCAGAAGGCTGGGGGGCTCATGGCAGAAGGCTGGGGGGCTCATGGCAGAAGGCTGGGGGGCTCATGGCAGAAGGCTGGGGGGCTCATGGCAGAAGGCTGGGGGGCTCATGGCAGAAGGCTGGGGGGCTCATGGCAGAAGGCTGGGGGGCTCAGATGGCAGAAGGCTGGGGGGCTCATGGCAGAAGCTGGGGGGCTCATGGCAGGGGGACAGAAGGCTGGGGGGCTCATGGCAGAAGGCTGGGGGGCTCATGGCAGAAGACTGGGTGGCTAATGGCAGAAGCATAGCTGCCAATCTTTCAGAAGCAAAATAAGGAATCTGGTGGTGGGTGGGTTCGCATTTTTTATACTTTTATAAGCAAACTCGTCATCTCCTGATAAGATAACATAGTTTTAAAAAACAAGCTAAATTGCATTTATGAATACTCAAAACACACACACATGACCATGTAACAACTAACACACACATACACACACAGTCACACACACACAGATAATAGTACCCGGTATATTTTTGTCCACCCCATCATTACATACTGGATTTAAAAAAAACTGTTTATATTACCTACTCACTGGGGGTGGGTGGGGGGAGAAGGGGAAGGGGGGGATTGGGTCCAGAGACTAGTAATAATTGGTTCAAACAGCTAATACCTAATGACAGGTTGAGAGAGAGAGAGAGAGAGAGAGAGAGAGAGAGAGAGAGAGAGAGAGAGAGAGAGAGAGAGAGAGAGAGAGAGAGAGAGAGAGAGAGAGAGAGAGATTGTTTTAATATAAGGATAAGCATGGCTGATCATGTCACGCTTTTTAGGAGTATAAGATGAACTATTAACTTAATTAAGTACAACTCAAAGCAAAACATAAAGAAGTCAATCAAGAAACAAAGCACAGTGACTGAGAGAGAGAGAGAGAGAGAGAGAGAGAGAGACAGAGAGAGAGAGAGAGAGAGAGAGAGAGAGAGGGAGGGAGGGAGAGAGAGAGAGAGAGAGAGAGAGAGAGACTGGCATTGTAATCATTAGAAAAGAAATGGAAAAATATGTGACGTTTCTTTTCTTTTCAATAAACAAAAACTCTTTCAAAATAAATGCCTACCTCTACATTGATTGAACTGTTGTCCGTTTTGGAAGAGAAACATTACGCTATCGAAGCCGAAGGCGTCTTCTTCAAAGCGGGAGACTTCTACTTTCGTGAGACTTCTACTTTCGTCTTACGCCTGTCCATCTACTCGCGCTGGGTGATGTCACTTCGATCCCCGTGCGAAATTTTGAAATCATTCCGACATACTGTGCAGAAGGCATAGCTTTTTTTTTTTCGCCTTGTCAAGACTCATAAATATACGGAAAATTCTTCTTATATCGGGGAACAAACTTCTGGTAGGTCCGACTTTCGACTGCACGCTTTTCTTTGACGCCATCTTGGCAAGAAAAGAAAGCTTGTACGCATGCGCAGAATATGGTTTTCGGGTCGGAAAAGATGGATCGGCATTCGAAACCCGCACGCACGTCGACTTCTCGATTTTAAGCGCTTTTTTAAAAATTATTTTGAATACAGAATTTGACACCTCTAAACGGAATGGCCGGAATCATGGCCGGAAACTGGAAAAATTCCGCGAAAATACGGAAAGGTTGGCAGCTGGGGGGCAGAAGGCTGGGGGGCTAATGGCTGGGGGGTCAGAAGGCTGGGGGGCTCATGGCAGGGGGGCAGAAGGCTGGGGGGCTCATGGCAGGGGGGCAGAAGGCTGGGGGGCTCATGGCAGGGGGGCAGAAGGCTGGGGGGCTCATGGCAGAAGGCTGGGGGGCTCATGGCAGAAGGCTGGGGGGCTCATGGCAGAAGGCTGGGGGGCTCATGGCAGGGGGGCAGAAGGCTGGGGGGCTCATGGCAGGGGGGCAGAAGGCTGGGGGGCTCATGGCAGAAGGCTGGGGGGCTCATGGCAGAAGGCTGGGGGGCTCATGGCAGAAGGCTGGGGGGCTCATGGCAGAAGGCTGGGGGGCTCATGGCAGGGGGGCAGAAGGCTGGGGGGCTCATGGCAGGGGGGCAGGCAGAAGGCTGGGGGGCTCATGGCAGAAGGCTGGGGGGCTCATGGCAGGGGGGCAGAAGGCTGGGGGGCTCATGGCAGAAGGCTGGGGGGCTCATGGCAGGGGGGCAGAAGGCTGGGGGGCTCATGGCAGGGGGGCAGAAGGCTGGGGGGCTCATGGCAGGGGGGCAGAAGGCTGGGGGGCTCATGGCAGGGGGGCAGAAGGCTGGGGGGCTCATGGCAGGGGGGCAGAAGGCTGGGGGGCTCATGGCAGGGGGGCAGAAGGCTGGGGGGCTCATGGCAGGGGGGCAGAAGGCTGGGGGCAGCCGACTAGAAAATACCAAAGATCTCTGAAAGTTGCTAGCAGAGAACTTGTAAAAGTCAAAGTTAGAAGTACTTTGTGAAGACTGACAGAAAACCAAGGACTTAAACTACCTGAAGTAGTCAACGGTTGTTGTTGGTTATGTTGGCATTGAACAGTTTGATAACCTTTCCAGGGACACAGAGACAGACAAACACACACACACAGACCCACCATCCTCAGGTCGACATAGGACTTGTCCATGGTGCGGTTGCTGTTGTTGTGGATGTTGGCAAACAGCTTGATGGCCTCCCCGGGGACGTACCCCCGGCGCTCCAGGCTGAACTCAGCCACGATGGGTCCTGTGGCACAGCACAGGCAGCACAGCATCTTCTGGTTCTGACCCTGCACCGGCATCTGGACAACAAGGTAGCAAGCCATGTAAGCAGAGTTCTAACAGTTGTGTACATCTTTCACTCTGCACTTAGCACACGTTAAACCCAGTGGCAACAAAAAAGTTGTCATTTGGTAAAAATGTACTCCCCCTTTCCTTCCTCACCAGTCACACAAAATTGCATGCAAAATTTTTTTAAATGGGTGGCGCGCCTCTGGCTGCGACGCGCTCTCCAGGTAGGAGCAACCCGAATTTCAGAGACTCTGTGACTATAAAGTACCAAGTACCAAATACAACATTTATGGTTTAACTGTTTTTGAGATACCAGGAAGTGGTCCTAGGATTATTTATTTTGTTGCTCTCTTTCTCTCTCTCTCTCTGTCTCCCCTACCAAAAAAACAACCCCACACCCACACATGCATGCACACATACACACACACATACACATGCACACACACACACATGCACACACACACACATGCACACACACACACATGCACACATACACACATACACATACACAAACCTGTACACTGCCATCAGTATCAAGGTCCAGCAGACAATTTACAGACGTTTGGTGGTGTGGTCAAACTTCCACGGCTTGTCGATGATGGCCTTCATTGAGTAGCACACACAACACAAGCACACACACACACACTCAAAAACACACACACACAGTCATCAACACATACATACAATGATACATACATGCATGCACATACTACCCATGCCTACACACACACACACACACACAAAACCTACCACTCCTCTCCCCATCTATCTACCTACATCCCCTCCACCATCACCAACCCCACCACACATACAGACCTGTGCATTGGCATCAGTATTAAGGTCTAGCAGGCAGATCACGGTGAAGGGATGTTTGGTGGTGTGGTCAAACTTCCACGGCTTGTCGATGATGGCATTGACCCAGTAGCGCACACACACACACAGACAACACAAGCACACACACACACACACATACATGCATGCACACACTACCCATGCCTACAAACACACACACAAACAACCTACCACCCCTCTCCCCATCTATCTCCCTACATCCCCTCCACCCCCACCCCACACAAACCAGCGCATTGGCATCCGTATTAAGGTCCAGCAGGCAGATGACGGTGAAGGGACGCTTCGTGGTGTGGTCAAACTTCCACGGCTTGTCGATGATGGCTTTCACGGAATAACGCACGTAGCCGTGGGCCCCCTCGAACGAGGAAGGAAGGCTGGGGGGAAGCAGGAAGGAGAAGGGGAAGGTGTGGCGCCCGCGATTCAGGGTAACTGTGTTGCTGCCTTGATTCTGCCCTGGGAGAGGAGAAGACAAAAGTACTGTATTGTACAGACTATAAGGCAATACATTTTCCCCAGACTGAGACGCCTCCGCCTTATAATGTGACTGATAATGTAACAGTGGAACCTCCCTTATAACACCTTCAAAAATCATCCAAAATGTTGTCTTATAAGGGAGGGGTCTTATAAGAGAGGTAATATTAATACTTACAAAGAAGGGCAACATCTCAGAGAAGTACGTCTTATATGAGAGGGAGTGCAATAATGGGAGGTCTTATAAGGGAGGTTCCACTGTAGTAAGAAAATAGAGTAACAAAATCTGAATGTTGTGTTACATTTGAGAGATTTTATAATCAGGTATGCCCTATAGTCTGTAAAAAAAAGGTAATGTACGAAAAACCTCAGCATCTACTGGCGGAAATGGAGAAACATGGCTGCGGTTATGTATTTTACACCTATGCAAGATTGTATATATGCATGCATGAAGGCAAAAATATGCATTGTATGCACACAAACACCAACAAATCAAGCAACCATACAGACACACACTAACAAACATCCACACACAAATGCAAACGCACACACACGTGTGTGTACACACCAGGACTCCCAATCGTCCCGCAAAACATGGGGTCCCAGGGACTCCTTTACCTACAGTATAGAGAGTCCTAGACGAGGGATAGAGAGTCCAAGTGGCATTGCGAATGCTAAAATGAATTTTTCTAGAGCATCCCTCAGACCCCCTGCACATTCTTTTAGAGGGTCCTGTAGAATTTTAGTACTTCGTGGACCCCCAAATGGGGGTCCCTGGGAGCCCTGGTACACACATTTATTGGAAATTTATTAAATGAAAAAGAAACACCTGAAACAACTGATGGGGCCCAGAGATGAAAAATACCACAGATATTTTGACTTGACTTAGCGTTCACACACACAGTATCACAAACACACATAAACACACACACACACAATTTAACTCACACAATTTAACTCACACATGCGTCTGTTCTTCCCTTACTCATATGAACGCACACACACATACACACACACTCCTCACCCCGTCCACCCTACCCCCCCCCCCCCCCCCCCAAAAGAAAGGTAGGCGCTGCGCTTGCGGCAACGCGCTCTCCAGGGGCAGGGGAGATCAGCCCAGATTTCACAGAGATTAGTCTCTGTGACTAGAATACACCAAAATACTTTTTGCCACAACTACTCAGGCCAGCTTAACTCACACATGCCATGGAGCAGCACTTCTTGGTTGAAGTAGTTCTCTGAGGCAGAGTAGTGTCGGGTGTGCGTGCGCCGGTTCTTCCCCGACCCAGTGGAGTGGGTCTCCGACCAGTGAACGTAGGCCTTGCCGTCAAACTTGAGGCGAAGGCCTGGGACAGGCAGAAAACAGACGCAAACCAAAACATAACGATAACAGACCTGTTTACCCCCTACACAAGTCTTGAGTAGTCCGGATAGCTGAAATGAGTAGCTGTGGCTCAAAATGTGTAGTTTTATTAATTAATTAAACCATTTAACATTACTTTCAATTTTGAAGAGTAGTAGAGGTCCAAGTTGAGTAGAATACTACTCGACAAGAGTAGAGTAAACAGGTCTGCGATAATCCGCCTCCGCATCGACAATGTGGCAACAGACAACACATTATGCAGCGACAAAAAACTGCAATATCACAAAGCGTCAATATCACAAAGCGTCACAAATGCATCAATATCATAAAGCGTCACAAATGCATCAATATCATAAAACGTCACAAATGCATCAATAGCATAAAACGTCACAAATGCATCAATATCATAAAGCATCACAAACGCATCAATAGCATAAAGTGTCACAAATGCATCAATATCATAAAGCAACACAAACGCGTCAATAGCATAAAACGTCACAAATGCATCAATATCATAAAGCATCACAAACGCATCAATAGCATAAAACGTCACAAATGCATCAATATCATAAAGCAACACAAATGCATCAACAGAATAAATCAGTACATGTACAGTGGAACCTCCCTTATAAGACCTTCAAAAATCATCAAAAATGAGGTCTTATAAGGGAGGGGTCTAAAAGGGAGGTAATTTTAATACTTACAAAGAAGGACAATGTCTCAGAGAAGTAGGTCTTATTTGGGAGGGAGTCTTATAATGGGAGGTCTTATAGGTTCCTCTCTACTAATGCATCAATAGCATAAAGCACCACAAACGCATCAATATCATGAGAGAGAGAGAGAGAGAGAGAGAGAGAGAGAGAGAGAGAGAGAGAGAGAGAGAGAGAGAGAGAGAGAGAGAGAGAGAGAGAGAGAGAGAGAGAACACTGAACAATTTAATTTAACAAGGATGAAGATTTAAGGCAATGCCTATTCTTACAATCTGTCCTTGGATAAGAGAGAGAGAGAGAGAGAGAGAGAGAGAGAGAGAGAGAGAGAGAGAGAGAGAGAGAGAGAGAGAGAGAGAGAGAGAGAGAGAGAGAGAGAGAGAGAATATCTCCCTGGCCCAAAATAAAATATACTGGTGTACACATTTGACATACATCAGTGTGTGTGTGTGTGTGTGTGTGTGTATGCGTAAGTGTTTGTGTACACTTGTTATGTTTGTGTACTTCTGTGTGCATGTTTGTGTGTATGTGTGTAATGGGTTGAAGGCGTTTGTTTGCATATGTGCCTGTGTTGGGTGTGTACATGCGTGCGAGCGCGTGCGCTTCTCTCTCTCTCTCTCTCTGTCTCTCTCTCTCATACAAACACTCATCATGCTCTCTCTCTCTCTCTCCCTTTCTCTCTCTCTCTCTGTGGCTACTGTAATACGTAGAAAGATGTTTTAGAATGAATAAGAAATTATTTTCAAATTTTCATGGCTTCAAGTATTCTTCAATGGTACTTGTCTATAACGGCATGCTGTGTTCATGATTAAAACCCCTAACATGTAGGGTATAAACAGTATGTTTGTGTGTAATGGGTTGAAGGCGTATGTTTGTGTATGCGCCTGTGTTGGGTGTGTGTGTAGTTGTTCTTCAGTTTAACGTCCTTCCTCTAAAAGTGATTCAGACAGCGTGTGTGTGTGTGTGTGTGTGTGTGTGTGTGTGTGTGTATGTGTGTGTATGTGCATGTGTGTGTGTGCATGCGTGTGTGTTTGTTTGTGTGTGTGTGTGTGTATGTATGTATGTATGTATGTGTGTGTGTGTGTGTGTGTGTGTGTGTGTGTGTGTGTGTGTGTGTGTGTGTGTGTGTTTTCCAAGGGGAAAAGTTTGGGAAATTTATCAAAAAGATTCTACACATCCTAATGCATCACATCTATGAATTTAAGCTTGACATGTTTTTATTGCTTCTAGCTTTGCAGGTGATGTGAAATTCCTGGTCTAAAAATAGAAATAATGATGTCATAATTCAGAAACCCCAAGAGTATTTTCTGGACTTTTTCATACAGAGATTTTACACAACCTGGTTCATTATTTGAAACGAAAATTGGCTTGTAGTATCAAAAGAGAATTGTCTGGTACAATATTTTGTTTACATGGCCAGGAGTTTTCAGTCATTACTAGGAAACCCCAAAGGGATTTTTTTTTTCATAAAAAGATTCTACACATCTTCATGCATCACTGGCACGGATATTGGATTTAAATTATTGAAAGATATCAAGATTTTGTTGTTATATTTGTTCAAGTGATATGGAAATTGTAGTCTAAATATAGAAATAATGGCGTCATAACTCGGAAACCCTAAGGGTATTTTCTGGTATTTTTCACACACAGATTCTACACACCCTAGTGCAACATTTGGAACAAAAATTGGATTGTGGTACTTTCACTGTGAAATCAGCCCATTTCTATCTCTTGGTCCGCTCGCCTATAATGTCAACCAGTGATAAAAAGTGTCTCGGTAAATACTTCAATCATTTCCTGACTATCTTGGGATCATTTCTTTTTCCCCCATAATACATGTATGTTATCATTTCGCTTTGCACTCTATCTTTTGCTATGTTCTCTCTTTTTTGTACTACCCCCCTAAAAGTGCAGCAGAATCTTCAACGTGATGAAGTTGGCTGCCTAAGGAGAAGAAGAAGTCATTTGAGTAAACGTCCACACTGAATAAGTAAGGAAACTATCATTCTATTACCCCCCCCCTCTCTCTCTCTCTCTCTCTCTCTCTCTCTCTCTCTCTCATGGCTACAATATTTGACTGTCGGTAAAGGCCTTTATCTGATTTTATTGTTTTGAAATTAATTTTGAATGCATAAAATCCTTTTCAATGTTTTTCTTCTTGTTCATTTTCTCTCTTCTCGTTTGTTTTTTGTTTATGATACAGTTTGTATGCATGCAGTTATTTCAAATCTGTGTTGTACACTCTGTTGTTCAGTTCTGTTGTTCTTTAATATTTGGACTACGGGCGATTATGTGAGATCATGTTCTATTTCGTGTGTGTGCTTCTTTCCACTTTTTTTCCATTTTTCTCCAGACTAGTATGTTTGAAAACGATCACTGGAATTCAGCTTACTCATTCAGTCTTGTTGGGGAGGGAGAGGGAGAGAGAGAGAGAGAGAGAGAGAGAGAGAGAGGGAGAGGGAGAGGGGGGGGAGAGAGAGGGAGAGGGGGAGAGAGAGGGAGAGGGGGAGAGAGGGAGAGAGAGAGAGAGAGAGAGAGAGGGAGGGAGGGGGGAAGGAGGGAGAGAGACACTGGACACTGGACAAGTTTAATGTCATCAACCCAAAACAGGTCCTCATGACATGGAGGCAATGCAAGGGTTAAATTATGAAGTTCATAATAAAGCAAAAAAATTATAAACAATTGAGTATAAATAACAAGGGAAAAAGGAACAGAAAGGCAAACCATAATCATAAATTATTTTTCTTGTCATTCTTATCTTATCTCTTTTATACCCCCCTTTGAGAGACAGAGAGAGACAGCAAGCACAACAGCCAGGTATTTGGTAGGGATTGGCAACAGCCCGTTCTTTGTGGAATTTCACTGAAACAACCGTGAGAAAGAGTGCAAGGTTTTTTTCTTCTCAGAATCAACCTGAGACAGGTTTCATTACGAAGTCCAAGATGTCAGCTGACCCCCCCCCCCCATCAAACGTGTCTTATTTTTCAACCTTACTCTTGCTCTTTACTTCAGTAAACTGATAGAACATCCAACAGTCACAGTGTTTCTGCAGATCAAGGTGCTCATGTGTTGATCAAGTTTTTCTGCTGAAATAGCTCCATAGGTTTGTTATATACTGGTCTCCAAAATTTAAGGGCCGGAAGAACAATCTTCTCTCTTCTGTCTTGGAGGCATGCTTATTGAGAGCTCTGGTTGCCGCCCTTAAATACACATTCGTGTCTAACTTTTGCTCAGCAGTGTTCACTACAGTCATGCCTTGCACGTGCAATAGGCAAGAAACCTGCATCAGCCCTGATTCTTCAACGAAAAGAGACCAAACTTTCATGAAATTCTCGTGAATTTGCCACATTTTAAGCGTACCTGAAAACACTGTTGCTCTACTGCAATGTCTGCAAAACTGGTTCAGGCACGTGCAACACGAAGGAAAGTTATTGAGTAGCCTAAGTTTTGCCATTTTCTTCATTGTTGTCTTAGTGTACAATAAATATATATCAAGCTACTGAAAACAGAAGCCGGCCCTTAACTTTTGGAGACCAGTATAGTTTGAGTTCAACAAAGAAATTAACTACCATCTACGGAAGACAGAAAAGATGACAGAGAATGATATAAATAAGATGAAATAATTAATAAATTATAATATGTAAAATTTGATGAAGATAAACTTTGTGTAAGAACAGGGAACGTGGAATGTAGAAACAAGATGGTGGCCACAAAATTACTACATTCGAATTTTGTAGTAAAGAGGAGCCATCGGTGTAGTGTAGTTCAATGGGGACGTCCCCACTTAACACAGCGGCCAGATCGTTACTACATTCCATGTACATGTGGCTGAATTTAACTACGACCGTAAGACCACACAAACACACATACATGTTAATGTATACAGACATACACACACACATGTACATACACACATGTGTACACACACACCCCAACAAAATGCAGCGACACACACACACACGTATACATGTATTCAACATAACACACTAAAACGAACAGAGATATTAGGACATTGCTCAATAATTTACGTGTTAACGGAATACTAAGGAAATGAAACCAATACAAACACACAGATTGATACTATGCATAGCTAGGCACAGATCAATTCTAAAGGCCTTATGCTATTGTTTGCATAGGCACTAAAGTTCTACAGTTGATGTATGTTCGCGCTGATGTAGAAGGATTTTTAGCAGTATTTGTTGGGGGGAGAGAGAGAGAGAGAGAGAGAGAGAGAGAGAGAGAGAGAGAGAGAGAGAGAGAGAGAGAGAGAGAGAGAGAGAGAGTGTTGATGCTTTATTCAACAGTTTTGTATTATGCATTCTGTTTCTGGGTAGGGTGAGTGGTAGTGATATACATTGTACACAAGGGTGCATGCAAACACACACACACACACACACACACACAAAGAAAACACCCACACCCTAACTCCAATTTCACTCACAGACAGACACACAGTATCATACACATTCACACCATCATCCAAGCCCCACCCCCACCTCCTTCATATCCCCTCTTCCGAGGTAAACGTGTGCTAATGTCATTACGTAATGAGCATTGGGTGTGCACTATCAAAGGGTTTCCCTCCTGGGTCATGATTATTCATTAGTGCGCATCACTGAAGGGGTATATATCATAGATACAGCAGCTATGCTCAGACAGAATAATACCAGAGGTATTAACTAAGCTTGGGCATAAAGGATAAAGGTTCAGAGAGAGAGAGAGAGAGAGAGAGAGAGAGAGAGAGAAGGGGGGTGTGTGTCTGGGTGGGAAGGGGAGAGAGGAGGGGGGGAGGAGAAAGAGAGACAAAACAGACATTCAAACAGTCTGAAACACAACAACAACATACAGTGTTTATACAGCGCTGAATCTTGTTTGTTTTTTATTGAACATTTTTTTCATAATTTTACAAATTTTCATGAAGAAACACACACGCACATGTAATAGAAGTTACAGTGGGGATAAGGGCGACGACAACTGCAGCAGCAACTACAAGCAAAGGCAACATTATGATATCAACAATAACAAGAGAAGGATGGTAGTCGCAAAAATAGCAAAAGTAGTATCAGCCACATCGTCATCACCATCGTCTTCATAACATTGACAATAACAAGTAACAATTTGATAATATATACTATAGTAATTTACTAATTATAGCATTTCCTTTGTGACTACTAATATTAACAATAAGATTTATAATGGGGTGCGCGTGCGCACGCACACACACACATACACACAACATCATATGATAAACAGACAATACCTAGGGGTGGTAGGGAAGAAGTAATACTAACATTTGAAACGGGTCTTTGTAACAAGAAAGGGATAATTGATTAGATTAGAAAGCACTGTAGTCTCAAACAATAAAACACTCGAGTCTCAAACTATCCTAATAGCAATAGGGTGAGAGAAAAACAAGCTAGAGACTAAGTGTTACATGTAGTGCACCCACAACGGCGCTGAATCTTGATAGAAATCAAATCAAAGCACACACACATTAGCATTCATAACGTATTCAAGCAAAAATGCAATACAAAGCGAACACACACGGATATATAACATATATGGAATATAGCAGAAACAGACCTAATGGCAAGAGAGAGAAGAGAAAGAGAGCAGAGCTTTAATGACGGGGGAACAGGTGCGTCTTGAGGCTAGCTTTGAAAGCAGAGAGAG
>CM065693.1:7886335-7924384 GCA_017654935.2 Phymorhynchus buccinoides
ACACTACTACTACTACTACTACTACTACTACTACTACTACTACTACTACTACTACTACTACTACTACTACTACTACTACTACTACTTGTGTCTCTGCTTCCTTGTCTCTGTCTGTCTCTCTGAGCCTTTCTATCTCCAGTCCAGTTATGAGAACTTAACACAAAATCAGTGATGGCGGCTGTGCTTTGCTGAAATGTGTGTGTGTGTGTGTGTATGAAAGACACTGTGTGTGTGTGTGTGTGTGTGTGTGTGTGTGTGTGTGTGTGTGTGTGTGTGTGTTTGTGTGTCGATTGTGTATGTGTGTGTGTGTATGTGTGTAAGAGTCTGTGTCATGTGTGTGTGTGTTTGTGTGTATGTGTGCGTACATATCATCATATCACATCATATGTATGGCATATAGGCTTTTAAATAGCCTTTAGCCTGCTATTACTTTTTACTTTGTAAATGTAAGGAAACGCAATTTTTTTTTTTTTAAAGAGTACAACATACAGTGAAAAACAAGCAAACTGATCTGTGTGTGTGTGTGTGTGTGTGTGTGTATGTAAAGAAACAACTACACACACACACACACACACACACACACACACACCGACACACACCTCCCACTTGACTTGACACTTTTTTATGCTTGTACAAAGGTTTAGTAAGACCTCATTTAGAATATGGAAATTGTATTTGGTATCCAGGTTTAAAGAGACAGTCAGCTTTGATAGAAAAAGTACAGAGACGAGCAACTAAGTTAGTACAAGGTCTTCAAAATGTTTCTTATTCAGACAGGTTGAAAGAATTAAATTTACCTACATTAAAGGCAAGGAGAATTAGGGGTGACCTAATTCAAACTTATATACTAAGCTAACCTCCACGCTTCTCTATCAAAGCTTGAATGGGTTGAAGCTGAGGGCAGTTGTGCTGTTGTCTTGATGATCAATGTAATGCTAGAAATAAAACAAGAAGTAGCAGCAGTGTTTTCTTTGAATTATTTACTTAGGCACTTCTTTTCATATTTCGCATTTTTAACCACCAGTACATGTTGCGCAAAAATCAGGCAATAACAATAAATGTTGCACAATACGTCAAGTTCAACAATTTAAACAAAAGCTTACTTTACACAGCCCCTGGGCACTTTCGCAACCCAACCGAAGCAGACGCACTCCAAGCTGAGGAACTATTTTCATGGACACTATATATAGAATCCGTGCTATTTTTTAGGTTAGATGGCACTCCGTAATTAGTATTAGCAAAGACGTATTAGCAGAGATATAAGCTCTCTGGTATTAGTAGAGGAAAAGGTTGATGGTTTTTGCGGAGTTGCGTCCTTTCCCAATGGGCTGTGGTCTGATACATGTGCTAAGTGTGTGTGTGTGTGTGTGCGCGCGCGCGCGCGCGCGCGTGTATGCGTGTGCGTGTGTGTGTGTGTGTGTCCGCGCGCGTGCGCGTGCGTTTCGTGCGTGTGTGTGCGTACGTGCGCGCGCGTGTGTGCTCTCTCTCTCTCTCTCTCTCTCTCTCTCTCTCTCTCTCTCTCTCTCTCTCTCTCTCTCTTTCTCTCTCTCTCTCTCTCTTCAGTTAATTTCTGTCTGTTTCAGTAGTTGTTTCTCTTTGTTGCTTTTTCTGTCTCTGCCTCTTTCTTTCTTTCTTTGCCTGTCTGTCTATCTGTTTGTTTGTCTGATTATCAGAATGGCATCTTGGGAAAGGAAGTGGAGCATGTCCTTCCATCCGGGTAAATGCCAGACTCTCCACCGTCACCAGGAAGAGGATCGTGTCCCCTGATCGAGAAACCAACTCCACGGCCAAGGCCTTCAAAGAGTAGAGGAGACGAAATACCTTGGAGTCACCATCTCACATGATCTTAGATGGGACTCCCACAAGTCTCCAATGTGACCAGCAAAGCCAGCTGAATGAGGCTGAAAGTGGGCTCGGTCAAAATCAAAGAGACGGCATATAAGACACTCGTCAGGCCCATCCTTGAGTATGCCTCTCCAGTATGGGATCCGCACACTGCGAAAGATGTCGGCAGGGTGGAGAAGGTACAGCGAAGAGCTGCCCGCTGGGTGGTGAATAGGCACCGCCAGACATCCAGCGTGGAAGACATGTACACCCAGCTACACTGGACTCCACTCGCCGACAGAAGACGCGCTTCCAGACTGACTGCCTTCTTCAAGCTTCACAATGGGGACATTTCCACCAATACCACATACAGCCCTTCCCTCAATCGGACAGCCAGACAAACAAGACAGTCACACCAGTCAACCTACCTTCTTCCTTCCTGCAAAACGAGCTACACTCGGAAAGTTATCTTTCTTTCCTCGGACCATCGGAGATTGGAACTCCCTTCCACCTGAGGCAGTGACATCAGCCTCAGTGGAAGGCTTCAAGTCCCGGATTTGAAGAAGCTACGCCCCCCACTCCCCCTCCTCAATTCGCACAAATTCCCCCAATCCATCCCTCCACAGCCCCGCCTACCCTTTCCAACCCCTGACCCGCTACCTCCCTTGCATCCCCCCCCCCCCCCCCCCCCCCCCCCCCCATTACATCGAGGCCGACCATCCGGGCGGCTACATTTTTGCCTGCAGTCTTTCTGCCTGACAGAAGTCCCCCTTTAGTACAACAACAGAACCATAAAAAAGATGATGGTGGTCGTTCAAAGAAAAGAAGAGAAGATCTATTTTGTTCTCTCTGCTTTCTCTGCCTCTCTCTTGTTCTTTGTCTGGTCTTTCTGGCTTGCTCTCTTTCCTTGTATGTGTCTCTTTCTCTCTTTCTGCACTTCTGTCTCTTTCATTCGTTCTCAGTTGTCTGTCTCCGTCTGTTTGTCTGTCTGTCTTTGTCTGTTTCTGTATATGTTTCTCTCTAGCTCTCTGTCGGTCTGTTCTTATCCCTGTCTGTATCTTTCTTTGTCTCTGTCGTATGTCAGTGGTTTTCTGTCTGTTTGTCTGTCTGTCTCTCTGTCCATCTCTCTCTCTCTCTCTCTCTCTCTCTCTCTCTCTCTCTCTCTCTCTCACTCTCTCTCTCACTCTCTCTCTCTCTCTCTCTCTCTCTCTCTCTCTCTCTCTCTCTCTCTCTCTCTCTCTCTCTCTCTCTCTCTCTCTCTCTCGCAGGACGGGGGGTGTAAAAGGAAATGATAGCCTGTTTTGCAGCAGGTTTGTGAAAACTACCAGACAGACTAAGGCAGAATACATTATTTTGCTTGGTTGTTAGACTGATGACCCCTGAGTGGGGCCACCAGCCGCAGCAGGTGCAGCAGGCGGGTGTCCGTTGAGGAACCAGACTCCGGCTGTGAAACTCTCTGGAGTTCTGGCCTCCACTGCTGATGCTGGCAGGTCGTTCCACTCCTTGATTGTTCTTGGGAAAAAAGGAGCTTTGACGGTACTGCGATACTCGGATATAAGAAAACATTTTGAATTTGTTTTCTTATAACCGATTTGAATGGGGGGAAAAAGGAAAAAATAAAAGAGAAAAAGAGAAAAAAAAAAAATAAAAGACAAACAGAAACATAAAACGAAGTGAAAATGCTTTTACCTAATTTGGTGCATGAAAAAAAGGGAAAAAATGCAAAACAAAGGAGGAAAAAAAGAAAGAACGGAACAGAAAATTAAAAAACAAAAATGAAGGCAGACGTGGTGTGAGTTGCATGATGAGCGAGCAAGATAGCGGAGAGCAGATGAATGAGTGGGTGTGGTGTGAGAGTAACATATTTGTTTGAATGTAAATTCCTGTTTCTTGTTTTTAATCAATATTCTAATTTGGATGTATAACTCATTTTACACAGTGGAAGATTTTGTATTTGCGTTTGTACAATGCCAATGGACAATGGTGAGTTTTACATCATAAAATCAAAATGCAAAACTCGGTTATAAGAAATTCGAAGGGAGATGTTGCTTATTTCTTTGCTTATTATTTATCAAATTCAAGCTTATATCCGAAACAAAATGAAGAGAACATCCTTTTTCCTAATTTGATGCATTTCTTACATCATAAAATCAAAATCGTCTACTAAGAAGAAGATCTGGGCACTGTTATCAAATACGTACCCCTTCACCTTTCTTGCTGAACTATTACCATTTACTGTCCACCCATGCAGCTTTTTTTTTATCAATCGTTTGCTGGATTTTCGTCCACATATTCAGTTATTTGTATTTATCTTCTTAAAGAAAATTGCCTGGCTCTGCCATTGCTGCTGAAAATGTTGGATGGACAGCTACCACCAACACAAAAGTACAGGCACTCTTTTTTTACTTCTTCTCAACATTTATTTTGCACAGAATACTCAAGGAGAGGTCTGAATAAAGGAACAAAAACAACTAAATTAGTCTTGCAATCAAGTGCTGTACTGTTTAGACTGTCTGTTGCAAGTGGTATGCTATAAACTTTCAGGTTCGACTTCAATTTTCTAGGACATCCTTTCAGTTCAGGTCCTGCTCACTTTTAAAGACACACTGACCCAACATGATTAAGTCCCTTGTTTTTCACTGGGTATCTGTGACCCACATACACATCCCCCAACTTCAGGCTGCCTTTAAGTTGCTTGTATGGGAGTCAAACCTGGACAAGATTTCGTACCAGATAAGAGGGAAAACATTGGCCGTGATTTTTGTGACTGGTGTCTTTAAAGAAGCTCGTGTACTGTCCACTCTCTTGTATGGTACTTTTCTGGTGCAAGGGCTTCCATTGCTGATGGGTGAAAATTTGCTTGCGGAGTTTTCTGGCATTTCCCAGGATCATAGTGAAAATTTTTTTTTGCTTCATTATGCAGTTGTCTTATAAGCGAGTTTCTTTAAGCGGATTCTCCCATTCCTTAAGGTTAGAGTGTCTGTGACGTAGCTGGTACATTTTCCTCTTTTTTGTTTGTTTTGTTGGAACGACTGCATTTTTTGGAACATCCTTTCAGTTCATGCCCCGCTTGTAAGAAAATAAAAGCTTATAAGAAAATGAACTGCAAACCAAACTCCCTTGTATGACATTTGCTTATATCCGTTTACATCGCGGATGGGAGAGCGAATTTGCCTTATGAAGTTTTCTTATAAGATTTTCTTATATGAGCTTTGATAGTCATAAGAAAGAATGAATTCGGCCGGGAAATAAATTGGCTTATGGTTTTCTTATAAGCAGTTTCTTATAATGGGTTCGGCTGCCAGAGAAATAGAGTCTTTTCCTCTCTGCCATTGCAAAGATGGGCTGGCTCACTTAGAGTATCTTTCTATATTAAAGGCTACTCTAGACTAAAACTAACACAAAAGTACAGGTATATTTTTTCTTCTCTCAGCATTTATTTTGCACAGAATACTGAAGGAAAGCATGAAATTTAAGGAACAAAAATAACTCAGTTAGTCTTGCAATCAAGTGCCTGTAGTAGTGTCTGTGAGTAGCTGCTCTGACGTAAAGTTCCCCTTTTGTTTGTTTTGTTGGAAGGACTGCACTTTTTGGAACATCCTTTCAGTTCATGCCCTAATTTTAAAAAATTCGCTTATAAGAAAATGAACTGCAAACCAACTCCCTTGTATGAAATCATTTTCTTATATCTGAGTTTACATCATTATAACCGAGTTTTCTTATAAACGGTTTTCTTATATCCGAGTTTTGATAATACATAAGAAAGAAGGAGTTCGGGCGGGGGAAAATAATTACTTTCTTATAAGCGGGTTCGACTGTAGTAGTAGTAGTAGTAGTAGTAGTAGGGACAGGCCTATAAAACGTCCCCTCTTTGGCAATGACATTTACATAATTTTGTACAATTATTTTGAGTCTGTGCAAGATTTAGAAGGACAATCAGTCAAAATCACAAAAAGTCTGAAAATTCTGACGATTTTTAAAGGTGTTAATATTAGTTGCAAACTTGATGTTAGTACTTAGTTCGTTCCAATGAACAGCAACTGTAACTAGTGTAAGAAAATCAAAATTTCCTTATATTAGTTTGACAGTGTCTAATAAAGATTTTACCTTCTGACTTTCTATTGATGTTAATGTCTGGAACAGAATTTTTTTTTTAGAATTTTTTTTATAATCAATATACCATGTACGATCTTGTAAGTTTGCAAGAGGCTAACTCTTAACCTCCTACCCGTAAGAGAGAGTAAATTAATATATCTTAGCATTCTTCTTCTTCTTTAGTCTTCTCTTTGGGGCCCACGATCATTCTGGAAAAAAAAAGACTGAAAACATTTCAATATATGACATATTATTACATTCTTTTAACAATTTTGTGGCCCGTCTTTGAACTTTTTCTATTTGAATAGACTGCCTCTTCGAAAAAGGACACCATATAACATTAGCATATTCCAGGTGTGGCCTTACAAAAGATTTTAGAAAAGTGTCTTTATCAAGATAAGTGAAACTTTAAAAAAAAATTCCTAACATTTGATTTGCCTTGCCCACCGCTCTCTGAATATGAAGATCAAAGGATCATTTGTTATCAAAAGTAACACCCAAACCTTTCTGTTTTCTGACATTGTTTCATTCCTAAATTCCATCATTGAGTCTCATTTCATATTCTACATTCTGATTGTTCTTACCAGTATGTAACATAGCATAGCAATAGCATAACAATTTTGGCACTATATATAGGCTTATTTTAAAATTTAAAAAAAGCCTTTTGCCCTCTTGATATAATTTCTAGTGATATCAATGCACAATGAAATTTGCATCATTCACTAGAGCTGCAAGATTTGCCCTGCGCTGCTTCAGGAATACGTCAAGTGTGACCTCCATGATAGAGCAGCTGAAGTGGCCCACCCTGCAAGAACGAAGGGAAACAGCAAGACTAGCCATGCTCTACAAGATACAAAACAATCTGGTCACTATGAAAACTGTAAGAGAGAAGCTGGTCCCAGCACCACAGCGCCAACGTCGAGCACACCCCAAGCAGCTGGCCCAGACCTACTGCCGTACCCAATACAGGCAAGCAAGCGGCTTCCTGCCACGTACCATCAAGGCATGGAACAACCTCCCAGAACAGGCTGTTGAGGCGAGGACCTTCGGCACTTTTGTGTCCTGGGTCTCCAAATCACAGTACACTCCCTTCTCTATTTTTCTTTGTTTTCTTTTGTTCATTTTCCTTTATTTTATTCTTCCCAATGACGCGGCATCACGTTGGGGCCCGATTAGCGGGACCTGGCTGGCTGGGGCATTCTCTCGCTTGGCGCGGCATCATGTTAGGGACCGATTAGCGGGACCTGGCTGGCTGGGCCAAGCTTTCTATATTTCTTCTCTTTCTCCTGTCCACTTTCTTCTTCTTGATAATTTGTTGTCTTGCGCATCCCCGTAGATCCTCCCAAATGTTTACAGCGACATAATAGTCAGCAGTGACCGTGGGAAAAGATGAAGAAGCTATTAACCCTTTTACCGCCAGCCATATTTCAGCCCAAACTTTCCATAAAATTTACCTGGGTAGAGAACAAAGTCCATCTGCAGTATTGGGGATTCTTCTGTGACATATATAACATAAGGTCTATCCGTACTTCCTAAAACTAAGACAATAGGGTCTTTGGTTAATAGACCCCAATTTGATGCCTATTAGTGACATAGATGTTCATGATAATGGGACACGCTGAAGCAAGCAAGATACTGAGTGAGGAGCAGCATGGTTTCCGTAGAGGCAGGTCCTGTGAGAGCCAACTTCTGGGTCTGGTGGACGAGCTCTCGTGAAACATGGAGAGGGGAACACAGACTGACGTCCTAATAATGGACTTCGAAAAGGCTTTTGATAAGATCTCCCACGCTCTTTTCATCCACAAGCTCCATCATTATGGAATCAGAGGTCCTGTCAACAGATGGATTGAGAGCTTTTTGGCAGGCAGACAGCAGAGAGTGGTTGTTGATGGAGCTACTTTCGATGTAATCCCTGTGGAATCAGGAGTCCCCCAAAGATCTGTGCTTGGGCCAGCCCTCTTTCTGTTTTACATCAACGATCTTCCCAGGGAACTAGCCTCAACCAGCCGCCTCTTTGCAGACGACACTGCCTGCCACAGAACAGTTGATTTGCCTGAGGATCATGAAGACCTGCAACAAGACCTAGACAAAATGGCATCTTGGGAAAGGAAGTGGAGCATGTCCTTCCACCCGGGTAAATGCCAGACTCTCCACGTGACCAGGAAGAGGAGTCCCCTGATTGAAAAATACCAACTCCACGGCCAAGACCTTCAAAGAGTAGAGGAGACGAAATACCTGGGAGTCACCATCTCACAAGATCTTAGATGGGACTTCCACATCTCCAATGTGACCAGCAAAGCCAGCAAAACCCTGGGCTTCCTCCGGCGGAATCTGAAAGTGGGCTCGGTCAAAATCAAAGAGACGGCATATAAGACACTCGTCAGGCCCATCCTTGAGTATGCCTCTCCGGTATGGGATCCATGCACTGCGCGGAAAGATGTCGGCAGGGTGGAGAAGGCGCAGCGAAGAGCTGCCCGCTGGGTGGTGAATACGCACCGCCAGACATCCAGCGTGGAAAACATGTACACTCAGCTGCACTGGACTCCACTCGCCGACAGAAGACGCGCTTCCAGACTGACTGCCTTCTTCAAGCTTCATAATGGGGACATTTCCATCAATACCCCGTACAGCCCATCCCTCAATCGGACAGCCACACAAACAAGACAGTCACAACAGTCTACCTACCTTCTTCCATCCTGCAAAACGAGCTACAGAAAGTTCTCTTTCTTTCCTCGGACCATCGGAGATTGGAACTCCCTTCCACCTGAGGCAGTGACATCAGCCTCAGTGGAAGGCTTCAAGTCCCGGATTTAAATAAGCAGCGCCCCCCCCCCTCCCCAATTCACACCCAATCCCTCCCTCCACAACCCCGCCTACCCTTCCCGTGCTCCGGACCCACCTTGCATCCCTTCTCCCCCCCCCTCCTCCCCCCCCCCCCCCCCCACCCCCCATTACATTGAGGCCGACCATCCGGGCGGCTACATTTTTGCTTGCAGTCTTTCTGCCTGATGGAAGTCCCCTTTAGTACAACAACAGAACTATCAAAAAGATGATAGTGGTTGCTTAAAGAAAGAAGAAAGAATCAATGTGGTGCTAGGACCTACATTATTTACTATTTTCATTAATGATTTACCTGAGGCAATTGAATCATCTTGTAAAATTTTCGCTGATGATACAAAAGTTTTTAATAAGTCTTGCAACAGTAGTTCATTACAGAAGGATCTAAATAAACTGCTAATTTGGACCGATAGGTGGAACCTTTATTTTAATACAGACAAGTGTAAAGTTATGCATATTGGTAAATCTAACCCTAACGTTGAATATGTTATGACAAAGGACAACAAGATATGCTTATTAAAAACATGTGATCATGAAAAAGATCTTGGGGTAACATTTGACAAAGATATGTCTTTTAATACACATATTCAGAATTGTATTGGTAAAGCCTGTCAAATGATTGGTTTGATTAGGAGAACATTTTTGAACATTGACCGTGACATTTTCATTAAGTTATATAAATCATTGGTAAGACCAAAACTAGAATATGGTAACATCATATGGTCTCCTATGTTCAAGTACCAATCTAAAGCTATTGAAAAAGTTCAGCGCAGAGCCACTAGACTTGTGAAAGAGTGCAAAGATATGAGTTATGAAGAAAGACTGGTGTACCTAAATTTGCATTCACTGAAAGGCAGGAGAACTAGAGGAGATTTGATTGAAGCGTATAAGATATTTAATGGTCATATCAATCTATCATGGGATACATTTTTTAGCGCACCACAATACAATTTGACTAGAAACCCTTATGGCAAGGTCTTTATTAAACGTTTCAACACTAATATCAGAAAAAATTGCTTCAGCAATAGAGTTGCTAACTCCTGGAATGATTTACCTAACGAACTAAAATGTGCACCCAATACTAACTTATTCAAAAATCGTCTCGATAGATCTCCAATTTATTTAATCCTATTTAGATGCTTTGACGAGTAATCGTAGGAAAATTTTGACCGCGAAAACCTTGACCAGTATTTGACATAACACTGATTATAAAGATGGGACTATCTAAAAAGCTTGTCAGCTTGTGTTGTCCCTATCTACTACTACTACTACTACTGCTAAAATGCGACTTTGGCGGTGAAAGGGTTAAACAGCTATCAGTCCATTGCAAAGGGACGCAACCAAAATTATGGCTTGTAGCAGCAAAGAAGGAAAAAGCCCGACTGAACAGACTGTGTGAAACTATTGACCGGTTTGATCAAACATCTGTGAACTAGAGTACCTACTGTGAACAAGCCCTCACTAAAATTTAAAA
Source organism: Phymorhynchus buccinoides (assembly GCA_017654935.2). Classification (NCBI taxonomy): domain Eukaryota; kingdom Metazoa; phylum Mollusca; class Gastropoda; order Neogastropoda; family Raphitomidae; genus Phymorhynchus; species Phymorhynchus buccinoides. Next base: position 7,896,567 of record CM065693.1, read on the forward strand.
TGTTATGTCCTCTCGGCCGACATTGCCCTGACTGAATGATTGAGCCAGTTTTGTACCTGTGGACAGGTTCAAGGCGCGCACGCGTTTTATAAACTTTTAACTTCCGGTGAAACCGAAACGAGGTCTCTTCACTGTCCTGTCATTTTTGTTTGAACTTCTCTTTGTACAGCTGAGAGGTTTTTATATTTTGTTTTCGGCAAATCTGCCTTTTAGTCATGCTCATATTGTAGTTTTGATATATTGGTGCATTTATCAGGGAGGTTTTTGAACTGTGCTCGTTTAATATCAAATATTGTGTAATCAAAAGCCGTCACAGCTGTGTGTGCTCGATGCTACAAAAGCTGTATTGAAAGGGCACTTCAGAGGCCGCGAGGCCTGGTTGCCCTCATTACCTGACCTGACCTGACCTGAAGAGTATTCTAAAACGTTGAAGAAGTTAAGTTCCCACATTGAACAATTTGATTTTTATGGCACTACGCCACTAGTAAGTAAATCAAACTCGGAACAAGCAGAAGTAATCAGTCTTCAATGGTATTCCCCAAGCCCAAGGCAGTATTTTAGGCCCAGTCCTATTCACCATATTCATAAATGACTTGCCCGATGAAGTAAATAGTAATAAAATAGTGAATGTAAGATCTTTGCTGATGACACAAAGCTATATAATTTTTTTATAATACATCTGGTAATAAAGAAATACTATAACAGTCCTAGGTCCTATTTTATTTGTCATATACATAAACTTACTTCCGGAGGTTGCTAGCATTTCTGAAATTTACCTTTTTGCAGATGATACAAAATTTTTTAGGGAGATCCTCACAGACAATGACTGCGACAAACTACAAGCGGACATTGACAATATGCACGATTGGACCAGTCACTCACTACTCAAGTTTCATCCAGACAAGTGTGCTTCAATGCGGATTGGCAGTGCTAACAAAGAAAAACATGAATACACAATGGGGCCAGACAAGGTAGCTCTCAAGCAATCCGAGATGGAAAAAGATATTGGAGTGTTTATAGACGAGAAACTTAAATTTGACGAACATATAAATAATAAGGTCAACAAGGCTAACGCTATCATGGGAATTATCAGAAGAACATACCAGTTTATGAACGAACGTACGTTTCTACTACTATACAAGTCACTGGTTAGACCCCATGTAGAATATGCAAATCAAGTCTGGTCACCACTATATAAGAGACAACAAATTGTGTTAGAGAATGTTCAGAGAAGAGCGACAAGACTAGTACCAGGACTGAAAGACCTAAATTATGAAGAACGACTGAGGAAACTGGGGCTACCAACACTAAAATATATAAGAGCAAGAGGAGACATGATTGAAATGTATAAAATTCTCACTGGAAAATACGACAGCCAGGTGTCTAAGTTTATACCACTGCATAATTCAGAGCAATACACTCGTGGTCATCAATACAAAGTGGCAAAACACCGGATAAATTTAAACCTAAGAAAGAACTCTTTTGTTTGCCGTAGTGTAGATGTGTGGAATAATCTGCCAGCCAATGTAGTGAATGCGCCATCAGTTCAATCTTTTGAAGCACGCCTGGATAAATTGTGGAGGGACGAACCCTTCAAACACAATGCCGACCACGATCAAACTATCAAAGTAAATACTACCTCGGAGCCGACAGAAGAGGCCTAGGCTGGCCTGCAGTCGGACATCATCCTATGTATTCCTATGTATTACAGTACAGTCAGATTTACACTCTCTACAAGCATGGTCAGATAAATGGAATTTATATTTTAATGTCCAAAAATGCAAGGTAATGTACATGGGAAGGAAAAACCCTAAACATGATTATTACATGAAGCCGAACTGCACAACAAGTAAAATTAATATATGTGAAAAATAGAAAGACTTGGGAATAACTTTTGATCCAGCTTTGAAATTTGATACACATATACAGAAGGTAACCAGTAAAGCTAACCAAGTAATGGGATTAATCAAAAGATCATTTGACTATCTTCATAAGGATATATTTGTTAAATTATACAAGGCTATGGTTCGACCTCGCATAGAATATGGTAACTGTATATGGCATCCTAACCTAAAAAGACAATCGGTAATAATTGAAAAAGTTCAGAGAAGAGCCACAAAATTAGTTAAAGCATGTAAAAATATGTTTACATTTTCTGAAATTACCATCTTTGAAGGGAAGAAGACTTGGAGGGGACCTTATTCAAACCTATAAAATTGTACATAATCTTGATGATATAAATTTCAATGACTTTTTCATAAAATGCACAGTAGACAAAACAAGAAATAGTGATGGTAAATTGTTTCTTAACAGATCTAATACTAACACCCGCAAAAACTTTTTTACTAACCGTGTTGTTCATATGTGGAATAATCTACCAATTAACATAAAGAATGCACCTAGCATTAATGAATTCAAAAATCTTTTGGACGAAAACCCAAATTTGATAACAAAATTTAAATGTTTTGATGAATAAAAAAAAAAAATATATATAATATATATATAAAAAAAGCCATTCTCTTAAAGATTTATCTTTTTATTAGTTTATTGATTTAAGAGACGCAAACCACTAAATAAATTCTGACAAGTCAAATTCATCGAGAAGGGGCGTAATAAGGGCCGAGAGGCCTATGCATAGCCCAACATCACCTACCTACCTACCTAGGCCTGCAAATCTGTCGCTCGTGCAAATCTGCAGCTCGCTACCTATGAGTCTGTATTTGCGGCATTTTGCGACATTGAGCATGAACCACAAATTTCACCTTTTCCTAGGGATAGGGTTAGGGTTAGAAAACAGTTCAAGTACAGAAAAAGTGAAATTTGTGGTTGTCGCAAATACAGACTCTCAAAGTAGCGAGCTACAGATTTGCACGAGCGACAGATTTGCACGCCACAGGCCCTAGTATTTCGGTCGAGGTCCGAAGTCGGAGAAACAAAAGAATAAAATAAAATAGTAACAAAAAACAAAACCTAAAGTGCAGCAGAATCTTCAACGTGATGAAGTTGGCTGCCTGAGGCGAAGAAGAAGAAGAAAGCAAAACAAGACTGTGCTGACAGATGCCCACAACCTTGCAGTCGCACCCATACCCTATGGCATAGGTTATTTTATGTTATAGACTCACTTAACCCCACACTATTTGGAATGTCCGCCACTCCACTTTTCTCCCACATCACATTCACAGCCACCCCTGAAGCTGCTGGTCAGTCCTCCACCTCCCCCACAACCACAACCTTCTCCATTCAATCTACACCCTCTTCAACCATCCAACTAGGGACCAACTTTGACCCTACCATTCACTGCACCCCCACACTGAACACCACATCATTGACTAATAACTACCCACTCCCCAAACAAAATCAAATCCAACCACCACTGACGCTACCCCTCCCCCTCCCACACACTCATGGACCGAAATAACTTATACCAGACACACCTTCACCTCTACACCTGGTGACACACCCACAGACACTTTCACACTTTCTACCGACATTCCCAACCCCCCTACCTCTGTCCCTTACACATGCCCTGACAGATTGACAAACCCACCTCCCCAACAGCCACACATGAACCCACCTCCCCAACTGTCATACACAAACCCACCTCCCCAACAGCCACACATAAACCCACCTCCCCAACTGCCACACACGAACCCACCTCCCCCCAACTGCCACACATGAACCCACCTCCCCAACTGCCGCACACGAACCCACCTCCCTAACTGCCACACATGAACCCACCTCTCCAATTGCCACACATGAACCCACCTCCCCAACTGCCACACATGAACCCAACTGCCACACATGAACCCACCTCCCCAACTGCCACACACGAACCCACCTCCCCAACTGCCACACACGAACCCATCTCCCCAACTGCCACACACGAACCCACCTCTCCAACTGCCACACATGAACCCACCTCCCCAACAGTAATTTCTTCTTATCTGAGCCCTTTCTGATGGTGCACTGATTTCCATATTCTAGATGTGGTCTGACCAAACTTTTATATTATAGTTTTAAAAATACTATATGATCTAACCCAATAAAACTTCTTCTAATTATGCCCAGCATTTTGTTGCCTTTTCTAATAGCCGTGTTAATGTGATTATCAAATGTTAATCGAGAATCAAAGATGACACCAAGATCCTTTTCCTCTTTGCAAGTTTTTAGAATATGTTGGTGCCGTGTGAGATTTTATAATTGCAACTTGGATTGTTCTTACCTAAATCAAGTAAATGCATCACCTTACATTTACTATAATTAAAATACAAATTCCATTTCTCTGTCCAGTTTATTAGTTTGTCTATGCAGTTTATGTCATTGACGGCCGTGACGCACATATTTGCGTAATCGGGAACACTGCTTTGGTTTTATTGATTTAAAAACAAATTCGTCACTGGTCAAAAAAAAGTTTAGGGTCGGTCGGGAAGCCGGAAACAAACCTTTTTCTTTTTTTTGCCTAATGACTTTTTTCATTAAAAACTTGTCATGCTAAGAGTGCCTAATTATACTTTTATAGAGTCTAAGGGTCTGAGATGGTTGTCAGAATCAGGAAGTTTGACACAAGTTTACAAAGCTCTGCATTGTATTTTGTGTGCTTGTGACTGTGTACAGATAAGGTTCACTTGAATAGATTGATGTAATCTGTATCTAATTTGTAAGCAGTTTATTTTTTTAGGAATGCTCAGTATTTTGAGATCTCCCTGAAAAGTTGCCAGGCAGAAGGCATCGCACTCACTGCTTCGCAGCCACTATGAGCTGATTTTTTCCCTTTTTTAATGTTTGTACCTATAGTGGTGTAGCAAACAGCATGCGTCAAGAAGTGTGTGTGTATGTGTGTGTGTGTGAGAGAGAGAGATAGTGTGTATGTGTGTGTGAGTGAGAGAAGAGAGAGAGAGAGAGAAACAGAGAGACTGTGTGTGTGTATATGTATGTGTGCGTGCATGTGTGTGTGTGCGCTTGTGTGTGTGTGACTCTGTGTGTTCATGTGCATTGTTTGTGTGTGTGCATGTAGACACACTTCTAGTATGATAAATTGCTAACCACATCCATATATTATAAACTGTATGCAGAATGGGGAAGCTGAACATCTTTGAGATCACGCTCAGCAATTTCCAGGGGGTGTACTACGCTGGACAGAACGTGCAGGGACACTGTACCGTTGAACTCAGCGATGATATGTGCATGAGAGGTATTGTTTTGTATTGTATTGTACTATGACAGTGCTATGTACTATGCCGGTCAGAACGTGTAGGGACACTGTACCGTTGAACTCAGCGATGATATGTCCATGAGAGGTATTGTTTTGTATTGTATTGTACTATGACAGTGCTATGTACTATGCCGGTCAGAACGTGTAGGGACACTGTACCGTTGAACTCAGCGATGATATGTCCATGAGAGGTATTGTATTGTACTATGACAGTGCTATGTACTGGACAGAACGTGCAGGGACACTGTACTGTTGAACTCAACGATGATATGTGCATGAGAGGTATTGTTTTGTATTGTATTGTACTATGACAGTGCTATGTACTATGCCGGTCAGAACGTGCAGGGACACTGTACCGTTGAACTCAGCGATGATATGTCCATGAGAGGTATTGTATTGTACTATGACAGTGCTATGTACTGGACAGAACGTGCAAGGACACTGTACTGTTGAACTCAACGATGATATGTCCATGAGAGGTATTGTTTTGTATTGTATTGTACTATGACTGGGACACTGTACTGTTGAACTCAGCGATGATATGTCCATGAGAGGTATTGTTTTGTATTGTATTGTACTATGACAGGGACACTGTACTGTTGAACTCAACGATGATATGTCCATGAGAGGTATTTTGTATTGTATTGTACTATGACAGTGCTATGTACTGGACAGAACGTGCAGGGACAGAGTACCCTTGAACTCATCGATGATATGTCCATGAGAGGTATTGTTTTGTATTGTATTGTACTATGACAGGGACACTGTACTGTTGAACTCAGCGATGATATGTCCATGAGAGGTATTGTTTTGTATTGTATTGTACTATGACAGTGCTATGTACTGGACAGAACGTGCAGGGACAGAGTACCCTTGAACTCAGCGATGATATGTCCATGAGAGGTATTGTTTTGTATTGTATTGTACTATGACAGGGACACTGTACTGTTGAACTCAGCGATGATGTGTCCATGAGAGGTATTGTTTTGTATTGTATTGTACTATGACAGTGCTATGTACTATGCTGGACAGATCGTGCAGGGACATTGTACTGTTGAACTAAACGATGATATGTCCATGAGAGGTACAGTGATGAATTGTGTTTTATCATTTTGTATTGTTATGTACTATGTTACTATATGTACTATATTACAATAGCAGTTTGTACAATGTACTTTGTATTAGAGGAAGTTGCTAGCCCAGAACTTCCAGAAGGTGGGGGAACTGTTTATGCTGAAATAACCCCCGGTATCCCCACGGTGGATTGTAAGTCTAACATTCTGTGATGTATTTTACCATATTCAAATGTATTGCATTGTATTATGCTAGTCAGATTGGGCGGGGCATTATTCTGTAGAACACAATGATATTTCCATTTAAAGGGGGGGGGGGGGGGGGGGGGGGGGGGGGTGGGGGGGGGGGGGGGGTGTGTGTGTGTCTTTCAGACTGTTTGAATGTCTGTCTTGTCTCTCTTTCTCCACCCACCCCTCCTCTCTCTCTCTCTCTCTCTCTCTCTCTCTCTGAACCTTTATCCTTTATGCCCAAGCTTAGTTAATACCTCTGGTATTATTCTGTCTGAGCATAACTGCTGTATCTATATGTTACGCACAATCCGTGAAATTGCCTATTTCATGAAATGGACCAAATGCTTTGCCCAGTTTATGAAATGGACAATGTATTTTTTGAATCCCCATTCACACAGGTATTGATTAATGATTGATTCAATGGTATCACACTTTTCTACATTGTATTTGCACCCCTATCCTGCCCCCCCAACTCGACCAGATGCTAATCTGGGGCATGTTTGAGCCACATGTTGAATCAAACGTTTTTCAAATTAAGTCTGAATAAAATAATTTTAACTCATCTGCAGATGAGATTTCTCATTCGTTTGAACCAATTCTTGATTTATGTGTGTTAATGAACTAAAACTATTTTTCATTCATATTGCTTTTTTCAATTGCAAGTTATAAATTGGCTATTTCACGATCTGGGCAACTCATTTTGCCCATTTCATGGATTGGGCGTAACATATATATACCCCTTTAGTGATGGGTACTAATGAATAATCATGACCCAGGAGGGAAACCCTTTGATAGTGCACACCCAATGCTCTTTACCTAATGACATTAGCACACGTTTACCTTGGAAGAGGGGATATGAAGGAGGTGGGGCTTGGATGATGGTGTGCCTGTGTATGATTCTGTGTGTCTGTCTGTGAGTGAAATTGGAGTTTGGAGGTGGCTGTTTACTTTGTGTGTGTGTGTGTTTGCATGCACCCTTGTGTATTTGGAAGGTCTGCTAGCAATTGACAGTTCTTTTGCATTTGTAGCCATACATCTAAATAATAATGATAGTGAAGCATTTATATAGCGCATTCCTCCACCAAATGGGGAGCTCTATGCACTTAACAACTACACAAAAATTAAAAGTAAGAAATTCAACAAGGACATAATCGCTCACACACATACAAATAGGCATACACATACCCCCCCCCCCCCCCCCCCCCACACACACACACACCATTACCATCACCATCACCACAATCTCATTCTCTACCACTCACCCTACCAAGAAACACAACCAATTCAAGTTCACCATTATTAATTATTATCCATGCTTGCTTTTAATTCCCATTTTGGATTCTTTTTTAATTATTTCATGGGCCAATTTCCCCCCCCCCCCCTTTTTTTACTTGATTGGTTTATGTCAAATGTTCTTGCTTGCATGGTATGGATGTGAGAGGGCAAGGTGCAAATAAGCTATTGTAGCTTATCCTTTTTGCCCTCAATAAAACATTCATATTTGTATTTGTATTCTATCTAGAGCCAACAAATACTGCTAAAAATCCTTCTACAGCAGCGCGAACATACATCAACTGTAGAACTTTAGCGCCTATGCAAACAATAGCATAACGCCTAATTGATCTGTGCCTAGCTATGCATAGTATCAATGTGTGTGTTTGTATTGGTTTCATTTCCTTAGTATTCCGTTAATACATAAATTATTGAGCAATATCCTAATATCTCTGTTTGTTTTAGTGTGTTGTTTAATACATGTATTACGTGTGTGTGTGTTGCTGCGTTTTGTTGGTGTGTGTGTAGGGGAAGACGGGGTAAAAGGCGCATGGGCGGGTAAGAAGCCCACCCCAATTATCTCATGAAATAAAGAAAATTTCAGTCAAATTTGCCCATGAGACGAATGCTAGACATTAACGCTCGTCTCATGGGCAAAATGAGACTGAAATTTGCTTGATTTCATGAGATAATTGGGGTGGGCTTCTTACCCGCCCATGCGCGTTTTACCCCGTATTCCCCTATGTGTGTATGCATGCATGTGCATGCGTGTCTGTGTGTGTGTGTGTGTGTGAGGGAGTGGGGGTGGTGAGGTGAGTGACTCTGGAAACGTAGCTATCAATTTGGTACATACCAAGCAGTAGGATTATTTCTCTTACTAATATTGCATTTCTTTGGTTGTACAGACAAACCTCTATTTTAAGACTTTTCCAAAATGTCCGGAAAAATCGGTCGTAAATTGGAGGGGTCGTATGACGGAGGTTTTCACTGGCAGCCGTAGAAAGAAAAAGTTCAGCACAGTTCATACTCTCTTCTTCATGCACACATACAATGACATATATTAAAACTGGATTTGGGTCTTTCCAACTCCATAGGATTGTGCAATCGATGTATTACAGTTTCACTTCGTTAATCACCTCCACTCTCGTCCAAAGTCAGTGGTTTTCGTGCTTTTCCTACGCTTTCCGCCATCTTTTCTACAACAAGGGAAGCGACTCCGCTTTCAGGCCCTTGACCGTGGTTGTTTCCCTTTGCTCGAAGTCTATGCAGACGACAACAACAGTCATAAAAACCAACAAAATGGCGGTCGTAAGTCGCGTTTTAGAGGAAGTCGTTTAAGAGAGGTCGTTTACATAGTAAAATGCATCCGTGCCAACAAATCCGGTCTCAAATGAGAGGTGGTCGCTTAACAGAGGGTTGTAAAATAGGGGTTTGTCTGTATGTGTATTGTAATTTATGTTATTGCCCTTTGTCCAACCTTAGTTGGCAAAGGGGTATAAGTTTGGTCGAGTCTGTTTTTCCAAGATGTGTTTGTGTTGCTTTATGATATTGATGCGATAGTGATGCTTTACGATAATGCGGGTTTTGTCGCTGCATAATGTATTGTCTATTGCCACATTGTCGATGTGGATGATGATGATTATCATTACGTTTTGGTTCGCGTCTGATAACATTTTCACTTTGTTTGCAAATAAGGACTAAGATGGCGACACTTCCAGGTCTTCGCCTCAAGTCTTTGAAGGCGGAAGGCATTACGTTTTGGACGTCTCACTTGGTCAGAGACAAGCCTACTCCTCTGGGACGGGGAAGGACCAAAGCACGACCACCCATAGCTACTCTGCCTCCGAGAACTACTTCAAACAAGAAGTGCTGCTCCATGGCATGTGTGAGTTAAGCTGGCCTGAGTAATTGTAGCAAAAAGTATTTGATATATTCTAGTCACAGAGACTAATCTCTGTGAAATCTGGCCTGATCTCCCCTGCCCCCAGAGAGCGCGTCGCCGCAAGTGCAGCGCCTACCCATTATTTTTTTGGGTGGTGGTGGTGGGGTTGGACAGGGTGAGGAGTGTGTGTGTGTGTGTGTTAATATGAGTGAGGGAAGAACGGACGCATGCTCACATCCTGACATTACTCTGCCTCCGACTCCGAGAACTACAGTGGAACCTCCCTTATAAGACCTCCCATTATAAGACCTACTTCTCTGAGACATTGCCCTTTGTCTCTCTAATATTACCCCCCCTTATAAGACCTACTTCTGGAGATTTTTTAAGGTCTTTACGGTAAGTCCACTTAACATTACCTCCCATTATAAGACCCTATCCTCTGGTCAAGACCTCATCTTTGGATGATAGTTTGATCTTCTCTATAAGGGAGGTTCCATCTCTCTTCTCTCCCTACAAGACCTGTCCTCTGCCTTTGACATATCGATCACCAAAACTTCTATCTCGACTTCAACATACCTGTGGCGTCTTTGACACAGCACTGTGTGGATTCCTTTCTCTGATGTGTGTCTGTAATGGTTGCTTGATTTGTTGGTGTTTGTGTGCATACAATGCATATTTTTGCCTTCATGCATGCATATACACAATCTTGCATAGGTGTAAAATACATAAGCTCAGCCACATGTTTCTCCATTTCCGCCAGTAGATGCTGAGGTTTTTCGTACATTACCATTTTTTTACAGACTATAGGGCATTGCTGATTATATCATGGATGACTCAACAACAACACAACTGTCAATTTTGTTACAGAAATTTTCTTACTACAGTGGAACCTCTTATAAGACCAAACATTATCCCCACTTCCCTCCAGTTATAAGACTCTACTTCTGGACTCTTTCCTTCCTGAGACTTTGCCACGCTCTTCTTTGATTAAGTATTAAAATTACCTTCCTCTGTTGTAAGACTCCTCCCTTATAAGACGGCGCATTGGATTTGTAAGGTCTTATGAGGGAGGAAGCCACTGTATACTATCAGTCACATTATAAGGCTCCAGACGTCTCTGTAATGGGAAAAAAGTAGACCTGCCTACCCATACGATGCTTCTCGCCTTTTTGAGGTGACCAAATTTTGAGCCCCCCCTATGCTTGAATCTCTTAACTGGCTTCCTGTTGGAAAGCGTAACACGGCCCAAAAAAATCTGAACTTACATACCCTGAATGGTCTGTCTTAGCGCTGTTCCCTGAACCTTTACACACCTCTTAGACAGTTACGCTCCTCTTCTGACACTTCTCTCCTCCAGATCCCTCGTTAGCACCAGGACTCTCGGCGAACGTTCCCGGAATATTCCGGGAAGCCCACATGACATCACAAAGCACCTCATATAGTTGGCCAATCGTTGAATCACTTGTGTACCTAAAAACCACTCTCTTCAAAAAGCCTGGGTTGTGCTTGAACGTCACATGCATTAAATGCTGCATTTTCATTGGTTAAAGGGGTGGGTGAAAAAATTCTGTGTTTTCACAGTTGCTGAGTGTTATGTCCGCGGTCGAAAGCGTGCACATTCATGCGGACAATAAGTTCGGAAATTCTCATATTTCAGCCCTGTTGAATCACACCCTCTTCCTCCGAAGTCACTGTCTTTATTGTAAGCGCGAGGGCTTGCTACCGATACAAGCAAATTCCCGGAATTCAACCATCCTCGCTGAGAAGTACAGTTTGCACAGTGTTTGTACTGCCAAACGGACTTCGTCATTTCTTTTGGCGGTGTACACGACATTAAGATGCATTGCAAGAAAAAACATCACCTAATGTCGGAGGCTAGAGCAGAACAAGATGCTACGAGTACGAAAATCACAGAGTACATGCCATCGAGGGGACAGTGACTTCGGAGGAAGAGGGTGTGATTCATTAGGGTTGAAGTGATGATTTCCGAATGTATTGTCCGCATGAATGTGCCGCTTTTTTGACCGCGGACATAATCTCAGCAACTGTGAAAACACGGAATTTTGAGAAAAAGTACGGAATTTTATTTCGTGGAGTACCTAAGAAAGAAACTTGCGGTAGGCAGGTCTGGGACTATTGCCTTATAGTCTGTACAATACGGTACTTTTGTCTTCTCCTCTCCCAGGGCAGAATCAAGGCAGCAACACAGTTACCCTGAATCGCGGGCGCCACACCTTCCCCTTCTCCTTCCTGCTTCCTCCCAGCCTTCCCTCCTCCTTCGAGGGGTTCGACGGCTACGTGCGTTATTCCGTGAATGCCATCATCGACAAGCCGTGGAAGTTTGACCACACCACCAAACGTCCCTTCACCGTCATCTGCCTGCTGGACCTTAATACTGACGCCAATGCACTGGTTTGTATGTGTGTGTGTGTGTGTGTGCGCTACTGGGTCAAAGCCATCATCGATAAGCTGTGGAAGTTTGACCACACCACCAAACGTCTGTAATTTGTCTGCTGGACCTTGATACTGATGGCAATGTACAGGTTTGTGTGTGTGCATGTGTGTATGTATGTGTGGGTGTGGTGTTGTTGTTTTTGGGGGGGACAGAGAGAGAGAAAGAGAGAGCAAAATTAAAAAAATCCTAGGACCACTTCCTGGTATCTCAAAAACAGTTAAACTGTAAATGTACAGTCGACAACGGATAGGCGAAAGTGCCAGGGGAGATAAATTTTGAATTTCACTTATCCGTTACAACACTTTAGCGAAATGTTTTAGACTCCACTTTCCCTTAACCGATGTTACAGTGTGTTCAAAATGTTCTTGGCCTAACTATGAAAGGGTTAAGCTACATAAACAAAACTTAGCACACTTGTGCAACTACACTGTGATTGATGACATGCAAATTTTGGAAGATGACGTCATCATATTTTTGATGTCATTGAATTTTGTACTTTTTCCCTCCAATCCTCCACAGCACTGGTAATGTAATTGCCAATGGGAAAACGTTAATTGATCAAATATATCTTGACAGTTGGATATCTGAGGGAGTCAATTATACAAGACATCAACAATTTATAAGTTACATTGATAAACTGTAAGCATGGCAACAGCAGACTTGTGATTGAAGGCACTGTCTTGATGGATAGTATGCCTATGCCTCTAGTGGCCTTTCTCAGCTCTTGACAATGATAGCATCCTGATGCTTGTGTAGCAGATTTGCATAGATTTCCCCAGTAATGTTTGACCCTTTTCAAGAAAATCCATAATCAATACCATCAGCAAACCAAAGGATTCTAGCCGTTACTGTACCAGCAGATGCATTTAACCTAGTCGTCTTTGGAGGGGGTTAATCAAAACTGTTTTGATTGCTTTGATTCTAGCATTATCATGTTGTAAAATGTGAACGCATGTCTCATCCATAGTGACAAATCAGCCAAGAAAACTAACAGGATCTACTACAAATCGATGCTGAGTGTTTGTCTCAGAACGTTTTGGCACCCATTTTGCTGAACTTTTCTCATTTCCATGCCTTTGGCAGAACAGCCTGAAAACTTCCGTAACAAATGCCCACAGTGCTGGCTTTATAATGGAAAATTACTGTCTTGAACCATATCAATTCATTTATTAATAATATCTATATTCCTAAGCAAAAAACGGGACATTACTGGTGTTGCACTGCATCTGGGCATTGCCTCCAGGATCGTTTCCACCATCTTTATATCTACTGATGCCCCATATGTGTGTTGAAGACTGGAGGATGTTAAACAGATTTTCGATCTACTCCCTACTCTCACCCATATTGTCAACAATTCTCTAATATCTGGATCCTTTCCATCTGTGTTCAAAACTGCCATTGTCAAACCACTTCTAAAGAAATCATCCCTTGACCCAAACACTCTCAAGAACTATAGGCCTATATCCAACCTCTCTTTCATATAGAAAATCATTGAGAAATTAGTTCTTCATCAACTCCTAGGCTATCTCAATGAACATCAACTCATCAGTCGTTCACAATCAGCGTACAGGCCATTTCACAGCACTGAAACTGCACTGTTGAAGGTAACTAATGACATTCTCTTAGCTCTTGACTCTTTTGGATCTTTCAGCTGCTTTTGATACTATTGACCACCATACACTCCTTAAGAGGCTTCAAATCTCATATGGAATATCAGGCACTGCTCTGTCATGGTTCTCGTCTTACCTCTCTGGTCGAACTCAGTCTGTCTCCATCAATGACTCATCTTCTGCAATGGTTGGCCTCACATGTGGTGTTCCTCAAGGCTCAGTACTTGGACCAGTCCTCTTCATCATGTATACTAAACCTCTGTCCGAGTTGATCACTTCTCATTCAGTTGATTCTCAGTCTTTTGCTGATGATACACAACTCCACAAGCCTGTATCCCCATCTACCATTCTTCCTTCTATATCTTCACTGGAATTCTGTATTTGCAACATCAAATCATGGATTCTACAAAACAAACTGAAGCTGAATGACGACAAAACGGAGGCCTTTTTCATCCACTCTCCATCTAGACAACTTTCGTACCCAACGCCTGATTCCATCTCTGTCTGTGACACTCAAATACCCTTTTCTCCTTCTGCTAGAAATCTTGGCTTCCACATCTCTCAAGATATGAGTGTTGACTCACAAGTTCAAACTATCTGTCGGTCAGCATACTGTGAGCTGCGTCGCATTGGTACGATTCGCCATCTCCTGTCTATAGATACTGCTAAGATACTAGTCTGCGCTTTTGTTCTCTCTAAATTAGATTATTGTAATTCACTCTTGTATGGCTGCCCCCAACACCTCATTGACAAGCTTCAAAAAGTCCAGAACTCTGCTGCCAGACTTGTCCTCAAGGTCTCTAAGTATCATCATGTTCAACCACTCCTGATATCCCTCCATTGGCTTCCCATCAAAGCACGTATTGACTACAAAATTTCCACTCTATGTCATTCTTATTTCTCTGGAAATGCCCCTAGCTACATTTCTGACATGCTTTCTGTCTATACTCCATCAAGGCAATTGCGGTCATCTTCGGATTCGAAAATTTTCTGTGTTCCTATTACACGAACAAAAATGTTTGGTGAGCGCTCCTTTTCCTTTTCGGCCCCATCAGTTTGGATCTCCTTACCTCGCGAAATTCGCCATATCCAGTCCTTGCAATGCTTCAAATCTGCTCTCAAGACCCACCTATTCAAGCTACATCACAACCTTTAGGCCACATTACTTCTCGACTCTATTCTCCCCCCCTCCCCCCCCCCCCCCCCCCCCTCCCTATTAGATTAGTTTCACTGTGTGTTGACTGCAATGTCTACATCAGCTTTGTTGCGAGAGCCAGACAGCGAGAGAGAGAGAGAGAGAGAGAGTGTTGATGCTTTATTGAACTGATTGTATTTTGTATTGTGTTCTTTGGTGGGGGGTGAGTGGTGGTGATGGTAACGGTGGTGTGTGTGTGTGTGTGTGTGCATGAGCGTGCGTGCGCGAATGAGTGTGTGTGTGTGTGTGTGTGTGTATATGTATATGTGCGTACGTGCGTGCCTGTGGGGGGTGGTGTGTGTATGTGTATGCCTATTTGCATGTGTGTGAGCAATTATTTGTTTTTGTTGTTGAATTTCTTGCTTTTAATTTTGTTGTTGTTAAGCGCATAGAGCTCCACATTTGGTGGAGGAGTGCGCTATATAAATGATTCACTATTATTATTATTATTATTTCGCGTAACCCCTACATAGTTAGTACAATAAACAAACAACTACACGACAAGTGTAAAGTGATGTTATTTTATTCACAAGAGACAAAACAAAACTACTGGATATTTCGGCGAACGCGCCTTTATCAACACAGACAAACAATTAAACAGCAAAAATATAGCAAAAGGAGCAAAAAGCAGGCAACAGAAGGAGCAAAAAACCAACAAGATCAAAAAATAAAAAACAATACTTCCCCTCTGGTGAGGAAGGAAAGGGGGGGGGGGGGAGTAAATTTTCACCAAATGACAACTTTTTCGTTGCCACTGGGTTTAACGTGTGCTAAGTGCAAAGTGAAAGATGTACACAACTGTTGGAACTCTGCTTTCATGGCTTGCTACCTTGTTGTCCAGATGCCGGTGCAGGGTCAGAACCAGAAGATGCTGTGCTGCCTGTGCTGTGCCACAGGACCCATCGTGGCTGAGTTCAGCCTGGAGCGCCGGGGGTACGTCCCCGGGGAGGCCATCAGTCTGTTTGCCAACATCCACAACAACAGCAACCGCACCATGGACAAGTCCTATGTCGAGCTGAGGATGGTGGGTGTCTGTGTGTGCCTGTATGTGTGTGTGTGTGTTTGTCTGCCTGCTGACATCCACAGCTAAGGTAATCAATCACAATTGTTTTTTTAATGGAGATAAGAGTTTTGTTTTGTCCTATGTGTCCACCTCATGGGAAACAATTCAGGGCGTAGTTCCCAGTTTTTAGGTTTATTAGACATTTGAGTGGAACTCACCCAGAGATGGACACCTCCTGGTGGTCTAAGTCCTTGGTTTTCTGTCAGTCTAGAAATAATTTTCTGCCTGCTTTTGAAACGTTTTGTCCCCCCGTGGGGATACCGGGGGTAGTTTCCCCCACCTTCTGGAAGTTCTGTGCTTGTAACTTCCTCTAATTTTGTCACTCTCTTTGACTCTGCCTTTTCTCTTTGCGTACTGTCATCTTCTATCTTTCTATCTCACTGGTCCTTTCTCCTGCCTTTTCCCTGTGCTTACTACTGTCATCTGCTCTCTTTCTATCTCACTGGTCCATTCTCCTGCCTTTTCCCTGTGCTTACTACTGTCATCCTCTATCTTTCTATCTCACTGGTCCTTTCTCCTGCCTTTTCCCTGTGCTTACTACTGTCATCTGCTATCTTTCTATCTCACTGGTCCATTCTCCTGCCTTTTCCCTGTGCTTACTACTGTCATCCTCTATCTTTCTATCTCACTGGTCCTTTCTCCTGCCTTTTCCCTTTGCTTACTACTGTCATCCTCTATCTTTCTATCTCACTGGTCCATTCTCCTGCCTTTTCCCTGTGCTTACTACTGTCATCCTCTATCTTTCTATCTCACTGGTCCTTTCTCCTGCCTTTTCCCTGTGCTTACTACTGTCATCCTCTATCTTTCTATCTCACTGGTCCTTTCTCCTGCCTTTTCCCTGTGCTTACTACTGTCATCCTCTATCTTTCTATCTCACTGGTCCATTCTCCTGCCTTTTCCCTGTGCTTACTACTGTCATCCTCTATCTTTCTATCTCACTGGTCCATTCTCCTGCCTTTTCCCTGTGCTTACTACTGTCATCCTCTATCTTTCTATCTCACTGGTCCTTTCTCCTGCCTTTTCCCTGTGCTTACTACTGTCATCCTCTATCTTTCTATCTCACTGGTCCTTTCTCCTGCCTTTTCCCTGTGCTTACTACTGTCATCCTCTATCTTTCTATCTCACTGGTCCTTTCTCCTGCCTTTTCCCTGTGCTTACTACTGTCATCCTCTATCTTTCTATCTCACTGGTCCTTTCTCCTGCCTTTTCCCTGTGCTTACTACTGTCATCCTCTATCTTTCTACCTCACTGGTCCATTCTCCTGCCTTTTCCCTTTGCTTACTACTGTCATCTTCTATCTTTCTATCTCACTGGTCCATTCTCCTGCCTTTTCCCTGTGCTTACTACTGTCATCCTCTATCTTTCTATCTCACTGGTCCATTCTCCTGCCTTTTCCCTGTGCTTACTACTGTCATCCTCTATCTTTCTATCTCACTGGTCCATTCTCCTGCCTTTTCCCTGTGCTTACTACTGTCAAGAATCTTTCTATCTCACTGGTCCTTTCTCCTGCCTTTCCCTGTGCTTACTACTGTCATCCTCTATCTTTCTATCTCACTGGTCACTTCTCCTGCCTTTTCCCTGTGCTTACTACTGTCATCTTCTATCTTTCCCTCACTGAAGAACTGCCTTTTCTGCTAATACTGTCATCCTCTATCTTTCTATCTCACTGGTCCTTTTCTCTGCCTTTTCCCTTGCTTACTTACTGTCATCCTCTATCTTTCTATCTCACTGGTCCATTCTCCTGCCTTTTCCCTGTGCTTACTACTGTCATCCTCTATCTTTCTATCTCACTGGTCCTTTCTCCTGCCTTTTCCCTTTGCTTACTGTCATCTTCTATCTTTCTATCTCACTGGGTTTCTCCTGCCTTTTCCCTGTGCTTACTACTGTCATCTGCTATCACAAAGCTCACTGGTCCATTCTCTTTGACTTTTCCCTTTCCTTACTACTGTCATCCTCTATCTTTCTATCCACTGGTCCTTCTCCTGCCTTTTCCCTTTGCTAACTGCAGCATGATGCTTTCTCTGTCTTTTTCTTTGACTCTGCAAAGATTTCTTCCTTCGGACTTGCCGTATTTTTGGGTTGCATCCAGCACCTGAAGAGCGCATATGACTGCTAATGCTGAGCACGAAAAAGAAGAAACGTTCTGTCATTCTCTTTGGACTCTGCCTTTTCTAGTCACTCACCGTCTCTGTGGAATTCGGGTTGCTCCCACCTGAAGAACGCTCTGCTGCTAATGCAGCATGATGCATCTGTCATTCTCTTTGACTCTGCCTTTTCCTTCACTTGCCGTCTTTTGGGTTGCTCCCACCTGAAGAGCGCTCTGCTGCTAATGCAGCACGATGCATCTGTCATTCTCTTTGACTCTGCCTTTTCCTTCA
The DNA here is from genome assembly GCA_017654935.2 of Phymorhynchus buccinoides. Taxonomy (NCBI): domain Eukaryota; kingdom Metazoa; phylum Mollusca; class Gastropoda; order Neogastropoda; family Raphitomidae; genus Phymorhynchus; species Phymorhynchus buccinoides. The sequence goes on from CM065693.1 coordinate 7,914,938, forward strand.
CTTACCGTCTTTTGGGTTGCTCCCACCTGAAGAGCGCACTGCTGCTAATGCAGCATGATGCATCTGTCATTCTCTTTGACTCTGCCTTTTCCTTCACTTGCCGTCTTTTGGGTTGCTCCCACCTGAAGAGCGCACTGCTGCTAATGCAGCATGATGCATCTGTCATTCTCTTTGACTGCCTTTTCCTTCACTTGCCGTCTTTTGGGTTGCTCCCACCTCACTGCTGCTAATGCAGCATGATGCATCTGTCATTCTCTTTGACTCTGTCTTTTCCTTCACTTGCCGTCTTTTACTATTGTTCTGCCTTATTGGCCCATTCTCCTGCCTTTTTTCTGAATTGTGGGGAAAAAAGTATGAGAATCTGTAAAATAAGGTGCGTACCCTATTACAGAGAATGGCATGGCCTTGGATCGCAGAAGAATTCTTGGAAAAAATGAGAATGAATGAGAATAATAATAATAAAGAAATTCTTTTATAGCGCAACGCCTCACATAAAATGTTTATCTCTTTGCGATTTAGAACGGAAATGATGAATGAGAAGATAAAACACTTGAATACTTTTTAACCCTTTCACCACCAATGTGGCATTTATGCACCCCAAAGGCTTACCACCCATGTCACTAAAAGGCTTTCAATCCGGATCTATTATCCAAAGACCATATTTTCTTAATCGTAAGGATAGGCCTAATGTTATGCACGTCGCAGAGGAATTCCCAATATTGCAGGTAATTTTTTTCTCTACTCAGTTAAGTTTAATGGTATCTTTTGGCTAAAAATGGCTGGCAGCGAAAGGGTTAAAATACAGAAAAATACATTTGAAAACAAACATAAAAATCAAGACATAAAAGTTCATGTGCATTAAAAACACACATATAGACACATATGTACTCTTAAAAAAACACCCCCAAAAAACAAGCCAACATAAACTCAAGAAATGAGAAATCACATGCATTTAAAATCACAAACACACACACAAACACAAAAACAAACACACGCACACACACACTGAATATGTCTTTCCACTTGACGCAGATCACGACGTTCCACGCCACGTTAAAGAGCCGCACGTCCACCAGGGAGGTGGGTCGTGTGGTGCAGGGCAGCATCGAGGAGTGGAAGTCATTCTCCTGGGAGGGCCAGCAGTTTGTTATCCCCCCTCTGCCCCCATCCTACCTGCTGGGGTGCAACATCATCGACATCCGCTACATTCTGCAGGTCAGGGGGATGGCTAGGGTTTGTGGGTTTTCTTTTTTCTTTTCTTCAGATGCAATATTATCTTTCGTATGTTTTTTTCCCGCCTTGGCTTAACCCTTTCACTGCGAATGTTGCATTTTTGCACCAAAATGATCTAACACCCCATGTCATTAAAAGTCTTGAAATCAGAGTCAATTATCCAATAATATAGTGTTCTTAAATTTGGGTAGTAAGGATTGACCCTATTCTAAATGTGTCACAGAGAAATCCCACAATATTGCAGATGAAATCTTTTCTGTAGCCAAGTGAGTTTAGTGGAAATGTTTGACTCAAAGGTGACTGGCGGTGAAAGGGTTAAGGCTATATCAGACCAATTGACATAGGCTAGAACACCAAGGCTACATTAAATTGTTTTGCTATGCATAGTTATGTGGGGATTGTCTTAAGCCATGACAATTTCCTAGCATAACATCATCAGTGTAAAATCCTCCGAAGTCAGAGTGTGACTGCCCACGTGGCGGGGTAATCAAAAACAGTCACACACGTAATGTTCTCATCCCTAGCTGGTGCATTTATACCATAGTGTTCAAGCGCTTCGGCTGTTTGGATGATCCCTGGAGTCTTTAAGCCAGGGTAAGACAACAACAACAACCACCACCAGCTATATCCAGATCTTTTGGCTGCAGTACACCATGCAACTTGAATGATTGTGATAGAAGCAATCGTCATCATCGCATGTCGTCAGAGGTCTTTCAAAATAGGATAAACGGTCTTTGAAAAGGTCTTTCAAACTTTGTGAATTTTGATATGAAAAATCTATATGAACCATGCAAGGGCATCTCCATGTACATCTCTACTTATATCTGATTTCTGTTCCGGAACAAGGAGATATAAACAAACTTTTAAAATGTAAAACTTACCATCCTTACGGCAACTAACAAAATGTGAAATGTTTGAAACAAGATATTTAGCAGTTTTTCTTTTTGTCTTCTTCGGTCACAGACGGTTTCCCGTCAATTATGAGCGCAGATGCGTCATGCTGCCGTTATGCGCCTAACTAAGAAATAGTTAGGCCCAGCAAGTCCGACTTCGTCTGGAAGAAATCTTTTTGAAAGTGTTTCTTGAAAAAAGACAGGAGAATGGACCTGTAACTTAATAAGGCAGAAAGATAGTAGATGACAGTAAGCAAAGGGAAAAGGCAGACTCAAAGAGTGACAGATTAGAGGAAGTTACAAGTACAGAAGTCCAGAAGGTGGGGGAACTATTTATGCAATAAAAGTTCAAATTGAATTTATTTAAAATGTAAAAAAAAGATACTATTTTAACTAAAGAACACACTATCAAGGTGAGTGTGTTTTTAGCTTCTCATATGAATTCAGAAATACTATTGCATGTTCTTGAAGCTGGTGGCCTTCGGAATGGAATTCAGAAATAATATCTGTGTGACTCTTAGACTCTGCCTTTTCCCTTTGCTTTCTATCATCTACTATCTTTCTGACTTGTTGGCCCATTCTCCTGCCTTTAAAAAAAACAAAATCTTCCAAATAATTTTTCTCCTTTGAGCTCCTCCGAAATCGGAATGTCGGCTGTACACAGCGGGGAGACCAGTGAAAACTGAAAACCGGACACATACGTACCTTACCCATTATGGCCATATGGCCTGGGAATGCAGAAGAAGAAGAAGTCTGTTTAATAATAATAATAATAACAGTACATTTATATAGCGCTTTACCTCAGATGAGCCCAAAGCGCTTTACAATCAATTATTCATCAACAGATAACAACAAAAAAAAAAAAAAAAAAAACAACAACAACAAAAAAACCCATTCAAGAGTGACACCAACCACCAACAGTGCATATGCAAAGCAACTCTCTCTCTCTAACACACACGCATACACACACGCACACACACACGCACACGCGCACACACACACACACACACACCGCACACACACACACACACACACACACACACACACATAAACACACAATTATTGACGCCAACTCGTTCATACCCCATTCGGTAAGTCACAGCAACTGAGCCACATACACCAACACGCAGACACAAACACCCTCACACACAACGTACGCAGGCAGACAGACACACAGACACGCACACAAACACACACACATGCGTGCACACACAAACCCACAAAACCAAAATACACACAAGCACACATTCATGCACACACACACACACACACACAACACACACGCTCACGCTCACACACACACACACACACACACACACACACACACACACACACACACACACACACACACACACACACACACACACGCACCACAAACACACAGCACAAACCTCTTAAATCAATCTTCCCTCACGTGCACACAACGATAGACAACTGATCAAATATTTAGGGCGCAGCAGGAAAAAGATGGGTTTTAAGAGAGGTTTTGAATGAGGAGACTGAGTTGGAGTGTCGGAGAGGAGAAGGCAGAGAATTCCACAGAGATGGTGCTTGACAAGAAAAAGAACGTTGGCCAGCAGATTTGAGACGGATGGAGGGAATGGAAAGGAGACGAGAATCAGAAGACGAACGTAGTTGGCGAGCTGGGACATAGAGATGAAGAAGATCAGAGAGATACTGGGGAGCTTGATCATTCAGTGACTTGAAGGCAAGGAGGAGAATTTTGTAGTCAATACGTGATTGAACTGGGAGCCAATGTAGGGAACGAAGAACCGGAGTGATGTGATCGTACCTAGGGGAGCGAGAAATGAGACGAGCAGCATTATTCTGGACCCGTTGGAGCTTAGAGATGAGAATTGATGGACAGCCAGCAAGAAGTGAGTTACAGTAGTCAAGGCGAGACAGGACAAAAGCACATACTAGAGTCTTCAGGGCATCTTGAGAGAGGAAACGGCGGATGGAACTAATTCTTCGAAGTTCTAGATAGCAAGCCTTGCAAACATTGGAAACATGCTGTTTGAAAGAAAGGGTTTGGTCCAAAGTAACACCTAGATTGCGGACGGATGCCGATAGCTTGATCTCAGTGCCATCAATGTCTACAGAACCTGGGAGAACCTGAGTTTTAATTTAGTTTGTTCCTGGTTGGCTGTCTATATGTGTGTGTGTCAGCGTTTTTGAGCGGAGCGACCCAGGACCCTCAAATTTGCATTTTTGCATGCGGTTTGGTACTCACGATACCAAGTTCGAAAATGAAAGTCATTGGCCAAAGGTCAAGGTCGCAGGAGCCGAAAATGCTGCATTTTCATGCTTTAGTTGTCAGTGTCTTTGTACCGTATTTTTCGGACTATAAGGCGCACCTGATTATAAGGCGCACCCCCCACATTGTACACAAAATTCAGATTCTGTTATTATATTTTCTTACTATTTTAGTAGTCACATTATAAGGCGCAGGGGTCTCAGTCTGGGAAAGAAGTATCGCCCTATAGCCCGAAAAATATGGTAACTCTCTCCCTCTGTCGTCGTCTTTTTTCCCCCCACAGCTGAACGTGGACCCGTCGGGCCCTGCCCTTGACCTTGAGGTTCCCCTGGAGGTCATCATCGGCACCATCCCCCTCAGACAGGTCTTCGAGCAGTTTCCCAACTACGCCTCCGCCTCCCAGCCCCCTCCCCCCCAGGCTGGGTACGGGCCCCCCCCGGGAATCATGTACCCCCCGCCTGAAGGGGGCGCCTCGGCCCCCCAGCCTCCCCCCATGGAGCCCACCTCCCCCATCATGCCCCCGAGCAGCATCCCCAACCTGCGTGAGTATGGAAATGGTGTTGGGTGAGGGTAGGAGCAGACCTGTTTACTCTACTCTTTTCGAGTAGTATTCTACTCAATTTGGACCTCTACTACTCTTCAAAATTTGTGATAATGCTCTTTAATTCTTGATTGTTTTCAGTGAACAGTGTTTGATGGTTTAATGAATAAAACTACGCATTTTGCACCAAAACTACTCATTTCAGCTGTCCAGACTACTCAAGACTTGTGTAGGGGGTAAGCAGGTCTGTGAGAGACAGGGGTGCACGTGGGTCTGCCTGAAGCCTGAATTCAGGCAGTTTGATGCAGGTTCACTGGCCTTTCACTGTGTTGCCGTGGGTTGGGGGTGGGGAGTGTTCACGTGTGCGGTCTCTTTAACGTGTATGTATTTATTGTTTTGCATTGTATTTTATATGACTGACTGATTTCCTTGTTTTAAATGGGGACAATAAATAATTGATTGATTGATTGATTGAGTTCAGGCAGTGGTCTGCCTGAAGATAGGGCTCTTCTCATGCTCTTTGTGCTCTTAAATTGACCATTTAGCAAGGGTTATGATGGAAAGTTATGATGCACCTATGGAGAGACTGTGGGCAGGGTTAACACTTTCAACACAACACCCCCCTTAGCACACGTTATTTAAACCCGGTGGCAACTAAAAAAATGTCATTTGTTCAACATTTACCCTCACCCCACCCCCCTCCTTTCCTTCCTCATCAATTGCACAAAAATCGCATGCAATGTGTATATAAGTGTGTGTGTGTATATATATATTATTATATTGATTATAAAGACATTTGGACAAAAAGTTTTTATCAATTTTTACTACTGTAGTTTTGCATTTCAAATGCTCTCTCTCTATAATTATATAATAATAATAAAGAAAGAAAACAAACAACAACACTATTACTAACAAGCGTTTTGCCTTTGCTTCGTCAGTCTAAGCTTCAGGAATGAATGAACTGTGGGAAAAGGTCATCATGTTGATGACCAATTCACACAATGACGTCACGCTCTAAGTCACCCATTTGCTCTCTTTAAAGACCTCACAGAGAAAAGTCATAACAAGATTTTTTTTTTTTTAATGCACACACACACACACACACACTAACGCACACACACACACACAGACACACACTTGCTTCACTGTCTGTTTTGCTTTTGAAAGTTGATTTTGAAGGCAAAATGTTTCTCACGTGTCAATAGCATTATTTTGAAGCTGTGTCATCTGGTCCAACTGACTGCTTTTACTTCTTCCTCTTATAATGACATTTTTACATTGAAGCCTGAATAGCTCAATAGGTAGAACGCTGCGTCGCAAATCCGTAGGTCGTGGGTTCGAGTCTGCCCCTCGCCACAATTTTTTTTTTTTTGGGGGGGGGGGGGGGGGGGGGGGGAGTTTTCATCATTTTTTTTTAAAGGAGAGGGGAGTGGGCGGAAGGGAGGGGGCACCACCACATATTTTTTTTGTCTCTTTTCATTATTATTTCTTTTAAAGAAGAGCGGGCTGGGCAGAAGGGGGTGGGGCGCAGCCCAGGGAGGGGGAAAACTGGGGGTGAGCATGGGGAAACCCCAAGTGAAGCTAAGAAGGAGAAGAGGGAGGCGAGTAGGGCTTTTGTACAAATAGTTCCTCTACCTTCTGGAAGTTTGGTGTTTGGTCTAACTGTATTTGTTTTGAAAGGTGCAGAACGGAGGATAACGCATCTGCGCTCATGAATTGACAGGAAACCGAGCAAGCAATGATTAAGTGTGTGCTGTCTACTACAGTGCGTGTGTGTGTCTAACATACTATAAAGTAAAATAAATGCTCCTCCCACTTTTCACAACATTTAGGCCCCTACTTTTGTTTGTATTCCTGCATTTCTGGTGTGAAGATGGAAATCATAGTCAAAGAAACTTGATGTAGTTATAGCTAGAGACTTGTTCTGTCCAACAATACCAAACACACACTTGGTGTGCAAATAAAGTAAGCAAAAGTAGAGATGAAAATTGTCGATTTTACTACGTCTGTGGTGAAAAGCTACTGGGAATTAATACGGGGTGAAAGAGCTAATCCTCCTCTTTTTCTTTCTCTTTTTCAGCACCTCCGGCGTACAGTGAGTGCGCGTTCAGCAAGGTGAGCGTGAAGGATGATGACGACAACGAGTACACGCGGGGGAACCTGGACTACGCTCCTGTCTACACCTACTACGACTGGGGCCACCACCCTACCACCACCCTTGGAGACGGGAAGAAGTGAACACCGATTGAAAAGTTGTGAGCGTGCATGCACACACTCTCCGCATGTCTTCAACTGCCAGATTGAAAGGTTGTGAGCGTGCATGCACACACTCTCCGCATGTCTTCAACTGCCAGATTGAAAAGTTGTAAACGTGCATGCACACACTCTCCGCATGTCTTCAACTACCACATTGAAAAGTTGTAAACGTGCATGCACACACTCTCCGCATGTCTTAACTGCCAGATTGAAAAGTTGTAAACGTGCATGCACACACTCTCCGCATGTCTTCAACTACCACATTGAAAAGTTGTAAACGTGCATTCACACACACTCCTGTCTTCAACTACCACATTAAAAAGTTGTAGACGTGCATGCACACACTCTCCGCATGTCTTCAACTACCAGTTAGGTCACCACCCTACCCAGTACTTGGAGAGGGAGAGAACTGAACACCGATTGAAAATTTGTGAACATGCATGCACACACACTTGCATACACAAGCTCGCACTCATTTGGGAAATCAGGATTGTAAACTTGCTACTTGATATTGATTAGAGATATCATTCATTGTGTAAAGACATCACTTATTGAACGAAGAGAACACTTGTTGAGTAGATACCGTTAAGAAGAACCCTCATTTAGGATAAAGTGGGTAAGTTTGGAGCTTGTAGTTACTTAGTTTTTGATGGCAAAACCAGCATAGTTTCTAGCTAGGCTACAGCATGAACTTGCCTAACTAGTGTGTTCTTATTTCATCAGTCTGTACGTTATATCCTGATGTACAAGTAGTGCCAAAGAGGCATGTCAAGCGTGGGATATAAAACAATATCCAGAGATATCATTTGCGTATATCAACCAATAGGCTTAGTGTAAACGCGCGTGAGAAAAGGTGTAAGAATACACCGTTGCTATTAGAAACTGACGTCACAGACATATCATTATCATTACCACACATCAAGGTACACTTGCATTCGACTATCTGCAGTACTCAAACCATATTTTCTTTATTTGCATCAAGTGATGTTTAGTAAAACAAAAAGCCCAAACATACTCCTAACCCTGTGCCTCAACCCGATAAATGCAAACAGTTGTTTCTGATGAACATTTTACATTGAAAACAAAATTGTGAAGAGTAACTGTTAGTGAAATTGCAAATGATAAAAATAGCGGCTAACAACCAGATACTCAAGGTATTGTCACTGCAAATAGAGCCTCCTTACCGGGACACCCAAAAACGTCATCTTAGTGAACTTACGCAATCACTGAAATTACGTCATCATTGAAAGTTCATCATTGGCTAAATGACAATAACTATGGCCTAGTGATTGCAGTGTAAGAAGAATATGTTATTGTAAAGGCTATTTCTTATACAGCTAAGGACAGTACGGTTCATGTTTCTATTAATAATCAGTTTCCTTTCATAATGTATGGCTTGTGCAAGATCAAAATAGCTCACGACTTTCTAACTTGGAGAACTATATTATTTGTGGATGAGTGGGATTTTCTTGCTACGGTGAAGTGGTTAGTATTATTTAGATCTGCATGCACGGCGTCTCACTTCTTCGTTGCGTGTTTGATTATCATCTGAAAGAGGTAAAATATAGGTATATATCCGTTATTAGGATTTGGGAGTGAGATGGCTCGAGAGATAGGATAAAAGCAATATATCACTCCCAAATCCTAATAACTGATAATATCCAATGATAATGCTGCATCTTTGTGTACATGATTTGTTTTAAGTCTGTATGTGCGTTTAACTAATATAATATTATCATTAGATATTAGGTACTTTATAGTCACAGATGCGTCTGTGAAATTCGGGTTGCTTCCCACCTGGAGAGCGCGTCGCAGCCAGAGGCAATTTTTTTTCTTTCTTTTGCATGCGATTTTTGTGTGACTAATGAGGAAGGAAAGGCGGGGGTGGTGTAAATTTTGACCAAATGACAACTTTTTCGTTGCCACTGGGTTTAACGTATGCTAAGTGCATGGGCACATGGGACCTCGGTTTATTTATGCTGGGGTGTATAGCGCCACCCAGAAATTAAACTACCGTAAATCAAAATTGGTCATCTTCGATGTGTTGGCCTTTCCAGTTGATCAAGGCAAGATGCATCAGCTGAAAGAGTTGTAAACAACAATTTGTAAAGGTAAAACGCAGATGGTGACGCAGTATAAGCAAAAATAATCAACGTAATTTGACCCGAATTGAATGAAATATTCAGGTGTGTTTTTTTCCTCCTCATGTGAAGTTAAGACTTGCCACACTATATCATACAGTGGGACCTCCCAGTATAAGACTCCCT
>CM065693.1:7924884-7944884 GCA_017654935.2 Phymorhynchus buccinoides
TGTCCTACCTAACCAGACCTAAAGTCTATATATAAAAAAAGTCTGATCTACCACTTCCCTATGTCTAAACCTAAAGTAAAAACCCGTAATCTTCTTTCATTTCTCCTTTTGTTTATCTATGTTTTGTTTGTGTGCATGGCTGGAGTGATTTGTGAGTTTTTTTAATAATTCAAAATCATTACGATGCGAATAAGTTAAAGAACTCAATGGTGTAAATGGTCAAAATTCTGTTCCGTTCAATCATAAACAGTGCCTGCATACTTGTGATGGAATGTGTCACACACGTCCCACTTTCTCCTCTACCCCCCCCCCCCCCCCCCCCTATAGTAATCAGCGTTTCTTTGTTCTCCCTTTTCCCTTCCCGGTCATGCGGTTGTGACACAGACATCACAGAATCCCCCCAATTACAATCGGCGCCATGTGATGCTGACACCAACAAGAATGTGACGTCGCTGTAATAGGCATGTGACAGCTGTTTAAACTAAGACTCGTGATCTGTAGCGTTCTCTCTTGTCTACTACTACTAGCCAATAAAAACACTCTATAGATTTGAAATTAAGTGGGAAATGCATAGTGGGAGGCAAAACTCAACACAATCTCTTAGTCTAGTCACAAGCAAACTAAAACCTGGCTGAGTGAACACTGTAGGAACAAACCCTCTGCTGTTACCTGCCAGTCATACTATCCCAACTCGTAAGTAATATGGAATGTGTTTGGGAGAAAAATATTTGCTTTATATTTACTTTTGTTTGATTCTATGTTTGATCTAGATCCTATGTTCCATGTTGAATAAGTAGGAGTGGTGTCAGTGAAAAGAATTGGTAAATATGCTGTTCTAATTATGTGCACTTATTCATTCTTGTGTTGGATTTTTACTTTAACTCTGTTGGTGCAAGAACCGGATTCTATGCCTACTTCTATTTATCTATGTGTATGTGTGAAACTAGTTGGTTGCGAACTTGCAGCTGTTGACTTGCACCCTTTACATTCCTTTCCAAGCGTTGGACTGAGAGCGATATTGTTGGCTTGATCATAGATTTTGATCTAGCTTGTTACTGAATCATAACAGTTGATTCCAGTACACCTTTTATGTTTTACTGATTTCAGTTTGACAACTGAAATTCACATTATTTTTCATAGTGCTATTGTACAAGGGCGGCCTTCTAACCGGTTGGGATCCACTAATCCCCGCCGGCTGAAGCCCATATCTCTAATCCATAGAGATCTACACCCATATTCTCCTGTGATTCTCAGCAGGGCATCGTGGTCAGGAAGGGTAATACCTGACTCACAAGCATCAAGACGGGGCTGCCGCCAAGTCGCCACCGCACCCAGAAACCGCGAGGAGACCACGCCTGTGCCGTGCCATCCGGCCGCGACGCCTCATCCAGAACTACTGGGCAACCTCTCAACTGAAGAGCCAGCCCAGTCAACCCCAACGCTCACCAAATCCCGACAGAGGAAACAATTCAGCTAAGTCCTCGGGACAGTGCAAAGAACTTTAACTTAACCCAGAACACTTGATAATATTAGTGACCCTTCCGGCTTGGGGCTAAACTTTTCAGACAGACAAAAGTCTTGTATAATCCTTTCGGATTTCATTTTTCATACATATTTTGTTTTGGCGCCATAAATGAGTTGCTTTTCTTATTGCTGCATAATCTGTTATGCAGATTTGTGAGTAAATAAAATACAAGTGTACAAACAATTCTGAACCCTTTGGTCAGACTGATGAGAGTGGAAGTTTTGTAATTTTCATGTAAAAACCTACTTCTCTCTGTCTGTCACTAACAGAGCAAATCTACCACTTGTATTTCATTCAATCATACGAGCCAGAACCCGGGCAAAAATATAAATTTATTAGATGAAAAGGGGCCGGGAAAGTTGCTCATCTCCCACACCCTAGAGAAGTGGGCTAAAGGAAAATTTTCTCATTGAAAATTTAACACTTTAAAAGTCTTCCCCTAGAGACTTCACCTTTATCCCATTCCCTCGTCACAATACTTAAGTTTAGGTATAAGTTTAAAGAAAAAAATGAACAAATGAGAAACGAGTATTATAAATGGACCCCTGCAGTGAATGTATAAATAATGTATATGTTACGCCCAATCCATGAAATTGCCCATTTCATGAAATGGGCAAAATGGTTTGCCCAGTTCGTGAAATAGCCAATTTATAACTTGCAATTGAGAAAAGCAATATGAATGAAAAATAGTTTTCGTTCATTAGCACACATAGATCAAGAATTGGTTCAAAGGAATGATAAATCTTGTCTGTAGATGAGCTAAAATTATTTTATTCAGACTTAAATTTGATAAAACGCTTGATTCAACAAGTGGTTCAGGCATGCCCCAGTTTAGCATCTGGTCGAGTTGGGGGGCAGGATAGGGGTGCAAATACAATGTAGAAAAGTGTGATACCATTGAATCAATCTTAATCAATACCTGTGTGAATGGGGATTCAAAAACGTGATATACATTGTCCATTTCATAAATTGGGCAAAGCATTTTGCCCATTTCATGAAATAGGCAATTTCACGGATTGGGCGTAACATATATAATCAACTGCCCTGAGAGCAAGCACAGATTCCGGCTCTGGGTTAAGCACCCCATTGTGTGATCTAATCTTTATAAACGTCAGCAATTCCTGTTAAAACCAGGAGAAAACGCTGTATAAAACATTAACAGTAATACTAATTGCACAAACTGTACATGAGACGTTTTGTTTTTGTTCATGTGGTATGAATAACTAACAACAAAATGCTGGTGACCTGTAGGTGATCACAATTATAATTGTCTGAGAAATGTATGTCACTGAGTGTTAAAAATATTGATTGATTGATTGATCAACTGAAAAAACAAAAATGAGGAAAAGAAGCTAATTTTTTTATCACATTAAAACACGCCTTGAATAACTGCTTTGGGACATTACTTTATCATCAAAATGAGTAAGATTGTCAAACAAAAAGAAGACGCAGGATACTTCTTTCAAATAAATAGATTACATGTAATATCAAACATACAAATAAAAACTACTTTTTCCTCAACTCATTTAGTAAAATTACTAAAAACTGTTCACTTTAGAACTCCAAAATACTTCATGTACTACAATCCCAGACCATAGGCCCATAAGGGGTAAGGTACGTATGTGTCCGTTTTTCAGGTCTCCTAGCTGCATTCAGCCGACAATTTCCGATTTCGGAGGAGCTTAAAGGAAAACATTATTTGGAATTGTTTTGGGAGGGAAAAGAAGGGAAGGAGAATGGGCCAAACGTCAGAAAGATGATAGTAGATGACAGAAATGATGACAGGCAATGACAGAAATGAAAAGGCAGAGTCATAGAGAGTGATAGATTAGAGGAAGTTGCTAGCATAGAACTTCCAGAAGGTAGGGGAACTATATGCACGAAAGATACCACAGTATCCCCATGGAAGTGCATGTCAGAAAGAGGGGTGTCTTGCATATGGACAGGGAGGAAATGAACGTGGCTCCATCATGTTCAGCATTGAACTTCGGATAGCCAAGGAAGCAGCTGCTATTCCAGAAGGTTGGGTGAATCTGGTTGATGGAGGAGACACCCTTGCCCATCATTACAACAGTCAGCATTGGGGGGTGGGGGTCTCCAAAGGCCAACTAACCCCCCATCCACTAAGCTGCAGCACTTCTTCTTCTGTGTCCCAAGGCCATATGGGTAAGGTACGTATGTGTTCAGTTTTCAGTGGTCTCCCCGCTGCGTACAGCCGACACATTCCAATTTTGGAGCTCAAAGAAAAAACATTTGGAAGATTTGTGGGGGGTTTTAAAAGGCAGGAGAATGGGCCAATAAGTCAGAAAGACAGTAGACGACAGAAAGCAAAGGGAAAAGGCAGAGTCAAAGAGAGTGGCAGATTAGAGGAAGTTACAATCACAGAACTTCCAGAAGGTGGGGGAACTATTTTTACGAAAGACCCACACAGGAAGACTCGTGGGGGGGCGGGGGTGTCATCCAGCTCCCCATATGGAGGCACGAGGCATCCACCCACTGCCCCAAGCAGGCTGCAGAACTAACAGCCAGTACAAGGACGCCATTTGAGATAAGTATGAGAACTGCTACCTGTAGATGAGCTTACCATTTTGTCTGTGAGCGTATTTATTCTTCCTGAATAATTTTAAAGTAAAATCACACAAAAACCAGCAAAACTGGTAAGTAATGCGCTACTTGTTCCCCTTACACTGAAGACATCAACAGTGACATCATTGGGGTTTTTTTGCCCCCAGAACACTGCCAAGAGGAGAGGAGACAGTAACAGGCAAGGAAAGAGCTTACAGCACCATGTCATACGGTTTGTCCATGCACCAGAAATACACTGCCAGGAGGAGAGGAGACAGTAACAGGCAAGGAAAGAGCTTACAGCACCATGTCATACAGTTTGTCCATGCACCAGAAATACACTGCCAAGAGGAGAGGAGACAGTAACAGGCAAGGAAAGAGCTTACAGCACCATGTCATACGGTTTGTCCATGCACCAGAAATACACTGCCAGGAGGAGAGGAGACAGTAACAGGCAAGGAAAGAGCTTACAGCACCATGTCATACGGTTTGTCCATGCACCAGAAATACACTGCCAGGAGGAGAGGAGACAGTTTGAAAGAGCTTACAGCACCATGTCATACATGTCCATGCACCAGAAATACACTGCCAAGAGGAGAGGAGACAGTAACAGGCAAGGAAAGAGCTTACAGCACCATGTCATACAGTTTGTCCATGCACCAGAAATACACTGCCAGGAGGAGAGGAGACAGTAACAGGCAAGGAAAGAGCTTACAGCACCATGTCATACAGTTTGTCCATGCACCAGAAATACACTGCCAGGAGGAGAGGAGATAGTAACAGGCAAGGAAAGAGCTTACAGCACCATGTCATACAGTTTGTCCATGCACCAGAAATACATGGGTGCTCCTGGGAAATTTCAAAAACCCTGCAAGGCAGGGGGCCACGGGCCACGAGCGAAAATGGAGTTTTACGTCCTCTCGGTCTGAACCAGACACATATGGGACATTTGTAAATACAAATATGGTGGGAACAACACTGGAGGCAGTACGAAACCAGTAAAGTCCCGATTTGTTTTATTAAAGACTGCTACTTCAATTCTTCTAGGTCCAGGGGCCACCCAGTTAATAAGTTGACTTAAACCATCCTAAAAATATAAAGTTCCTGGTAAAGGCATGTCAATATTTATCTGTACTCATTTCTTTTTTGTATTCTACACATGCGAGAAAGAAACCGACAAAACATTTATAAATAGGAAATTTGTTGCTTCTCAAATTCTCATAATCCGATGACGACGGCTCCAGGCAATATAAATAAATCCTGCATTTCAGGACATCCTGAAAGCAGGAACATCCATGGAAATACGAATGACTAATAAAGTAAATAAAATAAAAAATATTCGCCTCAGGGTTCTCAACTTCTGGCAAAAGCACAAAAATACAAATCACATGACGAGCAGTATAGATAAGTAAAAGAAAACTAGCAAATTACAGAATGTTCAAATTGACGTAATTTCAAGCAAAGTGACAGATGTGTGCATGATCCTCAGAAATCAGCAAGCAATGGAAATATGCGTTGCCTATGGATGGATTTTCATCAGCAAGAAGAAACAATAGAAAATAATACCCCCCATCCCTCCACCCCAACATCCAACCCCTCCGCATACACATAATGAGAGAAAACGAGACATGACAGAGAGAGACAGACATACTGCCCGCAAAAGATACAAGTTTGTAAGAATACTTTGCTTAATAACAAGTAGCTGCAAAGAAGTAATCACAAAATAGTAAATTTAAAAAAATCTTTGAAAGAGGTTACAAAATATGGAAACAGCCGAGAATCCTTAGCAGGTTAACCTTTGACCCCCCAAAAAAATTAGAACCTATACAAAAAAGAACAAGTTCTCACAGAGAATGACATTTCCACAGGTGTTTTAAAGGTTGATTACAAACTGGGAAAAAAGAAACTTCATATCTAAGAAAACAATATGGGTCATTCTCAAACATGTGCTATTTCTGTGACAAAAACACCCAAAAATAAATTTCAGTGTAAATGTATAACGTTTTGTCACATAACAGAGCATTTCAATGTAAATCATATTCCAAAAGGAAAATTATAATTGTTCTATTGGTTTTTGAGTGGTAGATGGCTTAAAAAATATTTTTTAACCATGTGACGGTTGTGACATGGAAACCAAATACAATGTCTTTGGGTCTTTTAAGATTGGATAGCAAGCAAAAACTGATATAATCTATATTATAATGCGCTAAGGATCCGAGGAGGGGAAAACTCGAGTACCGCGTAAATGTTGGACTTTCGCTCATGATGCGGGTCAAGATACACGCTTCGTCTATTTATTCCGCTAGGTCGTATTAAAAATTTTGCTTTGAAATATGATTTTGAAGGCAAAATGTTGTTTGCTGTCAATTGCCATTATTTCGAAGCTGCTTCATGAAGCTACCTTCGGAAAACACGAAGTTTGCCGAAGTTATTCAGCTCACATTTCACGTTGGCCTAGGCATACACAAAATTTGGGTCTGCTTCGCCCGAAAATTGCCGAAGCTACCTTCGGAAAACACGAAGATTGACGAAGTTATTCAGGTCACATTTCAAGTTGGCTGTACAGAGACCGTCAACTTTACTGCAATCTGTAAACTTAATATTCTTTTTTTTCTCCATGGTATGAATTGACAGGAAACTGAGCAAGCAATGATTAAGTGTGTGCTGTCTACTACAGTGTGTGTGCTCGCGTGTCAATTGGCATTATTTTGAAGCTGCGTCTTCTGGTCCGACTTGACTGCTTTCCCTTCTTCCTCTTATAATGAAATTTTTACATCAACTTTCGACGAAGCCTTAATAGCTCCATAGGTAAGATGCCGGGTCGCAAATCCATAGGTTGTGGGTTCGAGTCTGCCCCTCGCCACAATTTTTATTTTTTTGGTGGTCTCTTTTGTTCATTTTTTTTTTTTTAAAGAGGAGCGGGGTGGGGTACCACCACAATTTTGGGGGTTTCTTTTCTTCATTTTTTTTTTTTTAAAGAGGAGCGGGGTGGGGTACCACCACAATTTTGGGGGTTTCTTTTCTTCATTTTTTTTTTTTTAAAGAGGAGCGGGGTGGGCAGAAGGCGGGGGGGGGGGGGGGGCAGCCCAGGGAGGGGGAAGCTGGGGGGCGGGGGGGGGGGGACACGGGGAGGGGGAAAGCAGGATAGGGGAAACCCCAAGCGAAGCTAGGAAGGAGAAGAGGGAGGCGAGTAGGGCTTAGGTTCCTATCAATCTGCCGTGCGGAGCACGGGTTTATCTAGTTTATAATAATATGCAAAGAAAAGGGGTTCAAATTGCTAGAACCATCAGAATCATTGAGAATATGTAGTTTTACATATTTTTTATGACATGTTCATCATGCATGCTCTCACTCAATTTTACTTTCTGATTTTTCCATTTATGGAAATATACACCTCAGATTTGGAGTGCATTCTTTTATACCATTGCAGTCGTTAAACACAAAACAGCTTTTGATAAATTTACACTTTATTGCCCTTAAATAACTAATGAAAGCAACACATCACGGTTGTGACATGGAAACCGCTACGGTTGTGATGTGGAATCCAACATTTGAAAACTGAATATAAACAACTGTAAACATGGCAAAATAAGTAAAAAGCAAAAGAACTGGCAATAGAACAATGCAATTAACACAGATGTAACATTTGAAGCCTCTTAACAAGTATATATGTGACACATCAGTTCTGTTTTACGTTAGTGATGGTTGTGACATGGAAACCGTTACGGTTGTGACGTGGAATCCAATATTTTAAAACTGAATTTAATAAATATAACTGTAGATATGGGTAAATGAGTAAAAAGCAAAAGAAATGGCAATTGACCAATGCAGTTAACTTAAATTTAACAAATTGAAACCTCTTAACAAGTATATGTAACACTTTTATTAGTTATGTTTGTGAGGTTAGTGACAGTTTTGACATGGGTATCCATTACGGTTGTGACGTGGAATTAAGAGGCCAAGGCATTTTAACCTGACCTGACTGAATATAGACAACTATAAATATGGCAAAAATTTGTAAAAAGCAAAATAACTGTCAAGAGAACAATGCAATTAACACAAATTTATAACATTTGAAGCCTCTTAACACATATATGTAACACTTTTATTAGTTCTGTTTTAGGTTGGTGATGGTTGTGACGTGGAACCTAAAGGTACATCAGAAATATGCAAAATAAATCAGTAAAAAACACTGTTTTACATTAACTTAAGCATCACTTATGAGGTAAAATTTTAAACACAATGTGTGCAATCAAACAAAAACAAAAGAATAAGTAAAAGGTCTCATCCACCTTGAGTCATGCAGCCATCAGCAACTGTGACGGTTGTGACATCAAAGAAAAGGGTGGAAGCCAAAGTATGCCAGTCTGGGATGGCATCGCTGTGTGCTTCTAGCGGGAAAAGTTGCATGCCAGAGATGCTTTAGGTCAAGGCCAAGTGCCCTGCATCCACATCTTGGTGGGTAAGATGTCAGTCTGGAATGGCATCACTGTGTGCTTCTAGCGGGAAAAGCTGCATGCCAGAGATGCTTTAGGTCAAGGCCAAGTGCCCTGCATCCAAATCTTGGTGGGTAAGAGTCTGGAATGGCATCACTGTGTGCTTCTAGCGGGAAAAGCTGCATGCCAGAGATGCTTTAGGTCAAGGCCAAGTGCCCTGCATCCACATCTTGGTGGGTAAGATGTCAGTCTGGAATGGCATCACTGTGTGCTTCTAGCGGGAAAAGCTGCATGCCAGAGATGAGGTCAAGGCCAAGTGCCCTGCATCCAAATCTTGGTGGGTAAGACCAGTCTGGAATGGCATCACTGTGTGCTTCTAGCGCTGCATGCCAGAGATGCTTTAGGTCAAGGCCAAGTGCCCTGCATCCAAATCTTGGTGGGTAAGATGTCAGTCTGGAATGGCATCACTGTGTGCTTCT
The DNA here is from genome assembly GCA_017654935.2 of Phymorhynchus buccinoides. Classification (NCBI taxonomy): domain Eukaryota; kingdom Metazoa; phylum Mollusca; class Gastropoda; order Neogastropoda; family Raphitomidae; genus Phymorhynchus; species Phymorhynchus buccinoides. The sequence goes on from CM065693.1 coordinate 7,933,890, forward strand.
AGCGGGAAAAGCTGCATGCCAGAGATGCTTTAGGTCAAGGCCAAGTGCCCTGCATCCACATCTTGGTGGGTAAGATGTCAGTCTGGAATGGCATCACTGTGTGCTTCTAGCGGGAAAAGCTGCATGCCAGAGATGCTTTAGGTCAAGGCCAAGTGTCCTGCATCCAAATCTTGGTGGGTAAGAGGTCAGTGTCAGAATTATCAGAAGTTTCTGTTGTTCGGTTGTGACAGTGTAAAGTGGAAACCATGATGAGTCTTCTGGCATAAACATAAAGAAGATAGGAACAGCAGCACTTCTAAATTAGCGTGTCCAAATGTTGCAGTTTGTTTTATTTCATCGGTGTATGTTTAAAAGCATTTCAAGGAATGTGAAATGGTTTATGCATGGGTCGTTAAGCATCAGAGCTATAAGTGGAAACCAACCGTCACAGATATTTTAAATACCATCTATTTAATCAAAATCAAGTATTAAGTAAAATGTTTTTCAGTTGCAATGTAGCAAGGTAATCATACATGAGTTCTCAGTTGTTTTTATTTTGTATAAAACAATCTTAATAGTGACCAGAACAATTAGTTTACAGTGTGCAGCTTCATCTCACAAATCCGCCATGTTGTTTTGTGTGCATTTTGTTACTAAAAGCTTATTTTTTTAACACAAAAAAAGCAGACACCACTAGAATGTTATAAATGTTATTTCTTTGACACAAACACCACAAATAAACAGCATGCATCATAATTTTCAACAAATTGCAACAAAATAATAAGGCTGCTAAGTAGGTCAACCTCACATGTTTCTGAGAACAACCCATATATGAACATTGATAAATAACAGGTTCCAGAGATAGTTCTTTTATCTTAATTCTTAACAAAATAAAATAATAACTGCCCTAATTATTCTAAAATTCATATGACTGATAATGTTACAATTAATTAAAACAAAATAAATTATATCAAGTCTGAAAATCAAGAAAACATACTTTGCTCAAAACAAAGTTCTCATTAAGTCAAAAGCATTCTTATGTACAATTCTAAGATAAATATGTACTTATGCACAATGCATAAAAAAAATTTAAAAAATAAAAATAGCTGCCTTTGTGTCGACTCTTGTTCAGCCTTCTATTGCTTTTTTTAAAAAAGGCACATTTTAAAAAGCATCGTTTTCTCAAAATAAATGTATTTGCAACGAATATCAATCTAGAAAAGCTGATTTCTCAAAATTAGTTTTCCAAAAAATATAAATCCAGCAATAACAATCTTTGTTAATCAAAACAAATGTTGCTAATTAGGCAATAAAAACTTCATCCTAATGGAATAAAGATGTTCATATCAACAATGAAAATAACTCAATTCTTAAAATAAAAATATAAAAAGTTCAGATTCATGTATCACAAAACAATAAAGAATGTAACAAATATATCACATACGTACTGTATGCTACAAGCCTTTATACATATTCATTATGAAGCTTTGTTGTGTTCCAGAAAAAAACTGAATTAAATGCCTCGAGTATACCATGAGATAGAAAACAAAATACATGTTAGTTATATTTTAATTGAAACAAACAATTGAACAATATACTTCAAATGCCATGGATACATTTTTACAACAGGATGGTGGAATATATATCACTATGTGCAATTTTATTACACACGTATCATATAGTGTTGATGAGTTTTAAGTTCACATGAGGAGGAAAAAACCCCACCTCAATATTTCATTCAATTTAGGTAGAATTACGTTGATTATTTTTGTTCATATTCATGTTGGCATTTTACCTTTACGAATTGTTGTTTACAACTCTTTCAGCTGATGTACTTTGCCTTGATCAACTGGAAAGTCCAACACATCGAAGATGACCAATTTTGACTTACGGTAGTTTAATTTCCGGGTGGCGTTATACACCCCAGCGTAAATTACATTAGTGAAACGCACGTACAGACTTAAAACAAATCATGTACACAAAGATGCAGTATTATCATTGGACATAACGATGCACAGACTGATGAAATAAGAACACAATAGTTAGGCAAGTTCATGCTGTAGCCTAGCTAGAAACTATGCTGGTTTTGCCATCAAAAACTAAGTAACTACAAGCTCGAGAACTGATACCTGTAGATGAGTTTACAATTTTGTCTGGGAGCGTATTTATTCTTTCTGAATAACTTTAACCCTTTTGCCGTAATCCATTTCCTGCCAAAAAATACCATTAAACTTAACTGGGTAGAGAAAAATAATTACCTGCAATATTGGGAATTCCTCTGCAACATGTATAACATTAGGCCTATCCTTACCTCCCAAGATGAAGAAAATATGGTCTTCGGATAATAGAACCAGATTGAAAGCCTTTTAGTGACGTGGGTGGTAAGCCATTGTGGTGCAAAAATGCGACATTGGCGGTGAAAGGGTTCAAGCAAAATCGCAAAAAAACCAGCAAAACTGGTAAGTAATGCGCTACTTGTTCCCCTTACACTGAACACATGAACAGTGACATCATTGGGTTTTTTAGCCTCCAGAACACTGCCAAGAGGAGAGGAGACAGTAACAGGCAAGGAAAGAGCTTACAGTTACAGCACCATGTCATACAGTTTGTCCATGCAACAGAAATACACTGCCAAGAGGAGAGGAGACAGTAACAGGCAAGGAAAGAGCTTACAGCACCATGTCATACAGTTTGTCCATGCAACAGAAATACACTGCCAGGAGAGGAAACAGTAACAGGCAAGGAAAGAGCTTACAGCACCATGTCATACAGTTTGTCCATGCACCAGAAATACACTGCCAGGAGGAGAGGAGACAGTAACAGGCAAGGAAAGAGCTTACAGCACCATGTCATACAGTTTGTCCATGCAACAGAAATACACTGCCAGGAGGAGAGGAGACAGTAACAGGCAAGGAAAGAGCTTACAGCACCATGTCATACAGTTTGTCCATGCACCAGAAATACACTGCCAGGAGGAGAGGAGACAGTAACAGGCAAGGAAAGAGCTTACAGCACCATGTCATACAGTTTGTCCATGCACCAGAAATACACTGCCAGGAGAGGAGACAGTAACAGGCAAGGAAAGAGCTTACAGCACCATGTCATACAGTTTGTCCATGCACCAGAAATACACTGCCAGGAGGAGAGGAGATAGTAACAGGCAAGGAAAGAGCTTACAGCACCATGTCATACAGTTTGTCCATGCACCAGAAATACACTGCCAAGAGAGGAGACAGTAACAGGCAAGGAAAGAGCTTACAGCACCATGTCATACAGTTTGTCCATGCACCAGAAATACACTGCCAGGAGGAGAGGAGACAGTAACAGGCAAGGAAAGAGCTTACAGCACCATGTCATACAGTTTGTCCATGCACCAGAAATACACTGCCAGGAGAGGAGACAGTAACAGGCAAGGAAAGAGCTTACAGCACCATGTCATACAGTTTGTCCATGCACCAGAAATACACTGCCAGGAGGAGAGGAGATAGTAACAGGCAAGGAAAGAGCTTACAGCACCATGTCATACAGTTTGTCCATGCACCAGAAATACACTGCCAGGAGGAGAGGAGACAGTAACAGGCAAGGAAAGAGCTTACAGCACCATGTCATACAGTTTGTCTATGGACCAGAAATATGAATGACTAATACAATAATGGAAAAAAACCCAGATTCAAGTAAAAAAAAGAATACCATATTTTTCTGACTATAAGGCGATACTTTTTCCCCAGACTGAGACCCCTGCGCCTTATAATATGACTACAAAAGTAGTAAAAAATATAACAACACAATCTGAATTTTGTGCAAAATTTGTGGGCTGCGTCTTATAATCAGGTGTGTCTTATAATCAGGTGCGCCTTATAGTCCGAAAACATACGGTACTGCTTCGCCTCAGGGTTCTTATCGTCTGGCAAAAGCACAAAACTACAAATCACATGACGAGCAGTATAGATAAGTCGAAGAAAACAGTAGCAAATTACAGAATGTTCAAATTGACGTAATTTCAAGCAAAGTGACAGATGTGTGCATGATCCTCAAAAATCAGCAAGCAATGGAAATATGCGTTGCCTATGGATGGATTTTCATCAGCAAGAAGTAACAATTGAAAAAAATACACCCCACCCTTCAACCCCAACCCCTCCCCATTACCCCGCAAAAGATAAAAGTTTGTAAGAATACTATTATTTAGTTCTAGTTATTTTTGTCTCTTAATTCTTTAAAAAAAAAAAAGGAAGAAAGGAAAATAGTAATGACTGTCCTAATTATTGTAAAATTCAGATGACTGATATTAAAGTTACAATTAAATGAAACAAAATTATTTCAAGTCTGAAAATCAAGAAAACCTATTTTGCTCAAAACAAAGTTCTTATTAACCTTTTCACTGCCCCGTCACGGATATTTCCGTCAACTTCCGGTAACCTATAAACTGCCCCGTCACGGAAATATCCGTCAAGGGGTTATTCTAAGAGTTTCCCGTTTTCTATCCATACGCTTTTCGCAGTATGTTCGAATGCATGTGAGAGTGTTCTCAAAGGATAGTATATTCAATCCCCGTTCAGAAAAGCATAGGTTATATGCACTTTTATTCAGAAAGTTTTGCGATAGACTCGGCAACCTAAAACGGCTTCCGCTTGGCAAATAGTTGCCCCGGAACCGGAACCGGGCTCGGCAGTGAAGGGGTTAAGTCAAAAGCATTCTTATGTACAATTCTAAGATAAATATGTACTAATGTACAATGCATAAAAAAACGTTTTAAAAATAAAAATAGCTGTCTTTGTGTCGACTCTTGTTCAGCCTTCTATTGCTTTTTTAAAAAAAAGGCACGTTTTAAAAAGCATCGTTTTCTCAAAATAAATGTATTTGCAACGAATATCAATCTAGAAAAGCTGATTTCTTAAAATTATTTCTCCACAAAATATAAATCCAGCAATAACAATCTTTGTTAATCAAAACAAATGTTGCTAATTAAAATAAAAACTTCATCCTAATGGAATAAAGATGTTCATATTTAAAGATGTTCATATCAACAATGAAAATAACAACTCAACTCTTAAATACAAATATAAAAAGTCCAAAGATTCATATGTCACAAACCAATAAAGACTTGGTCAATGAATCACCAAACACCCCCTTTAAGATCACAAATTTGCGATGTTAATATATTTTTCAACATCTTTAAAAATGGCAGCAATTATCGCATGTGGAAACATAATAGGAATAATAGAAAAACAATAAAGAATGTACCAAATATATCACATACGTACTGTATGCTACAAGGCATTATACATATTTATTATGAAGCTTTGTTGTGTTCAAGAAAAAACACCTGTGAATTACAATGGGGTGTACAACAGGGTACAACAGGGTGTAGAGTGGCACAGTGGTATCGCGTTCGCTTCGTGTCAAGTAAACCCGAGTTCGAACCTGGGTACAGGGGATTTTTTCCTCTCATTCTGCACTAGGCCTTAACGGTCTGAACGTGGAGTCTTTCGGATGAGACGATAAACCGAGGTTCCGTGTGCCCATGCACTTAGCATACGTTAAACCCAGTGGCAATGAAAAAGTTGTCATTTGGTAAAAATTTACCCCCCCCCCCCCCCCAGTGACAAAAATCGCATGCAAAAAAAAAATAAAAAAAAATTGGTGGCGAGCCTCTGGCTGCGACGCGCTCTCCATGTGGGAGCAACCCGAATTTCACAGAGACTCCTCTGTGACTATAAAGTACCTAATAATAATACTACCTAATACCTAATAAAATACCTAATACCAATGCCTCGAGTATATCGTGAGACAGAAAACAAAATACCAGTACTAAAGGATGTTAGTTATATTTTAGCTGAAACAAACATTTGAACAATGTATTTCAAATGCCATGGATACATGTTCACAACAGGATGGTGGAATGCATCACAATGTGCAATTTTATTATACAGTGGAACCTCCCTTATAAGACCTTAAAAAATAATCCAAAATGAGGGTTACACCTATCTGAATTGTTTAAGAATCGGGACTTTACTGGTGGTGCACTGCCTCCGGGCATTGCCTCCAGTATTGTTCCTACCATCTTTGTATCTACAAATGTCCCATATGTGTCTGTTCCAGACCGAGAGGATGTAAAACACCATTTGTTCATTTTCCAAAATGAGGTCTTATAATATAAGGGAGGGTTTTTATAAGGGAGGTAATATTAATACTTACAAAGGTCAATGTCTCAGAGAAGTAGGTCTTCTATGGGAGGGAGTCTTATACTGGGAGGTCCCACTGTATGATATAGTGTGGCAAGTCTTAACTTCACATGAGGAGGAAAAAAAAACACCTGAATATTTCATTCAATTCGGGTCAAATTACGTTGATTATTTTTGCTTATACTGCGTCACCATCTGCGTTTTACCTTTACAAATTGTTGTTTACAACTCTTTCAGCTGATGCATCTTGCCTTGATCAACTGGAAAGGCCAACACATCGAAGATGACCAATTTTGATTTACGGTAGTTTAATTTCTGGGTGGCGCTATACACCCCAGCATAAATAAACCGAGGTCCCATGTGCCCATGCACTTAGCATACGTTAAACCCAGTGGCAACGAAAAAGTTGTCATTTGGTCAAAATTTACCCCCCACCCCTTTCCTTCCTCATTAGTCACACAAAAATCGCATGCAAAAGAAAGAGAAAACAATTGCCTCTGGCTGCGACGCGCTCTCCAGGTGGGAGCAACCCGAATTTCACAGACGCATCTGTGACTATAAAGTACCTAATATCTAATGATAATATTATATTAGTTAAACGCACGTACAGACTTAAAACAAATCATGTACACAAAGATGCAGCATTATCATTGGATATTATCAGTTATTAGGATTTGGGAGTGATATATTGCTTTTATCCTATCTCTCGAGCCATCTCACTCCCAAATCCTAATAACGGATATATACCTATATTTTACCTCTTTCAGATGATAATCAAACACGCAACGAAGAAGTGAGACGCCGTGCATGCAGATCTAAATAGTACTAACCACTTCACCGTAGCAAGAAAATCCCACTCATCCACAAATAATATAGTTCTCCAAGTTAGAAAGTCGTGAGCTATTTTGATCTTGCACAAGCCATACATTATGAAAGGAAACTGATTATTAATAGAAACATGAACCGTACTGTCCTTAGCTGTATAAGAAATAGCCTTTACAATAACATATTCTTCTTCTTACACTGCAATCACAGGCCATAGTTATTGTCATTTAGCCAATGATGAACTTTCAATGATGACGTAATTTCAGTGATTGCGTAAGTTCACTAAGATGACGTTTTTGGGTGTCCCGGTAAGGAGGCTCTATTTGCAGTGACACTACCTTGAGTGTCTGGTTGTTAGCCGCTATTTTTATCATTTGCAATTTCACTAACAATTACTCTTCACAATTTTTTTTTCAATGTAAAATGTTCATCAGAAACAACTGTTTGCATTTATCGGGTTGAGGCACAGGGTTAGGAGTATGTTTGGGCTTTTTGTTTTACTAAACATCACTTGATGCAAATAAAGAAAATATGGTTTGAGTACTGCAGATAGTCGCATGCGAGTGTACCCTGATGTGTGATAATGATAATGATATGTCAAGATATATAACTGTGACGTCAGTTTCTAATAGCAACAGTGTATACTTACACCTTTTCTCACGCGCGTTTACACTAAGCCTATTGGTTGATATACGCAAATGATATCTCTGGATATTGTTTTATATCCCACGCTGGGCATGCCTCTTTGGCACTACTTGTACATCAGGATATAACGTACAGACTGATGAAATAAGAACACAATAGTTAGGCAAGTTCATGCTGTAGCCTAGCTAGAAACTATGCTGGTTTTGCCATCAAAAACTAAGTAACTACAAGCTCCAAACTTACCCACTTTATCCTAAATGTCGGTTCTTCTTAACGGTATCTACTCAACAAGTGTTCTCTTCGTTCAATAAGTGATGTCTTTACACAATGCATGATATCTCTAATCAATATCAAGTAGCAAGTTTACAATCCTGATTTCCCAAATGAGTGCGAGCTTGTGTATGCAAGTGTGTGTGCATGCATGTTCACAAATTTTCAATCAGTGTTCAGTTCTCTCCCTCTCCAAGTACTGGGTAGGGTGGTGACCTAACTGGTAGTTGAAGACATGCGGAGGAGAGTGTGTGCATGCACGTCTACAACTTTTTAATGTGGTAGTTGAAGACAGGAGTGTGTGTGAATGCACGTTTACAACTTTTCAATGTGGTAGTTGAAGACATGCGGAGAGTGTGTGCATGCACGTTTACAACTTTTCAATCTGGCAATGTGGCAGTTGAAGACATGCGGAGAGTGTGTGCATGCACGTTTACAACTTTTCAATCTGGCAGCATGCGGAAGACATGCGGAGAGTGTGTGCATGCACGCTCACAACTTTTCAATCGGTGTTCACTTCTTCCCGTCTCCAAAGGTGGTGGTAGGGTGGTGGCCCCAGTCATAGTAGGTGTAGACGGGAGCGTAGTCCAGGTTCCCCCGCGTGTACTCGTTGTCATCGTCATCCTTCACGCTCACCTTGCTGAACGCGCACTCACTGTACGCCGGTGGTGCTGAAAAAGAGAAAGAAAAAGAGGAGGATTAGCTCTTTCACCCCGTATTAACTCCCAGTAGCTTTTCACCACAAACGTAGTAAAATCGGCAATTTTCATATCTACCTTTGCTTTCTTTGTTTGCACACCAAGTGTGAGTGTTTGGTATTGTTGGACAGAACAAGTCTCTAGCTATAACTACATCAAGTTTCTTTGACTATGATTTCCATCTTCACACCAGAAATGCAGGAATACAAACAAAAGTAGGGGCCTAAATGTTGTGAAAAGTGGGAGGATCATTTATTTTACTTTATAGTATGTTAGACACACACACGCACTGTAGTAGACAGCACACACTTAATCATTGCTTGCTCGGTTTCCTGTCAATTCATGAGCGCAGATGCGTTATTCTCCGTTCTGCACCTTTCAAAACAAATACAGTTAGACCAAACACAAAACTTCCAGAAGGTAGAGGAACTATTTGTACAAAAGCCCTACTCGCCTCCCTCTTCTCCTTCTTAGCTTCACTTGGGGTTTCCCCATGCTCACCCCCAGTTTTCCCCCTCCCTGGGCTGCGCCCCACCCCCTTCTGCCCAGCCCGCTCTTCTTTAAAAGAAATAATAATGAAAAGAGACAAAAAAAATATGTGGTGGTGCCCCCTCCCTTCCGCCCACTCCCCTCTCCTTTAAAAAAAAATGATGAAAACTCCCCCCCCCCCCCCCCCCCCCCCCCCCCCCCCCCACCCCCCCCCCCCCCCCCAAAAAAAAAAAAATTGTGGCGAGGGGCAGACTCGAACCCACGACCTACGGATTTGCGACGCAGCGTTCTACCTATTGAGCTATTCAGGCTTCAATGTAAAAATGTCATTATAAGAGGAAGAAGTAAAAGCAGTCAGTTGGACCAGATGACACAGCTTCAAAATAATGCTATTGACACGTGAGAAACATTTTGCCTTCAAAATCAACTTTCAAAAGCAAAACAGACAGTGAAGCAGTGTGTGCAAGTGTGTGTGTGCGTGTGTGTGTGTGTGTGTGTGTGCGTTGTGTGTGTGTGTGTGTGTGTGTGTGTGTGCAAAAAAAAAAAAAATCTTGTTATGACTTTTCTCTGTGAGGTCTTTAAAGAGAGCAAATGGGTGACTTAGAGCGTGACGTCATTGTGTGAATTGGTCATCAACATGATGACCTTTTCCCACAGTTCATTCATTCCTGAAGCTTAGACTGACGAAGCAAAGGCAAAACGCTTGTTAGTAATAGTGTTGTTGTTTGTTTTCTTTCTTTATTATTATTATATAATTATAGAGAGAGAGCATTTGAAATGCAAAACTACAGTAGTAAAAATTGATAAAAACTTTTTGTCCAAATGTCTTTATAATCAATATAATAATATATATATACACACACACACTTATATACACATTGCATGCGATTTTTGTGCAATTGATGAGGAAGGAAAGGAGGGGGGTGGGGTGAGGGTAAATGTTGAACAAATGACATTTTTTTAGTTGCCACCGGGTTTAAATAACGTGTGCTAAGGGGGGTGTTGTGTTGAAAGTGTTAACCCTGCCCACAGTCTCTCCATAGGTGCATCATAACTTTCCATCATAACCCTTGCTAAATCGGTCAATTTAAGAGCACAAAGAGCATGAGAAGAGCCCTATCTTCAGGCAGACCACTGCCTGAACTCAATCAATCAATCAATCAATTATTTATTGTCCCCATTTAAAACAAGGAAATCAGTCAATATAAAATACAATGCAAAACAATAAATACATACACGTTAAAGAGACCGCACACGTGAACACTCCCCACCCCCAACCCACGGCAACACAGTGAAAGGCCAGTGAACCTGCATCAAACTGCCTGAATTCAGGCTTCAGGCAGACCCACGTGCACCCCTGTCTCTCACAGACCTGCTTACCCCCTACACAAGTCTTGAGTAGTCTGGACAGCTGAAATGAGTAGCTTTGGTGCAAAATGCGTAGTTTTATTCATTAAACCATCAAACACTGTTCACTGAAAACAATCAAGAATTAAAGAGCATTATCACAAATTTTGAAGAGTAGTAGAGGTCCAAATTGAGTAGAATACTACTCGAAAAGAGTAGAGTAAACAGGTCTGCTCCTACCCTCACCCAACACCATTTCCATACTCACGCAGGTTGGGGATGCTGCTCGGGGGCATGATGGGGGAGGTGGGCTCCATGGGGGGAGGCTGGGGGGCCGAGGCGCCCCCTTCAGGCGGGGGGTACATGATTCCCGGGGGGGGCCCGTACCCAGCCTGGGGGGGAGGGGGCTGGGAGGCGGAGGCGTAGTTGGGAAACTGCTCGAAGACCTGTCTGAGGGGGATGGTGCCGATGATGACCTCCAGGGGAACCTCAAGGTCAAGGGCAGGGCCCGACGGGTCCACGTTCAGCTGTGGGGGGAAAAAAGACGACGACAGAGGGAG
>CM065693.1:7949884-7983832 GCA_017654935.2 Phymorhynchus buccinoides
AAACGTAAGACGAGCAAAGCGCTTCAAGCTCGCGTATAAGGACAAATATTACTCAAATAGCTACCCACGTACTACGTAATACACAATGTTCTGAAGTTCAAAAATGCAAAAACCCCCCAGACCCACAAGTTACTGTTCTGAAAACTTACTATTATAAACAATGTGCGGCCAAGCCTTCAAAGAAGGAAAATCAAAAGAAGTAGGGCTCTTTTTCTTTCTTCGGTAAAGGACAAAAAGTTCAACTGCACCCACAAGTTACATGTTCTGAAAACTTCTATTATAAACAAGAGGCAAAGCCTTCAAGGCTCGGTAAAGGACAAAAAGTTCAACTGCACCCACAAGTTACATGTTCTGAAAACTTCTATTATAAACAAGAGGCAAAGCCTTCATAAGCTTCTTCGGTAAAGGACAAAAAGTTCAAATGCACCCACAAGTTACATGTTTCTGAAAACATCTATTTAAACAAGAGGCAAAGCCTTCAAGGCTCGGTAAGGACAAAAGTTTCAAATGCACCACAAGTTACATGGTCTGAAACTTCTTTATATACAAGAGGCAAAGCCTTCAAGGCTCGGTAAAGGACAAAAAGTTCAAATGCACCCACAAGTTACATGTTCTGAAAACTTCTATTATAAACAAGAGGCAAAGCTTCAAGGCTCGGTAAAGGACAAAAAGTTCAAATGCACCCACAAGTTACATGTTCTGAAAACTTCTATCATAATACAAGAGGCAAAGCCTTCAAGGCTCGGTAAAGGACAAAAGTCAAATGCACCACAAGGTTACATGTCGAAAAACTTCTATGTAAAACAAGAGGCAAAGCCTCAAGGCTCGGATAAGGACAAAAAGTTCAACTGCAACCACAAGTTAATGTTCTGAAAACCTTCTATTATTAAACAAGAGGCAAAGCTGCAAGGCCGGTCCAAAAGGACAAAAAGTTCAAATTGCACACACAAGTTACAGTTCTGAAAACTTTATATATAAACAAGAGGAAAAGCCTTCAAAGGCTCACTCGTAACAGGCACATGTGGACAACAACAAAGAGGAAGGGGGGAGGTGGTTCTAAAAATGTACAGATACAATTTAAAACTACAATGAAACTATCATTAATGGATAAACTAAAAACATTTTTTGTAAAGATATTCGAGGCTTTCAGGGTTGCATGAGTTTCTTAACTCAGGTTCCTGTTGAATACTCTCTAACCCACTAATCTAAATGTTATCTGTTTGTTATCTGTTTACAGTTGTTTTAAGTATGGTAATTTATTCAATCTTATGTTTGAAAGCTTGCATAGACATCAATGTGTGCAATGGTTGAACAATGTAGGCCTATGCCTTTCTATTTCCCGAATTAAGTTTAGAGATTAGACCACGGCCACAACACCACGCACGCACGCACGCACCACGCACACGCACGCACAACACACACAACACACACACACACACACACACACACAACACACACACAACAAACAACTAGCATACTAGACCACTTCGGTTAATCGTCATACGAGTGAGCAAAAAAGAATAATGCACTGCCTCACATTTTCAACGTTGTGTTGCGTAGTAGACAGTTTATGAACGCTGACTAGACATCAAAAGGAATAAACTGTAATCGCACACATGGGCGGTAGCCAAGAAAAAGGGCGAATGTAAAGCACGTGACGTGACCATCTCGACAAAATAGGATTGTTTGTTGGAAAATCGGACCACTCTGTCAGGAGGGGGGAGGGAGGGTAGAAGTGAAGAAGGGGAAGGGCGTGGGTGGAGGTGGGGTAGCAGACAATATTAAAAAACTTATAAACCATTCTTTCCTTTCACCCTATTAACTGGACATGTCCGAGTTTTGTTTATACCAAATCACAAAAACTAATAGCATGTATTTTTTAAACACAGGCACCAAAAAAGCCAGTCAATTAAATATGTATTGCAAACGTACAGGGTTAATACCCTTTGCGAAATTGCTGTCTGTCTGTCTGTCTGTCTGTCTGCTGTCTGTCTCAATCTCTCTCTTTCCCCCCCACCCCCCACCCCCACCCCCCAACCTAACCCCACCTCCCTTCACACCCCCCCCTACAGCTATCTCTCTCTTCTCTCTCTACTCGATCTCTCTCTCTCTGTCTCCTATCTCTCTCTTCCCCAGGGCTGGGTGTGAAAAAAAGCATGTAACTTGGCTTATCTCATGTTACTGGTAAAAAAAATTTCGTTTGCGTTTTTCGTTTTCGTTCGTTTAGATTTTCGTTCTGGCTATGTTAGGTCTCTGTCTCTGTTGCCTATCTTCCTCTCAGAAATCGCCCACTGTTTCTATTTCCACCCCACCCCCACCCTTTATCTCTCTCTCTCTCTAGCTCTCTCTCTCTCTCTCTCTATCTCTCTCTCTCTCTCTCCTCTCCCCCATACCTTGGTCACGTGCATATTGACAAGACAGTGGCCCAGTTCATCAAACCGCCGCTTCTGTGTGTCCGTTTCTCTCTCTCTCTCTCTCTCTCTCTCTCTCTCTCTCCTCTCTCTCTCCCTCGCTTCTCTCATCCTCTCCTCGCTCTCAATAACCAAACCTGACCTTTTTGTTCTTTCTTTTTGGTTTTAAAACCTCAAAATCCCAACGAGCCCCGCTCACAGCTAAACGTCTGTAAACTGCATCATTGCGACTGGCTGGTTCAGTTTCAGACAGGTTGATGAACGTTTGATTGGCAGCTTCGCCGGGAGGCCCAGTCACGGGGTTAGGGATAGTTTTAAGCTCGTTCTGACGTTTATCTTTCAGATCGGACAGAGAAGACGCCCCTTCTCTCTTGGTGTGCGCCAAAAGATCTAAAATAGAAGTATTGTGGATAATAATACATGAAAAGGAAAATATCAAAACAAAACAAAATGGAAGGAAAACAAGTGTTAAAAACAATTTAAAGTTTCTTGCCCTTATGGAATCGTGGGGGCCACGTGACTTAATACGTCATAAAATCAAGTAACAATCAAAATGAACTTGTAAAAAACTAGCAGAGTTTAAAAAACAAATGTAAGAAGTTTTGGGTACCTTAGTGATAGACTAAGACTTGATGTTTCGGTTTTGTTAGCTTGTCGCTTTCAGGTTTGTATCCTTGGGGGATTTGTCTGGTGAAATAAACCGTGAATATCACGAACAAAACTACATCATTTCTACAACGTGGTTTTCGGAAGAAAAAACCCAAACAGTATCACCAACCCTAAAAATAGTAAACTTCTAGATTAAGAACAAAGTGAATAAATCTAATACATGAGAGAGGAGAGAGATAGAGAGGAGAGAGAGGAGAGAGAGAGATGAGAGAGAGAAAGCGAGAGCGAGAGATGAGGAATGAGAGGAGAGAGAGAGAGAGAGAGAGAGAGAGATGAGAGAGAGAGAGACATGTTGGAGAAAGGTGAATGAGGGGGAAAAACAAAACAACCAAGTTTCAACCATTTCTTTTGACATGGAAGAAAGACAAAATAGTAAACACCAGAGTGAAACTAAAATGAAAAAAAAAAATCCATCTCTTGGTCTCACCCACTTCCCCTTTACATGCACCCCATCCCACTCACCCCCCCCCCCCCCCTAACTCACAAACACAAACACACACACACCACACACACACACACACACAGCTCTTACAAGTGTCCAACCGTTTCTTTAAAAAGTAGCCTCACACCCCCATAATTCCGTTTGGACTCTCCCGAGGACAAAGAAATTTACATATCAAAAGTCTTATATTTGTGCTCAAAAATTTCAAAATCATTTTCGACTGAGGGTAGGACAAGCTTGGACGTTGTGCGTGATAACGTGTTTCGTGTAAAAACAAAACAAACCCGACTGTCTTCATCTTTTAGAAATCGGTGTTGTTTGTTGTTTGTTTTTAACACACAAAAAAAATATCGCGCAGACCGTACCATAGAGAAACGTCAATTTCTGGTGAAGATCTCGTGCGCAACCAGAGTCAACAATGAACGTGGTGAGCTTGTTGGTTGTGGTCCCCCCAGCCTGTTTTGATAGGAAAGCCATTGTATTTGCAGAGACTGTGTAATCATCATCTTTGTCGTCTGTCCGCCAGTATTTTTGTGAAACCTGTTTACTTCTCTATCTGCGTCCCTGGGCGGCCATACGGCCAGAATTAAGTAAGGTACGTATGTGTCCGGTTTTCAGTTCCACAGGCTCCCCGCTGCGTAGGCTACACACGACAACATTCCGATTTCGGAGGAGCTGAAGAAGAGCAAAATTATTTTGAGGACTTTGTTTAAATGCAGGAGAATAGGCCAATAAGTGTCCTATAGAAATGGCCTGTATCATGACGCGATGTAAAGTCAACAAAGATAATTAGCTGAAAAGGTTCATAAAATACAGCTTAAGTTTGGTAAGAAAGGCAGTGTGAAAATGCGGGAGAGCCGAGAAATGGAGGGGGCATTGACCTTACCACTATTTACGAAAGACCCCCCAGTCCCCACGGGGATAGACTCTTGGAGGGGGCTGGGTCGTACAGCTCCCCGCATGGAGGCACGAGGCAATAAACCCACTGCCCGAAGCCCTGCAGACAGAACCACTCCAGAGGTTGTTTGGGTTTTCGTTTTTGACTGTCCAATCTTCCGACCGTACAATGGCCGCTCATTCGGAGTCCCAACTCGCGCAACACCCTGGTTGGCAGGTCGAGAGATGGGGACAGGGCAAACGAAAACCAACAACAAACCGTCTGGGAGTGGTTCTGTACAGGGCTTCGGGGGGGCGGGGGGCAGTGGGGGATGCCTGTCGCCTCCATGCGGGGAGCGGACGACCCAGCCCCCTCCAAGAGGTCTTATCCCGTGGGGATAAGTGGGGGGGTCTTTGTAAAACATAGTGCTGGGAAAGGTCAAGATGCACCCTACATTTCTCGCTCCTTCCCCCGCATTTCACACTTGCCTTTCTTACCCCAAACATTAAGCTGTATTTATGAACCTTTTCAGCTAATTATCTGGTGCAATAGAATCGCAGTCATGATAAAGGCCATTATCTAATAGGGACAACTAATGGCCTATTCTCCGCATTTAAAAACAAAAGTCCTCAAATAATGCTCTTCTTTCAAGCTCCTCCGAAAATCGGAATGTGTCGGGTGTAGAATACGCAGCGGGGAGACCGTGGATAACGAAAACGGGACACATACGTACCTTACTATTATGGCCGTATGGCCGCCAGGGAACGCAGATGAAGAAGAAGTAGAACAGGGTTTCACAAAATATGGGCGGACAGACAGACAAAGAGTGAAGTTAAACAGTCACGCAAAAATAAACAAAGGCTTCACTATCACAACAGCTGGGGGGACCCAACAACCAACAAAGGCCACCACTTTCATTGTGACTTCGGGTTGCGCAAGAGATCTTCACCAGAAATTACGTTTCTATGGCCGGTCTGCGAGATTGTTTTTTGTGTGTTTAAAAACAAACAAAACAAACAACACACGATTCCTAAACGAAGACCAGTGGGTTTGTTTTGTTTTTACACGAAATCACGTTATCACGCACACACGTTCCAAGCTTGTCTACCCTCAGTCGAAAGATTTTGAAAATTTTGAGCAAAATATAAGACTTTATAATGAAGATTCTTTGTCCGCGGGGGGGGAGGGGGGGAGGGGAGTCCAAACAGATTATTCGGGGTGTGAGGCTACTTTTAAAGAAACGGTTTCGGACATTGGTAAGAGGCTGGTGAGTGTGTGTGTGTGTGTGTGTGTGTTGTGTGTGTGGGTGAGTTTAGGGGGGGGGTGGGTGAGTGGGGAGGGGGGGGGGGTGCAGGGTAAAGAGCGGGAAGTGGGTTGAAGAAACAGAAGATGGATTTATTTCATTTAGTTCACTTGGTGTTACTATTGTCTCTTCCATGCAAAAGAAATGGTTGAAACTGTTGTTTTGTTTTCCCCCATCTTTCCCAAGTGCTCTCTCCCTCTCCTCCTCTCTCTCTATCTCCTCTCTCTCTATCTCCTCCTCTCTCTCTCTCCCCTATCTCCCTCTCTCTTCTCTCTCTATCTTCTCTCTCCTTCCATGTATTAGATTTATCACTTAGTTATAATCAGAAGTTTACTATTTTTAGGGTTGGTGACTACGGTCTGGGTTTTTTTTATTCCGTAAAAACCAACGTGTAGAAATGATGTAAGGTTCTGTTCGGCATATTCACGGTTATTTCACAGACAAAAACCCCAAGATACAAACAACTGAAAGAGCGCCAAGCTAACAAAAACCGAAACATCAATCTAAGTCTAGCACTAAGGTAACAACTTCTTACGATTGTTTTTAAACTCGCTAGTTTACAAGTTATTTTGATGTTACTGATGTATGCGTTAAGTCACGCGGCCACCCAACGATCCCATAGTGGCAAGAAACTTAACTATGTTTTAACACTTGTTTTACTTCCATTTTGTTCGTTTTGATATTTCCTTCATGTATTATTATCACAATAACAATTATTATTTTAGATCTTTTGCGCGCCCCAAGAGAGAAGGGGCTTCTCCTCTGTCCGAACATGAAAGATAAACGTCAGAAGAGCTTTAAAAACTAGCCATAACCGTGACTGGCCTCCCGGCGCGCTGCCAATCACAAACGTTCACAACCTGTCTGAAACTGACCAGCCCAGTCGCAATTGATGCAGGACAAGGGACGTTTAGCTTGACGGGGCTCGTTGGGAGTGAGGTTTAAAACCAAGAATAAAGAAAAAAAAGAGGTCAGGGGGGGGTTTGTCTGAGAGGAGAGAGAGAGAGACGAAGACGGAGAGAGAGAGAGAGACGGAGAGAGATAGAGGAGAGAGAGAGAGAGAGGAGAGATGAGAAGAAACGGACACACAGACGCGACGAGTTGAAGAACTGGCAAAATGTCTATGTCAATAGCACGTGACAAGTAGGGGGGAAGAGGAGAGAGAGAGAGAGAGAGAGACGAAATCCGAACGAGAGAGAGAGAGAGAGAGAGAGAGAGAGAGCGAAAGGGTGGGGGGGTGGGGTGAAAGAGAAACAAGTGGGGCGATTCGGAGAAGAGATAGGCAAACAGAGACAGAAGGCACACATAGACAGAACGAAAACGAAAAGAACACGAAAAACGAAACGACAACGAAATTTTATTTAAACCAGGGAACAGAGATAAGCAATTTACATGCTTTTCACCCAGCCCTGGGGAAAGAGAAGAGAGAGAGAGAGAGAACTGAGCAGACGAGAGAGGAGAGAGAGAGAGAGAGAGAGAGAGGAGAACGATGAGGCAGAGGAGAGAGAGAGAGAGGACAGAACAGACAGACAGACAGACAGACAGACAGACAGGCCTTCGCCAAAGGGTATAACACCGTAAACGGTTTGCAAAACCTATTTTAATCGGAGGCTTTTTGGACGGTGTTTAAAAAATTTAAAATGCTTATTATTTTGTGATTTTGGTATAAAAACAAAACTTCGGAACAGTCCATTTATAGGGGTGAAAGAAAGAATGGTTATAAGTTTTAATATTGTCTGCAACCCCACCTCCACCCAACCCTTTTCCCCTTTCTTCACTTATACCCCTCCCTCCCCCCTCCCGAAAGAGTGGTCGATTCCAACAAACAATCCATTTGTCGAGATGGCAAGGTCACGTGCTTTACCATTGCCCTTTTCATTGGCTACCGCCCATTGTGTGGACCGATGACGTTATTTCCTGTGATGTCTAGTCAGCTCATAAAACTGTCTACTCGCACACAACGTTTTGAAAATGTGAGGCAGTGCATTATTCTTTTTGGCTCCACTCGTATTAACGAAGTTAACACGAAAGCGAGGCAATAGTCTGCAGTTGTTTGGTTGTGTGTGTGTGTGTGGTGTGTGTGTGTGTGTGTGTGTTGTGTGTGTGTGTGCGTGCGTGTGCGTGTGCGTGCGTGCGTTGCGTGTGTGTTGTGTCCGTGGTCTAATCTCTAAACTTAATTCGGGAAATAGAAGGCATAGGCCTACATTGTTCAAAACCATTGGCACACATTATAGATGTCTAGCAAGCTTTCAAACAATTAAAGATGAATAATAAATATTAAAACAACACTGTAAACAAGATAATCAAACAGATTAACCATTTTAGATATTAGTGGGTTAGAGAGTATCAACAGGAAACATTGAGGTAAGAAAGAAACTCATCAAAACACTGAAAGCCTGATAGCTCTTACAAACAAATGTTTTAGTTGTAATCATTAATGTAGTTTCATTTGAACTTTAAAATTGTATCTTGTACATTTAGACCAACTCCACCTTCCATCTTTGAGTTGTCCCACATGTGCGTTCGAGTGAGCCTTGAAGGCTTTTATCTTGTTTTATTAATAGAAGTTTTCAGAACAGCTAAACTTGTGTGGTGCATTTGAACTTTTTGTCTTTACCGAGCCTTGAAGGCTTTGCCCTGTTATATAAGAAGTTTTCAGAACTGAACTGGGGTGCAGTCGAATTTTGTCTTACCGAGCCTTGAAGGCTTTGCCTATTGCTTTATAATAGAAGTTTTCAGAACAGTAACTTGTGGGTGCATTTGAACTTTTGTCCTTTACCGAGACTGAAGGCTTGCTCTGGTTTTATAGAAGTGGGTTTTTCAGAACATGTAACTGTGGGTGCATGGAAACTTTGTCCTTTACCGAGCCTGAAGGCTTTGCCTCTTGTTTATAATGAAGTTTTCAGAACATGTAATTTTGGGCTGCATTTGAACTTTGTTCCTTTAACGAGCATTGATAGGGCTTGCCTCTGTTTATAATAAAGTTTTCAGAACATGTAAACTTGTGGGTGCATTTGAAACTTTTTTCCTTACCGAGCTTGAAGGCTTGCTCTTGTTATAAAGAAGTTTCAGAAAATGTAACTTGTGGGTGCAGTTGAACTTTTTGCCTACCGAGCCTTGAAGGCGTGACTCCTTGTTATAATAGAAGTTTTCAGACATGTAAACTTGGGTGCAGTTGAACTTTTGTCTTTTACCGAGCCTTGAAGGCTTGCCTCTTTTATAATAGAGAATTTGTCAGAACATGTAAACTTGTGAGGTGCCATTTGAACTTTTTGTCCTTACGAGCCTTGAAAGGGCTTGCCTCTTGTTTAAATAGAAGTTTCAGAACCAGTCACTGTGGGTTCATTGAACTTTTTGTCCTTACCGAGCGAAGGCTTTGCCTTTGGTTATAATAGAAGTTTTCAGAACATGTAACTTGTGGGTGCATTTGAATTTTTGTCCTTACCGAGCATTGAAGGCTTTGCCTTTTGTTATAATAGAACGTTTTAAGAACATGTAACTTGTGGGTGCAGTGAACTTTGTGTCCTTTACGAGCCTTGAATGGCTTGCCTTCTGTTTATAATAGACGTTTTCAGAACATGTAACTCGTGGGTGGGTGCAGAGTGAAACTTTTTGTCCTTACGAGCCTTGAAGGCTTTGCCTCTTGTTTATAAAGAAGTTTCCAGAACAGAAATTGTGGCGTGCATTGAAACTTTTTGTCCTTTACCGAGCCTTGAAGGCTTTGCCTCTTGTTTATAATCAGAAGTTATTCAGAAAAAAACATGGGGTAACTTGTGGTGCATTTGAACTTTTTGTCCTTACCGAGCCTTGAAGGCCTTGCCTTGTTTATATAGAAGTTTCAGAACATGAACTTTGGGTGCATTGAACTTTTTGTCCTTACCGAGCCTGAAGGCTGCCTCTTGTTTATAATAGAAGTTTTCAGACCATGCTACTTGTGGTGCATTGAACCCCTTTTTTTCTTTACCGAGCCTTGAAGGGCTTTGCCTCTTGTTTATAATAGAAGTTTTCAGAACATGTAACTTTGGGTGGCAGTGGAACTTTTTGTCCTTACCGAGCCTGAAGCTTTGCCTCTTGTTTATAATAGAAGTTAAGAACATGTAACTTGTGGGTGGCAGTTTGAACTTTTGTCCTTTACGAGCTTGAAGGCTTTGCTCTTGTTATAATAGAAGTTTTCAGAACAGTAACTGTGGTGCATTGAACTTTTTGTCCTTTACCAGCCTTGAAGGCTTTGCTCTTGTTTATAATAGAAGTTTCAGAAAAGTAACTTGGGGTGGCATTTGAACTTTTTGTCCTTTCCCGAGTCCTGAAGGCTTTGCTATTGTTTATAATAGAAGTATTTCAGAACATGTAACTGGAGGTGCATTTGAACTTTGTCCTTACCGAGCCTTGAAGGCTTTGCCTTTTGCTTATAATAGAAGTTTTCAAAAATGTAACTTGTGGTGCAAGTGTTGCACTTTGTTGCCTTACAGTAGCCTTGAAGGCTTTGCCTCGGGTATAAAGAAAGTTTTCAGAACATGTAACTTGTGGGTGCAGTTGAACTTTTGTCTTACGAGGCCTTGAAGGCTTTGCCTCTGGTTTAATAGAAGTTTCAGAACATGTAACTGTGGGGCAGTTGAACTTTTTGTGAATAAAAGCGACATCTTATCCTTCTTATGCCCTGCACTTCATGCCCTGCTCCTCCAATAAACAAGGAACACTCACGCGCGCGTGCATGCACACGCACACAACCTAACTACACAAAACAAATACACGCACAACTAACACAACACACACACACACGCACGCACGCACTCACGCAGCACGCAAGCGCGCGCGCGCGCACGCACACGCAAGCACCGCACCACGCACGCACACGACGCACACACACACACAACACACACAACAAACACACACACACGTTCAGGACGGTGAGGAGGGGATGGGGGGAAATAGAGGCAGATAATCTTAACACTAATAGCATGATTTGTTTAGTATTTTTGTATACTCCTTATCGTTAGTATGATTGTTTGATATGTATGTTTATGTAGCCGTTAACTTTATACCTTTTTCATTTTAACTCCTCTTTATTCTGCTTCTTTTCACCTCTCTCTCTCTCTCTCTCTCTCTCTCCTCTACTCTCTCTCTCTCATCGCTCTCTTTCATTCCTTCGAATCATTATTTTGGGGGTCTAAAATAACTATGATAAAAGGACATTGCATGAAGAAGCCACACAAACACACAACACAAACACCACACACACACACCCACCCACACACACACAAACACATACACAGAGGAGAGAGGAGAGAGAGAGAGGAGAGAGAGAGATCGACGAGAGGACGAGAGAGAGAGAGAGGGAGATGGATGATGGAGATGAGAGAGAAGAGAGAGAGAGAGAGAGAGGTCTGAAGTATGAAATGATTATTGTTCGGCGACAGGACCCATGCAAATGGAAGTTCACGTAGAGAGAGAGAGAGAGAGAGTGAGAATTCGAGAGAGAGAGAGAGAGAGAGAGAGAGAGAAGAGAGAGGGGGAGAGAGAGAGAGAGAGGAGAGAGGGGGGGGAGAAAGAGAGGAGGGAGAGAGAGATGAGAGAGAGAGAGGAGAGCGAGAGGGGGAGAGACAGAGAGAGATGGGAGAGAGAGAGAGAGAGAGAGGGGGAGAGAGAGAGAGAGAGGGGGGGAGAGAGAGGAGAGGGGAGGAGAGAGAGAGAGAGAGAGAGAGAGAGGGGGGGAGAGAGAGAGAGAGAGAGAGGAGAGAGAGAGAGAGAGAGAGAGAGAGGAAGAGATGCTTGAAGCCACTGACGACACTTAGGCTACTCACACTGTGGAGTGGACGCATGCTATATATATTCACATAAACACGACGTGCGGCTCGCACACACACACACACACACCACACCACGCGCGCGCGCGCGCGCTGCACGCATCCCCCCACACCCCTCCCCCACAAACAAAAAGAAACTTAGAACCATACTTCCTATCCATGATGATGAAATAGTCCAGAAGAACTTCCCCTGTAGCCCTAAAGGTCACGTGAACCGGAAATGTGTTTGTTTTCATCGTGTTAGTTTAATATTTCTCGGTCATAAAGTTAATGTCTTGTTTTACTGCTACAGTTTCCCCCCACCCGCCGGGTTCTTGATGATTTTTTATGTGTTGGCCACACCGTCACATCTATACAGTTGAATCTTAATACTGTACGTAAATGTTATATGTTTAGGCTTATTCATTTTTGGGTGTGACATGGACGGCTAAATGCTGTTGACCTTGATAACCTTGACCTCATTGTTTCCCTGTTTACTGAATATTATATTTTTAAATGCGCCCCCCCCCTTTCTTCCTCCTCAATTTCTCGGTTGTTTCCATTTTTTCAGCCTTGCCTTTCTTAGTGCAGATTGAGTACTCCATCCTCAATCGTTTGCTATATTTAACATAATTTTCATCCCTTTACACAATTAAACACATACTGTATAGTATAGTAGGGGAAGACGGGGTAAAAAGCGCATGGGCGGGTAAGAACCCACCCCAATTATCTCATGATGAAATAAAGCAAATTTCAGTCTCATTTTTGCCAATGAGACGAGCGTTAATGTCATGCTGCCGTTATGCACCTAACTAAGAAATAGTTTAGCCCCAGCAAGTCCGACTTCGGCTGGAGGAAATCTTTTTGAAAAACAGAGTGTTTCTTGAAAAAAGGCAGGAGAATGGACCTGTAACTTAGTAGGCAGAAAGATAGTAGATGACAGGAAGCAAAGGGAAAAGGCAGAGTCAAAGAAAGAGACAGACAGATTAGAGGAAGTTACAAGTACAGAAGTCCAGAAGGTGGGGGAACTATTTATACAATTTATGCAATAAAAGTTCAAATTGAATTTATTTAAAATGTAAAAAAAAAGATACTATTTTAACTAAAGAACACACTATCAATGTGAGCGTGTTTTTAGCTTCTCGTATGAATTCAGAAATAGTATTGCATGTTCTTGAAGCTGGTGGCCTTCGGAATGGAATTCAGAAATAATATCTGTGTGACTCTTAGACTCTGCCTTTTCCCTTTGCTTTCTTTCTATCATCTACTATCTTTCTGACTTGTTGGCCCATTCTCCTGCCTTTAAAAAAAAAATCTTCCATATATTTTTTTCTCCTTTGAGCTCCCCCGAGATAGGAATGTGTCGAATTTATGCAGCTGGGAGACCAGTGAAAACTTAAAAACCGACACATACGTACCTTACCCATTATGGCCATATTATGGCCTGGGAATGCAGAAGAAGAAGAAGTCTGTTTTGTTTCTTGGTGGCTGTCTATATTGGTGTGTGTCAGCGTTTTTGAAGGCGGAGCGACCTTGGACCCTCAAAATTGTGCATGCTGTTTGGTACTCATCGATACCAAGTTCGAAAATGAAAGTCATTGGCCAAAGGTCAAGGTCGCAGGAGCCGAAAATGCTGCATTTTCATGCTTTAGTTGTCCAGTGTCCCTTTGTACCGTTATGTTTCGGACTGATAAGGCGCACCTGATTATAAGGCTCACCCCCCAAATGTTACACAACATTCAGATTTTGTTGTTATGTTTTCAGACTATTTTAGTAGTCGTATTATAAGGCGCAGGTGTCTCAGTCTAGAAAGAAAAGTATCGCCTTGTAGTCCGAAAAATATGGTAACTCTCTCCCTCTGTCGTCGTCTTTTTTCCCCCCACAGCTGAACGTGGACCCGTACGGCCCTGCCCTTGACCTTGAGGTTCCTTTGTGGGAGGTCATCTGCGGCACCATCCCCCTCAGCCAGGTCTTCGAGCAGTTTCCCAACTAACAATAAATAAAAAACAAAGAAGCACGCCCGCCGCTCCCAGCCCCCCTCCCCCACAGGCTGGTTACTGGCCCCCCCCGCGAATCATGTACCCCCCGCCTATAAGGGTGGCGCCTCGGCAACCCAGCCTCCCCCCATGGGAGCCCCACCTCCCCCATCATGCCCCCTAGGCAGCAATCCCCAACTGCGTGAGTATTGAAATGGTGTTGGGTGAGGGTTATGAGCAGACCTGTTTATCCTACTCTTTTCGAGTAGTATTCTACTCATTTGGACCTCTACTACTCTTCAAAATTTGTGATAATGCTCTTTAATTCTTGATTACTAATTTTCAGTGAAAATTGTTTGATGGTTTAATGAATAAATCAAATACACATTTTGAGTCAAAGCTACTCATTTCAGCTATCCAGTGCTACTCAAGACTTGTGTAGGGGGTACAGGTCTGTGAGAGCCAGGGTGCACGTGGGTCTGCCTGAGCCTGAAATTCAGGCAAGTTGATGGCAGGTTCACTGGCCTTTCAACTGTGTTGCCGTGGTTGGGGGTGGGGAGTGATCACGTGTGCGGTCTCTTTAACGTGTATGTATTTATTTATTGTTTTGCATTGTATTTTGTATTTTATATTGACTGCAAGACAGATTTCCTTGTTTTAAATGGGGACAATAAACAATTGATTGATTTGATTGATTGAAGTTCCAGGCAGTGGTTCTGCCTGTAAGATAGGGCTCTTCTCGTGCTCTTTGTGCTCTTAAATTGACCGATTTAGCAAGGGTTATGATGGAAAGTTATGATGCACCTATGGAGAGACTGTGGGCAGGGTTAACACTTTCAACACAACACCCCCTTAGCCACAAGTCATGTTAAACCCAGTGGCAACGAAAAAAATGTCATTTGGTCAACATTTGACCACTCACCCACACCCCCCTCCTTTCCAGACATCATCAATTGCACAGAAATCGCATGCGATGTGTATATAAGTTTGTGTGTGTATCTATTATCAGTTGTTGGGATTTGCGAGTGTGATATTGTTTTTATCCTATCTCAAGTGGTTTGCTGTTTATCACACGAGGTCGGAGACCGAGGGTGATAAACAGCAAGCCACGAGAGATATGATAAAAGCAATATCACACTCGCAAATCCTAATAACGGATATATACCGATATTTTACCTATTTCAGGTGATAATCAAACACGCAACGAAGAAGCGAGACGGCCATGCATGCAGATCTAAAATAATACTAACCACTTCACCATAGCAAGAAAATCCCACTCATCCACAAATAATATAGTTCTCCAAGTTAGAAAGTCGTGAGCTATTTTGATCTTGCACATTGATACATTATGAAAGGAAACTGATTATTAATCGAAACATGAACCTATTGGAATTTGCTGTATAAAAAAATAGCCTTTACAATGACATATTCGTTTTACACTGCAATCACAGGCCATAGTTATTGTCATTTCGCCAATGACGAACTTTCACTGATGACGTAATTTCAGTGATTGACGTTTTTTGGTGTCCTGCTCAGAAGGCGCTATTTGCAGTGACACTAACTTGAATATGTGGTTGTCAGCCGCTAATTTTATCATTTGCAATTTCACTAAAACTTACTCTTCACAATATTGTTTTGAATGTAAAATGTTCATCATAAACAACCTTTTGCATTTATCGGGTTAAGGCATAGGGTTAGGAGTATGTTTGGGCTTTTTGTTTTACTAAACATCACTTGATGCAAATAAAGAAAATATGTCTTGAGTACTGCAGATAGTCGCATGCGAGTGTATGAGAATGATAATGATATGTCAAGATAAATAACTGTGACGTCAAGTTTCTAATAGCAACGGTGTATTCTTACACGCGTTTACACTAAGCCTATGGGCTAATATACGCAAATGATATGTCAAGATATTGTTTTATATCACACGCTTCCAGGCCTCTAAGCACTACTTGAAGATCGGTATATATATTATTATATCGATTATAAAGACATTTGAACAAAACGTTTTTATCAAATTTTACTAGTTTTGCATTTCAAATGCTCTCTCTCTATATATATATTATAATAATAAATAAAGAAAACAAACAACACTATTACTAACAAACGTTTTGCCTTTGCTTTGTCAGTGTAAGCTTCAGGAATGAATTAACTTTGGGAAAAAGTCATGTTGATGACCAATTCACACAATGACGTCACGCTCTAAGTCACCCATTCTCTCTGTTTAAAGACCTCACAGAGAAAATACATAACAAGCATTTAAAAAAAAAATTTTAAACACACACACACACACACACACACACACACACACACACACACACACACACGCGCGCGCGCGCGCACACGCACACACACACGCACACGCACACACACACACACACACACACACACTACACACACACACACACACACTTGCTTCACTGTCCGTTGTGCAAGGTCTCCAGTATCAACTACCTACCCCTTAAAGTAAGTCAATGACATATATCTATAATATATTGCGCTAAGAATCCAATGAGGGACAGCTAAAAAACTCGAGTACCGCGTAAATGTCGGACTTTTGCTTGCGATGCAGGTCAAGATACACGCTTCATCTATTTATTCCGCTATGTCAGATTAAAAATTTTGCTTTTGAAAGTTGATTTTGAAAGCAAAATGTTTCTCACGTGTCAATAGCATTATTTTGAAGCTGTGTCAACTGGTCCAACTGACTGCTTTCACTTCTTCCTCTTATAATGAAATTTTTACATTGACTTTCAACGAAGCCTTAATAGCTCAATAGGTAGAACGCTGCGTCGCAAATCCGTAGGTCGCTGGTTCGAGTCTGCCCCTCGCCACAGTTTTTTTTTTTTTTTGGGGGGGGGGCTTTTCATCATTTTTTTTAAAGGAGAGGGGAGTGGGCGGAAGGGAGGGGGCACCACCACATATTTTTTTTGTCTCTTTTCTTCATTATTATTATTTTTTAAAGAAGAGCGGGGTGGGCGGAAGGGGGTGGGGCAGAGCCCAGCCAGGGAGGGGGAAAACTAGGGGTGGGCGGAGGCGGGGGGGGGGGGGGGACATGGGCAGGGGGAAACCCCAAGTGAAGCTAGGAAGGAGAAGAGGGAGGCGAGTAGGGCTTTTGTACAAATAGTTCCTCTACCTTCTGGAAGTTTTGTGTTTGGTCTAACCATATTTGTTTTGAAAGGTGCAAACGGAACGCATCTGCGCTCATGAATTGACAGGAAACCGAGCAAGCAATGATTAAGTGTGTGCTGTCTACTACAGTGCGTGTGTGTGTGTCTAACATACTATAAAGTAAAATAAATGCTCCTCCCACTTTTCACAACATTTAGGCCCCTACTTTTGTTTGTATTCCTGCATTTCTGGTGTGAAGATGGAAATCATAGTCAAAGAAACTTGATGTAGTTATAGCTAGAGACTTGTTCTGTCCAACAACACCAAACACTCACACTTGGTGTGCAAACAAAGAAAGCAAAGGTAGAGAAACTTGATGTAGTTATAGCTAGAGCCTTGTTCTGTCCAACAATACCAAACACTCACACTTGGTGTGCAAACAAAGAAAGCAAAGGTAGAGAAACTTGATGTAGTTATAGCTAGAGACTTGTTCTGTCCAACAATACCAAACACTCACACTTGGTGTGCAAACAAAGTAAGCAAAGGTAGAGAAACTTGATGTAGTTATAGCTAGAGCCTTGTTCTGTCCAACAATACCAAACACTCACACTTGGTGTGCAAACAAAGAAAGCAAAGGTAGAGAAACTTGATGTAGTTATAGCTAGAGACTTGTTCTGTCCAACAATACCAAACACTCACACTTGGTGTGCAAACAAAATAAGCAAAAATAGAGATGACAATTGTCGATTTTACTACGTCTGTGGTGAAAAGCTACTGGGAATTAATACGGGGTGAAAGAGCTAATCCTCCTCTTTTTCCTTCTCTTTTTCAGCACCTCCGGCGTACAGTGAGTGCGCGTTCAGCAAGGTGAACGTGAAGGATGACGACGACAACGAGTACACGCGGGGGAACCTGGACTACGCTCCCGTCTACACCTACTATGACTGGGGCCACCACCCTACCACCACCTTTGGAGACGGGAAGAAGTGAACACCGATTGAAAGGTTGTGAGCGTGCATGCACACACTCTCCGCATGTCTTCAACTACCACATTGAAAAGTTGTAAACGTGCATGCACACACTCTCTGCATGTCTTCAACTACCACATTGAACAGTTGTAAACGTGCATGCACACACTCTCCTCCTGTCTTCATTAGTTTGCTCTGTTCTAAAATGTATTGTTCTTTTATACGTGCTTCAACATATATCTGTGTGTATGTGCATGTATTCTTGCGTGTGCCGCGCGCACGTGCAGGTGTGTGCGTGTATGGTTACACGCATGTATGCCCGCACAAGTATTAACAACTATACAAGCGCGTATGTAATTCTATAAATTCGTATTTCAACCTGTCTTTATCACAATACCTGCTTTGCTACCTTTATGTTTAATTATGTATGTGTAATTCTATGCCTTGCCATGTTTGTATTCTATGTTCGTATATGTACAAAGGTGCTACATTTATGGTTCAAATTTGTATGTGTAATATCATGCCTTGCCATGTTTGTATTCTATGTTCGTATATGTACCAAGGACAGATTGGAAGACTAGGCGTTGCCTAAAATCTTTATCCTTGAAAAATAAAGTTAAAGTTTTCAAGTTTTCACATTTTCAACTACCACATTAAAAAGTTGTAAACGTGCATGCACACACTCTCCGCATGTCTTCAACTACCAGTTAGGTCACCACCCTACCCAGTACTTGGAGAGGGAGAGAACTGAACACTGATTGAAAATTTGTGAACATGCATGCACACAAACTTGCATACACAAGCACGCACTCATTTGGGAAATCAGGATTGTCAACTTGCTACTTGATATTGATTAGAGATATCATTCATTGTGTAAAGACATCACTTATTGAACGAAGAGAACACTTGTTGAGTAGATACCTTGTTAAAAGAACCGACATTTAGGATAAAGTGGGTAAGCTTGGAGCTTGTAGTTACTTAGTTTTTGATGGCAAAACCAGCATAGTTTCTAGCTAGGCTACAGCATGAACTTGCCTAACT
Source organism: Phymorhynchus buccinoides (assembly GCA_017654935.2). Taxonomy (NCBI): domain Eukaryota; kingdom Metazoa; phylum Mollusca; class Gastropoda; order Neogastropoda; family Raphitomidae; genus Phymorhynchus; species Phymorhynchus buccinoides. The sequence goes on from CM065693.1 coordinate 7,968,469, forward strand.
ATTGTGTTCTTATTTCATCAGTCTGTACATCGTTATATCCTGATGTACAAGTAGTGCCAAAGAGGCCTGCCAAGCGTGGGATATAAAACAATATCCAGATATATCATTTGCGTATATTAACCCATAGGCTTAGTGTAAACGCGCGTGAGAAAAGGTGTAAGAATACACCGTTGCTATTAGAAACTTGACGTCACAGTTATATATCTTGACGTATCATTATCATTATCACACATCAGGGTACACTCACATGCGACTATCTGCAGTACTCAAACCATATTTTCTTTATTTGCATCAAGTGATGATTAGTAAAACAAAAAGCCCAAACATACTCCTAACCCTATGCCTTAACCCGATAAATGCAAAAGGTTGTTTCTGATGAACATTTTACATTGAAAAAAAAAATTGTGAAGAGTAACTGTTAGTGAAATTGCAAATGATAAAAATAGCGGCTAACAACCAGATACTCAAGGTATTGTCATTGCAAATAGAGCCTCCTTACCGGGACACCCAAAAACGTCATCTTAGTGAACTTACGCAATCACTGAAATTACGTCATCATTGAAAGTTCGTCATTGGCTAAATGACAATAACTATGGCCTAAGTGATTGCAGTGTAAGAAGAATATGTCATTGTAAAGGCTATTTTTTATACAGCTAAGGCCAGTACGGTTCATGTTTCTATTAATAATCAGTGTCCTTTCATAATGTATGGCTTGTGCAAGATCAAAATAGCTCACGACTTTCTAACTTGGAGAACTATATTATTTGTGGATGAGTGGGATTTTCTTGCTACGGTGAAGTGGTTAGTATTATTTAGATCTGCATGCACGGCGTCTCACTTCTTCGTTGCGTGTTTGATTATCATCTGAAAGAGGTAAAATATAGGTATATATCCGTTATTAGGATTTGGGAGTGAGATGGCTCGAGAGATAGGATAAAAGCAATATATCACTCCTAAATCCTAATAACTGATAATATCCAATGATAATGCTGCATCTTTGTGTACATGATTTGTTTTAAGTCTGTACGTGCGTTTAACTAATATAATATTATCATTAGATATTAGGTACTTTATAGTCACAGAGGCGTCTCTGTGAAATTCGGGTTGCTCCCACCTGGAGAGCGCGTCGCAGCCAGAGGCAATTGTTTTCTCTTTCTTTTGCATGCGATTTTTGTGTGACTAATGAGGAAGGAAAGGGGTGGGGGGGTAAATTTTGACCAAATGACAACTTTTTCGTTGCCACTGGGTTTAACGTATGCTAAGTGCATGGGCACATGGGACCTCGGTTTATTTATGCTGGGGTGTATAGCGCCACCCAGAAATTAAACTACCGTAAATCAAAATTGGTCATCTTCGATGTGTTGGCCTTTCCAGTTGATCAAGGCAAGATGCATCAGCTGAAAGAGTTGTAAACAACAATTTGTAAAGGTAAAACGCAGATGGTGACGCAGTATAAGCAAAAATAATCAACGTAATTTGACCCGAATTGAATGAAATATTCAGGTGTGTTTTTTTCCTCCTCATGTGAAGTTAAGACTTGCCACACTATATCATACAGTGGGACCTCCCAGTATAAGACTCCCTCCCATAGAAGACCTACTTCTCTGAGACATTGCCCTTCTTTGTAAGTATTAATATTACCTCCCTTATAAAAACCCTCCCTTATATTATAAGACCTCATTTTGGAAAATGAACAAATGGTGTTTTACATCCTCTCGGTCTGGAACAGACACATATGGGACATTTGTAGATACAAAGATGGTAGGAACAATACAATGCCCGGAGGCAGTGCACCACCAGTAAAGTCCCGATTTGTAAGCAATACAGATAGGTGTAACCCTCATTTTGGATTATTTTTTAAGGTCTTATAAGGGAGGTTCCACTGTATAATAAAACTGCACATGGTGATGCATTCCACCATCCTGTTGTGAACATGTATCCATGGCATTTGAAGTATATTGTTCAAATGTTTGTTTCAATTAAAATGTAACTAACATCCTTTAGTACTGGTATTTTGTTTTCTGTCTCACGATATACTCGAGGCATTGGTATTAGGTATTTTATTAGGTATTAGGTAGTATTATTATTAGGTACTTTATAGTCACAGAGAAGTCTCTGTGAAATTCGGGTTGCTCCCACATGGAGAGCGCGTCGCAGCCAGAGGCTCGCCACCCAATTTTTTTTTTTTTTTTTTTGGCATGCGATTTTTGTCACTGATGGGGGGTGGGGGGGGGGGGGGGGGGTTTTTTTACCAAATGACAACTTTTTCGTTGCCACTGGGTTTAACGTATGCTAAGTGCATGGGCACACGGGACCTCGGTTTATCGTCTCATCCGAAAGACTCCACGTTCAGACCGTTAAGGCCTAGTGCAGAATGAGAGGAAAAAAATCCCCTGTACCCAGGTTCGAACTCGGGTTTACTTGACACGAGGCGAACGCGATACCACTGTGCCACTCTACACCCTGTTGTACCCTGTTGTACACCCCATTGTAATTCACAGGTGTTTTTTCTTGAACACAACAAAGCTTCATAATAAATATGTATAAAGCCTTGTAGCATACAGTATGTATGTGATATATTTGGTACATTCTTTATTGTTTTTCTATTATTCCTATTATGTTTCCACATGTGATAATTGCTGCCATTTTAAAGATGTTCAAAAATATATTAACATCGCAAATTTGTGATCTTAAAGGGGGTGTTTGGTGATTCATTGACCAAGTCTTTATTGGTTTGTGACATATGAATCTTTGGACTTTTTATATTTGTATTTAAGAGTTGAGTTGTTATTTTCATTGTTGATAAGAACATCTTTAAATATGAACATCTTTATTCCATTAGGATGAAGTTTTTATTGCTTAATTAGCAACATTTGTTTTGATTAACAAAGATTGTTATTGCTGGATTTATATTTTGTGGAAAAATAATTTTAAGAAATCAGCTTTTCTAGATTGATATTCATTGCAAATACATTTATTTTGAGAAAACGATGCTTTTTAAAACGTGCCTTTTTTTAAAAAAGCAATAGAAGGCTGAACAAGAGTCGACACAAAGACAGCTATTTTTATTTTTAAAACGTTTTTTTATGCATTGTACATTAGTACATATTTATCTTAGAATTGTACATAAGAATGCTTTTGACTTGACCCCTTCACTGCCGAGCCCGGTTCCGGTTCCGGGGCAACTATTTGCCAAGCGGAAGCCGTTTTAGGTTGCCGAGTCTATCGCAAAACTTTCTGAATAAAAGTGCATATAACCTATGCTTTTCTGAACGGGGATTGAATATACTATCCTTTGAGAACACTCTCACATGCATTCGAACATACTGCGAAAAGCGTATGGATAGAAAACGAGAAACTTAGAATAACCCCTTGACGGATATTTCCGTGACGGGGCAGTTTATAGGTTACCGGAAGTTGACGGAAATATCCGTGACGGGGCAGTGAAAAGGTTAATAAGAACTTTGTTTTGAGCAAAATAGGTTTTCTTGATTTTCAGACTTGAATTAATTTTGTTTCATTTAATTGTAACTTTAATATCAGTCATCTGAATTTTACAATAATTAGGACAGTCATTGCTGTTTTCCTTTCTTCCTTTTTAAAGAATTAAGAGGAAAAAAAGAACTAGAACTAAATAATAGTATTCTTACAAACTTTTATCTTTTGCGGGGTAATGGGGAGGGGTTGGGGTTGAAGGGTGGGGTGTATTTTTTTCAGTTGTTACTTCTTGCTGATGAAAATCCATCCAAAGGCAACGCATATTTCCATTGCTTGCTGATTTTTGAGGATCATGCACACATCTGTCACTTTGCTTGAAATTACGTCAATTTGAACATTCTGTAATTTGCTACTGTTTTCTTCGACTTATCTATACTGCTCGTCATGTGATTTGTAGTTTTGTGCTTTTGCCAGACGATAAGAACCCTGAGGCGAAGCAGTACCGTATGTTTTCGGACTATAAGGCGCACCTGATTATAAGACGCACCTGATTATAAGACGCAGCCCACAAATTTTGCACAAAATTCAGATTGTGTTGTTATATTTTTTACTACTTTTGTAGTCACATTATAAGGCGCAGGGGTCTCAGTCTGGGGAAAAAGTATCGCCCTATAGTCAGAAAAATATGGTATTCTTTTTTTTACTTCAATCTGGGTTTTTTTCCATTATTGTATTAGTCATTCATATTTCTGGTGCATGGACAAACTGTATGACATGGTGCTGTAAGCTCTTTCCTTGCCTGTTACTATCTCCTGTTCTGGCAGTGTATTTCTGGTGCATGGACAAACTGTATGACATGGTGCTGTAAGCTCTTTCCTTGCCTGTTACTGTCTCCTCTCCTCCTGGCAGTGTATTTCTGGTGCATGGACAAACTGTATGACATGGTGCTGTAAGCTCTTTCCTTGCCTGTTACTGTCTCCTCTCCTCCTGGCAGTGTATTTCTGGTGCATGGACAAACTGTATGACATGGTGCTGTAAGCTCTTTCCTTGCCTGTTACTGTCTCCTCTCCTCCTGGCAGTGTATTTCTGGTGCATGGACAAACTGTATGACATGGTGCTGTAAGCTCTTTCCTTGCCTGTTACTGTCTCCTCTCCTCCTGGCAGTGTATTTCTGGTGCATGGACAAACCGTATGACATGGTGCTGTAAGCTCTTTCCTTGCCTGTTACTGTCTCCTCTCCTCCTGGCAGTGTATTTCTGGTGCATGGACAAACAGTATGACATGGTGCTGTAAGCTCTTTCCTTGCCTGTTACTGTCTCCTCTCCTCCTGGCAGTGTATTTCTGGTGCATGGACAAACTGTATGACATGGTGCTGTAAGCTCTTTCCTTGCCTGTTACTGTCTCCTCTCCTCCTGGCAGTGTATTTCTGGTGCATGGACAAACCGTATGACATGGTGCTGTAAGCTCTTTCCTTGCCTGTTACTGTCTCCTCTCCTCCTGGCAGTGTATTTCTGGTGCATGGACAAACTGTATGACATGGTGCTGTAAGCTCTTTCCTTGCCTGTTACTGTCTCCTCTCCTCCTGGCAGTGTATTTCTGGTGCATGGACAAACTGTATGACATGGTGCTGTAAGCTCTTTCCTTGCCTGTTACTGTCTCCTCTCCTCCTGGCAGTGTATTTCTGGTGCATGGACAAACTGTATGACATGGTGCTGTAAGCTCTTTCCTTGCCTGTTACTGTTTCCTCTCCTGGCAGTGTATTTCTGTTGCATGGACAAACTGTATGACATGGTGCTGTAAGCTATTTCCTTGCCTGTTACTGTCTCCTCTCCTCTTGGCAGTGTATTTCTGTTGCATGGACAAACTGTATGACATGGTGCTGTAAGCTCTTTCCTTGCCTGTTACTGTCTCCTCTCCTCTTGGCAGTGTTCTGGAGGCTAAAAAACCCAATGATGTCACTGTTCATGTGTTCAGTGTAAGGGGAACAAGTAGCGCATTACTTACCAGTTTTGCTGGGTTTTTTGCGATTTTGCTTGAACCCTTTCACCGCCAATGTCGCATTTTTGCACCACAATGGCTTAACACCCACATCACTAAAAGGCTTTCAATCTGGTTCTATTATCCGAAGACCATATTTTCTTCATCTTGGGAGGTAAGGATAGGCCTAATGTTATACATGTTGCAGAGGAATTCCCAATATTGCAGGTAATTATTTTTCTCTACCCAGTTAAGTTTAATGGTATTTTTTGGCAGGAAATGGATGGCGGCGAAAGGGTTAAAGTTATTCAGAAAGAATAAATACGCTCCCAGACAAAATTGTAAACTCATCTACAGGTATCAGTTCTCGAGCTTGTAGTTACTTAGTTTTTGATGGCAAAACCAGCATAGTTTCTAGCTAGGCTACAGCATGAACTTGCCTAACTCTGTGTTCTTATTTCATCAGTCTGTGCATCGTTATGTCCAATGATAATACTGCATCTTTGTGTACATGATCTGTTTTAAGTCTGTACGTGCGTTTCACTAATGTAATTTATGCTGGGGTGTATAACGCCACCCGGAAATTAAACTACCGTAAGTCAAAATTGGTCATCTTCGATGTGTTGGACTTTCCAGTTGATCAAGGCAAAGTACATCAGCTGAAAGAGTTGTAAACAACAATTCGTAAAGGTAAAATGCCAACATGAATATGAACAAAAATAATCAACGTAATTCTACCTGAATTGAATGAAATATTGAGGGGTTTTTTTCTCCTCCTCATGTGAACTTAAAACTCATCAACACTATATGATACGTGTGTAATAAAATTGCACATAGTGATGTATATTCCACCATCCTGTTGTAAAAATGTATCCATGGCATTTGAAGTATATTGTTCAATTGTTTGTTTCAATTAAAATATAACTAACATGTATTTTGTTTTCTATCTCATGGTATACTCGAGGCATTTAATTCAGTTTTTTTCTGGAACACAACAAAGCTTCATAATGAATATGTATAAAGGCTTGTAGCATACAGTACGTATGTGATATATTTGTTACATTCTTTATTGTTTTGTGATACATGAATCTGAACTTTTTATATTTTTATTTTAAGAATTGAGTTATTTTCATTGTTGATATGAACATCTTTATTCCATTAGGATGAAGTTTTTATTGCCTAATTAGCAACATTTGTTTTGATTAACAAAGATTGTTATTGCTGGATTTATATTTTTGGGAAAACTAATTTTGAGAAATCAGCTTTTCTAGATTGATATTCGTTGCAAATACATTTATTTTGAGAAAACGATGCTTTTTAAAATGTGCCTTTTTAAAAAAAGCAATAGAAGGCTGAACAAGAGTCGACACAAAGGCAGCTATTTTTATTTTTTAATTTTTTTTTATGCATTGTGCATAAGTTCATATTTATCTTAGAATTGTACATAAGAATGCTTTTGACTTAATGAGAACTTTGTTTTGAGCAAAGTATGTTTTCTTGATTTTCAGACTTGATATAATTTATTTTGTTTTAATTAATTGTAACATTATCAGTCATATGAATTTTAGAATAATTAGGGCAGTTATTATTTTATTTTGTTAAGAATTAAGATAAAAGAACTATCTCTGGAACCTGTTATTTATCAATGTTCATATATGGGTTGTTCTCAGAAACATGTGAGGTTGACCTACTTAGCAGCCTTATTATTTTGTTGCAATTTGTTGAAAATGATGCATGCTGTTTATTTGTGGTGTTTGTGTCAAAGAAATAACATTTATAACATTCTAGTGGTGTCTGCTTTTTTTTGTGTTAAAAAAATAAGCTTTTAGTAACAAAATGCGCACAAAACAACATGGCGGATTTGTGAGATGAAGCTGCCCACTGTAAACTAATTGTTCTGGTCACTATTAAGATTGTTTTATAAAAAAACAACAACAACTGAGAACTCATGTATGATTACCTTGCTACATTTCAACTGAAAAACACTTTACTTAATACTTGATGATTAAATAGATGGTATTTAAAATATCTGTGACGGTTGTGACATTGGTTTCCACTTATAGCTCTGATGTTTAATGGCCCATGCATAAACCATTTCACATTCCTTGAAATGCTTTTAAACATACACCGATGAAATAAAACAAACTGCAACATTTGGACACGCTAATTTAGAAGTGCTGCTGTTCCTATCTTCTTTATGTTTATGCCAGAAGACTCATCATGGTTTCCACTTTACACTGTCACAACCGAACAACAGAAACTTCTGATAATTCTGACACTGACCTCTTACCCACCAAGATTTGGATGCAGGACACTTGGCCTTGACCTAAAGCATCTCTGGCATGCAGCTTTTCCTGCTAGAAGCACACAGTGATGCCATTCCAGACTGACATCTTACCCACCAAGATGTGGATGCAGGGCACTTGGCCTTGACCTAAAGCATCTCTGGCATGCAACTTTTCCCGCTAGAAGCACACAGCGATGCCATCCCCGACTGGCATACTTTGGCTTCCACCCTTTTCTTTGATGTCACAACCGTCACAGTTGCTGATGGCTGCATGACTCAAGGTGGATGAGACCTTTTACTTATTCTTTTGTTTTTGTTTGATTGCACACATTGTGTTTAAAATTTTACCTCATAAGTGATGCTTAAGTTAATGTAAAACAGTGTTTTTTACTGATTTATTTTGCATATTTCTGATGTACCTTTAGGTTCCACGTCACAACCATCACCAACCTAAAACAGAACTAATAAAAGTGTTACATATATGTGTTAAGAGGCTTCAAATGTTATAAATTTGTGTTAATTGCATTGTTCTCTTGACAGTTATTTTGCTTTTTACAAATTTTTGCCATATTTATAGTTGTCTATATTCAGTTTTAAAATGTTGGATTCCACGTCACAACCGTAATGGATCCCATGTCACAACTGTCACTAACCTCAAACATAACTAATAAAAGTGTTACATATACTTGTTAAGAGGTTTGAATTTGTTAAATTTATGTTAACTGCATTGTCCAATTGCCATTTCTTTTGCTTTTTACTCATTTTCCCATATTTACAGTTATATTTATTAAATTCAGTTTTAAAATATTGGATTCCACGTCACAACCGTAACGGTTTCCATGTCACAACCATTACTAACGTAAAACAGAACTGATGTGTCACATATATACTTGTTAAGAGGCTTCAAATGTTACATCTGTGTTAATTGCATTGTTCTATTGCCAGTTCTTTTGCTTTTTACTTATTTTGCCATGTTTACAGTTGTTTATATTCAGTTTTCAAATGTTGGATTCTACGTCACAACCGTAACGGTTTCCATGTCACAACCATGATGTTTTGCTTTCATTAGTTATTTAAGGGCAATAAAGAGTGTAAATTTATCAAAAGCTGTTTTGTGTTTAACGACTGCAATGGTATAAAAGAATGCACTCCAAATCTGAGGTGTATATTTCCATAAATTGGAAAAATCAGAAAGTAAAATTGAGTGAGAGCATGCATGATGAACATGTCATAAAAAATATGTAAAACTACATATTCTCAATGATTCTGATGGTTCTAGCAATTTGAACCCCTTTTCTTTGCATATTATTATAAACTAGATAAACCCGTGCTCTGCACGGCAGATTGATAGGAACCTAAGCCCTACTCGCCTCTCTCTTCTCCTTCCTAGCTTCGCTTGGGGTTTCCCCTATTATGCTTTCCCCCTCCCCCGTGTCCCGCCCCCCCCCTCCCCCAGCTTCCCCCCTCCCTGGGCTGCGCCCCCCCCCCCCCCCCCCCCGCCTTCTGCCCACCCCGCTCCTCTTTAAAAAAAAAAAAAAAAAAATGAAGAAAAGAAACCCCCAAAATTGTGGTGGTACCCCACCCCGCTCCTCTTTAAAAAAAAAAAAATGAAGAAAAGAAACCCCCAAAATTGTGGTGGTACCCCACCCCGCTCCTCTTTAAAAAAAAAAAAATGAACAAAAGAGACCACCAAAAAAATAAAAATTGTGGCGAGGGGCAGACTCGAACCCGCAACCTACGGATTTGCGACCCAGCATCTTACCTATGGAGCTATTAAGGCTTCGTCGAAAGTTGATGTAAAAATTTCATTATAAGAGGAAGAAGGGAAAGCAGTCAAGTCGGACCAGAAGACGCAGCTTCAAAATAATGCCAATTGACACGCGAGCACACACACTGTAGTAGACAGCACACACTTAATCATTGCTTGCTCGGTTTCCTGTCAATTCATACCATGGAGAGAAAAAAAAGAATATTAAGTTTACAGATTGCAGTAAAGTTGACGGTCTCTGTATAGCCAACTTGAAATGTGACCTGAATAACTTCGTCAATCTTCGTGTTTTCCGAAGGTAGCTTCGGTAATTTTCGGGCGAAGCAGACGACCCAAATTTTTTGTGTAGGCCTATAGCCAACTTGAAATGTGACCTGAATAACTTCGGCAAACTTCGTGTTTTCCGAAGGTAGCTTCATGAAGCAGCTTCGAAATAATGGCAATTGACACGCAAACAACATTTTGCCTTCAAAATCATATTTCAAAGCAAAATTTTTAATACGACCTAGCGGAATAAATAGACGAAGCGTGTATCTTGACCCGCATCATGAGCGAAAGTCCAACATTTAGTAAATGATTTACGCGGTACTCGAGTTTTCCCCTCCTCGGATCCTTAGCGCATTATAATATAGATTATATCAGTTTTTGCTTGCTATCCAATCTTAAAAGACCCAAAGACATTGTATTTGGTTTCCATGTCACAACCGTCACATGGTTAATAAATAATTTTAAACCATCTACCACTCAAAAACCAATAGAACAATTATAATTTTCCTTTGGGAATATGATTTACATTGAAATGCTCTGTATGTGACAAAACGTTATACATTTACACTGAAATTTATTTTTGGGTGTTTTTGTCACAGAAATAGCACATATGTTTGAGAATGACCCATATTGTTTTCTTAGATATGAAGTTTCTTTTTTCCCAGTTTGTAATCAACCTTTAAAACACCTGTGGAAATGTCATTCTCTGTGAGAACTTGTTCTTTTTTGTATAGGTTCTAATTTTTTGGGGGGGTCAAAGGTTAACCTGCTAAGGATTCTCGGCTGTTTCCATATTTTGTAACCTCTTTCAAAGATTTTTTTAAATTTACTATTTTGTGATTACTTCTTTGCAGCTACTTGTTATTAACTAAGCAAAGTATTCTTACAAACTTGTATCTTTTGCGGGCAGTATGTCTGTCTCTCTCTGTCATGTCTCGTTTTCTCTCATTATATGTGTGTGGGGTAATGGGGAGGGGTTGGATGTTGGGGTTGAGGGGTGAACATTCTGTAATAGGGCTTATCCCTAAATAGACCGAAAGTTGCGTACCAGAGTTACTCCCCTTGTTTGTCGGTACAATCACAAGCTAGCACATTAAAAGTGTGTGGGCGTATGTACTGCTGTTTAGGCTGTCTGTCTGTCTTTTACTATTTTCTCTCGTCTCTCTGACCGACTGACTGACTGTCTGTCTGTCTGTCTTTTTCTCTGTCTGTTTGGTATGTCTCTGTCTCTCTATCTACTGTTTGTTATCTGCCTCTTGTCTACTTCTCTGTATGCGTCTCCCTTGTCTGTCTGCCTCTCTCTTTCTCTCTATCTTTCCTGTATGTCTGTATGCCTCTCTCTTTCTCTCTATCTTTCCTGTATGTCTGTATGCCTCTCTCTTTCTCTCTATCTTTCCTGTATGTCTGTATGCCTCTCTCTTTCTCTCTATCTTTCCTGTATGTCTGTATGCCTCTGCTCTCTATCTTTCCTGTATGTCTGTCTCTCTCTTTCTCTCTATCTTTCCTGTATGTCTGTATGCCTCTCTCTTTCTCTCTTTCCTGTATCTTTCCTCTCTTATCTCTCTGTATGCCTGTCTCTTTCTCTCTATCTTTCCTGTATGTCTGTATGCCTCTCTCTTTCTCTCTATCTTTCCTGTATGTCTGTATGCCTCTCTCTTTCTCTCTATCTTTCCTGTATGTCTGTATGCCTATCTCTTTCTCTCTATGTATGTCTGTATGCCTCTCTCTTTCTCTCTATCTTTCCTGTATGTCTGTATGCCTATCTCTTTCTCTCTATCTTTCCTGTATGTCTGTATGCCTCTCTCTTTCTCTCTATCTTTCCTGTATGTCTGTATGCCTCTCTCTTTCTCTCTATCTTTCCTGTATGTCTGTATGCCTCTCTCTTTCTCTCTATCTTTCCTGTATGTCTGTATGCCTCTCTCTTTCTCTCTATCTTTCCTGTATGTCTGTATGCCTCTCTCTTTCTCTCTATCTTTCCTGTATGTCTGTATGCCTCTCTCTTTCTCTCTATCTTTCCTGTATGTCTGTATGCCTCTTTCCTCTCTTTCTCTCTCTCTTTCCTGTATGTCTGTATGCCTCTCTCTTCTCTCTCTTTCTCTCTATCTTTCCTGTATGTCTGTATGCCTCTCTCTTTCTCTCTATCTTTCCTGTATGTCTTGTCTGTATGCCTCTCTCTCTCTATGTCTGTATGCCTCTCTCTTTCTCTCTATCTTTCCTGTATGTCTGTATGCCTCTCTCTTTCTCTCTATCTTTCCTGTATGTCTGTATGTCTGTATGCTCTCTCTCTTTCTCTCTATCTTTCCTGTATGTCTGTATGCCTCTCTCTTTCTCTCTATCTTTCCTGTATGTCTGTATGCCTCTCTCTTTCTCTCTATCTTTCCTGTATGTCTGTATGCCTCTCTCTTTCTCTCTATCTTTCCTGTATGTCTGTATGCCTCTCTCTTTCTCTCTATCTTTCCTGTATGTCTGTATGCCTCTCTCTTTCTCTCTATCTTTCCTGTATGTCTGTATGCCTCTCTCTTTCTCTCTATCTTTCCTGTATGTCTGTATGCTCTCTCTTTCTCTCTATCTCTGTATGCCTCTCTCTTTCTCTCTATCTTTCCTGTATGTCTGTATGCCTCTCTCTTTCTCTCTATCTTTCCTGTATGTCTGTATGCCTCTCTCTTTCTCTCTATCTTTCCTGTATGTCTGTATGCCTCTCTCTTTCTCTCTATCTTTCCTGTATGTCTGTATGCCTCTCTCTTTCTCTCTATCTTTCCTGTATGTCTGTATGCCTCTCTCTTTCTCTCTATCTTTCCTGTATGTCTGTATGCCTCTCTCTTTCTCTCTATCTGTATGCCTCTCTCTTTCTCTCTATCTTTCCTGTATGTCTGTATGCCTCTCTCTTTCTCTCTATCTTTCCTGTATGTCTGTATGCCTCTCTCTTTCTCTCTATCTTTCCTGTATGTCTGTATGCCTCTCTCTTTCTCTCTATCTTTCCTGTATGTCTGTATGCCTCTCTCTTTCTCTCTGTATGCCTCTCTTTCTCTCTATGTATGTCTGTATGCCTCTCTCTTTCTCTCTATCTTTCCTGTATGTCTGTATGCCTCTCTCTTTCTCTCTATCTTTCCTGTATGTCTGTATGCCTCTCTCTTTCTCTCTTTCCTGTATGTCTTATGCCTCTCTCTTTCTCTCTATCTTTCCTGTATGTCTGTATGCCTCTCTCTTTCTCTCTATCTTTCCTGTATGTCTGTATGCCTCTCTCTTTCTCTCTATCTTTCCTGTATGTCTGTATGCCTCTCTCTTTCTCTCTATCTTTCCTGTATGTCTGTATGCCTGTATGTCTGTATGCCTCTCTCTTTCTCTCTATCTTTCCTGTATGTCTGTATGCCTCTCTCTTTCTCTCTATCTTTCCTGTATGTCTGTATGCCTCTCTCTTTCTCTCTATCTTTCCTGTATGTCTGTATGCTGTATGCCTCTCTCTTTCTCTCTATCTTTCCTGTATGTCTGTATGCCTCTCTCTTTCTCTCTATCTTTCTGTCTGTATCTCTTCTTTCTGTATGTCTGTATGCCTCTTTCTCTCTATCTCTTTCTCTCTATCTCTTTCCTGTATGTCTGTATGCCTCTCTCTTTCTCTCTATCTTTCCTGTATGTCTGTATGCCTCTCTCTTTCTCTCTATCTTTCCTGTATGTCTGTATGCCTCTCTCTTTCTCTCTATCTTTCCTGTATGTCTGTATGCCTCTCTCTTTCTCTCTGTATGCCTCTCTCTTTCTCTCTATCTTTCCTGTATGTCTGTATGCCTCTCTCTTTCTCTCTATCTTTCCTGTATGTCTGTATGCCTCTCTCTTTCTCTCTATCTTTCCTGTATGTCTGTCTCTCTCTTTCTCTCTATCTTTCCTGTATGTCTGTATGCCTCTCTCTTTCTCTCTATCTTTCCTGTATGTCTGTATGCCTCTCTCTTTCTCTCTATCTTTCCTGTATGTCTGTATGCCTCTCTCTTTCTCTCTCTTTCCTGTATGTCTGTATGCCTCTCTCTTTCTCTCTATCTTTCCTGTATGTCTGTATGCCTCTCTCTTTCTCTCTATCTTTCCTGTATGTCTGTATGCCTCTCTCTTCTATCTTTCTCTCTATCTTTCCTGTATGTCTGTATGCCTCTCTCTTTCTCTCTATCTTTCCTGTATGTCTGTATGCCTCTATGTCTGTCTCTCTATCTTTCCTTTCCTGTATGTCTGTATGCCTATCTCTTTCTCTCTATCTTTCCTGTATGTCTGTATGCCTCTCTCTGTATGTCTGTATGCCTCTCTCTTTCTCTGTATGTCTGTATGCCTTTCTGTATGTCTGTATGCCTCTCTCTTTCTCTCTATCTTTCCTGTATGTCTGTATGCCTCTCTTTCTCTCTATCTCTCTGTATCTCTCCTGTATGTCTGTATGTCTCTCTCTTTCTCTCTATCTTTCCTGTATGTCTGTCTGCCTCTCTGTTTCTCTGTCTGTCTGTCTCTCGTCTACCAGTCAGTCTCTCTGTCTCTGTCTCTCTCTCTTCTCTCTCTCTCTCTCTCTCTCTCTCTCTCTCTCTCTCTCTCTCTCTCTCTCTCTCTCTCTCTCTCTCGTCCGTCTCTGTTTCAATTTGTTTGTCTGTCTATGTTTCTCTCTGTCTTGTCTGTATGGCATCTGTCTCTGTTTCTATGTCTGTCTGCATAGTGTCTGTTATCTGTATCTTATCTACGTGTCTGTATCTGTCTGTCTGCCCTTCTCTCTGTGTCTTTCCCGTCTGTCTATTGTCTGTCTGCCTGTCTGTCTCTGTTTTTGTCTGTCTCTTTCTCCCATCTGCCACTGTTTCTCTCTAGTTTGTCTGTCTGTTTCTGTCTCTCTCTTTCTGTCTCCTGTCTGTGTGTCTGTCTGCCTGTCTCTCTCTCTCTCAGTCTCTCATCCGTCTGTCCCATCCTCTTTGTCTCCGCCTGTCTCTCTTGTCACGTCTTCCTGTTACTTTCCTTTGGTTCTGTTTCTCTGTATCTCTCTCATTTGTCTCTGCCTTTTTTGTCTCTGTCTCTTATCTGCCTGTCTTCCTGTCTGTCTTTGCTTCTTTCTGTTTGTCAGTCTCTCTCTCTCTCTCTCTCTCTCTCTCTCTCTCTCTCTCTCTCCTCTCTCTCCTCTGCCGTCTGTTTGTCACAGAAAGAGATAGACAGAGAGACAGACAGAGGAAGACAGACAGACAGACAATGAAACAGACAGGTGAGAGAATGAGAAGGGCAGAGAGACAGACAAGAAAGATTGGAAGAGAGACATACAGACAAAGACAGTGAGACAGAGACAAAGATGCGAAACACTCAGGCAGACAGACAATCCACAGAGACAGACGGAAGAAAGCGAGAAATAGAGACAGAGCGAGTGAGGAAAGAGAATAAAAGTCAGACAGAGACAGATTGACAGACAGACATAGACGAGAGAGAGGGAGAGGAAAGAGAGAGAGAGACAGAGACAAACATACAGACAAAGAGACTGACAAAGAGAGACAGAGACTGCGTATTTTCGTACTTGCAGTACATGTTTCTACCTTTTCCTTGCCTACTCTCTTGGGCCTGGTTGTACCTACTAACAAGGGAAATAACTCTCTTTTCTGTGTAGATACCCATTTAGGAAGTAGCCCTAT